>CM060397.1:176860503-177460503 GCA_030545235.1 Helianthus tuberosus
TGTAATTCGACCATGATATTTTCATGTAAGCATGGAATAGTTGCAAAGTGGATCTTAAAGAGATGTTAAAGTGCCTCCAACGTGAATAGTTTAGAACTAAATCTTAATATGCCACGTTAATTCAGACCTCTATCCTAAAAAAAAATACGTTTTTACTGCAACGTCAAACCAATTCAGACCTTCATATCAGCATCCACCTCGTCACCTTCATATCTGCATCCACCTCGTCACCTACTTTTCCTATGACTTGTTATGACATAATATGACTAGGTGTAACCTAAAATGATCATGAACACATGACGCGACTCATTAGTGGACTTATCATTATACACAGATCATAACACCTAAAGGGGTTTGTTATAACCGAATGCGAGTATGTGTTACATGAAATCTATACTATATTATAATGCATGAGGAGAGGTATTTTAAGATACCAAAAAAATAAGAATTTTTCTCCTCTTAATTTATAAATACACCCCTAAAATGAGGGTGAACTGGTCTTTTAAACAATAATTATATTTTAGCCCCTCATTTTATTACACTTAAATCCCTTAGTTTTAACATAATTATGGGTAATTAGTTACACTTTTCCCCTCCACAACAAACTTATAATTTTTAACGTATTATTGGCATATCTTATAAACTATAATGTTTTTAAAAAAAGTATTGTGACGACCTACTCATTTTTTGTCGACATTTCGACAGTTGTCTTGTTCAGTATTGACGTGTGGATTAAAAGGTACAAGTAGATGATGCCTTATTGTACAAGTAATTAAAACCAATAACTAAAAAATGTCAAGTGATTAAATACCGTCAATTTAATTCTCTTATCTAGTTTACACTTTAATCCCTCATCTTTAACAAAATCAAAGATAATTAGTTAGTAGTCACACTTTACCCCTTATAAAAAACTAACTCTCCCTCACGCGATTTTTAAACGACCATAACTTTTTGGTACGCTAATATATTTTTTAAATTACACCACATAAACGAGTATTTTTATCTCTTTATTTGAATAGAGTATTGCTATAGTTTTTTAATTAAAAAAGATTGATATGTTACGTGATTAGCAGTGTCTAAGGGTGAGTAATAACTGAATCATTAACCAAAACCGAATTGAAATCAACTAAAAACTGAATTAATTGAAAACTGGTTAACCAAAACCCGAATTAACCAAAAACGGTTATCGATTTTTTTATACCCTCATTTAACCAAAATTAACTGAAACGAACCATTCATATTTTCATATATTTCTAGCTTTTATACCTTAAGTTCATGTATTTCATATTTATACCCCCATTTTATGTATTTATACATCCATTCCAAGTACCTATGCAATAAACCAAAATGATTAACTGAAAACAAATTGGTTAATAAAATAAACAAATCAATGACCTCGATTTCAGTTGAGAATAATAATCTAACCAACCGAACAATGCATACAGTGGCAATGTCTGTGTTTCCAGCCGCATCGCGCGCGCACCTATCGGTTATTGTAACGCCCTGCGTTTTCATACTTACTATATTTAGAAACCATTGCTTGAAATTCTATTTTTGGAAAACTTGCATTCTCGTAATCATCCTTTCTTCTTAATCAATTGTAAAATGCGGGACTTGATTCATAAATAAAAACTCGTACTTTGTTAATTACATGTTATACATACTTTATACATAATCATGCGTTAAATTGTGAAACAATTAGTTACATATCCGTAACACTTGCAAACGTGTAATAAACCTACTAATACGTAACATACACGCTCCGTACGATACTTACATACGAGTCTTATACTTAATCTTATTCATTTGACACTTGTGTTACCTTTAGTACATGCTAAGTATGCCTAAATACCTTAAAATGATCATAAAATACGTAATATATAACATCTAGGCATGTTGCAAAGCTTTAAAATCAAAGAAATAAAAATTATTGTTTCTGCCAAAGGCTTACGGACCGTAAGCCTTACCCCTTACGGTCCGTAAGGGTGTCTGGTGGGCAGCAGATTCAAACAGCTCACGAATTTTGCACGAATCCCACCAAAACTCATCTCCCCAATCACTCTAAACCTCCATTAAACACCTCCAATCAACCCTAACTCCTTCCCCTATAAATACCCACTTTCTCCAAGCCTTTTTCCACTTTCACAACTCTCAGATCTCTCCAAAATCACTCTCAAACTCTTGCAAATCAGAAATTCGGGCAGATTCATACCTCTTTACAAAAGTGAGCATAACCTGCTCAAAACTCAACCAAATCACTTGATTCTTCTTCCTACTTGCTTGGATAATCATGGGGTTTGATTCCTTGATCTCTCCTTGGAGAAATCAGACCTGGAATTGCCCTGAAAATGTCCATAAACTTTCTGTTGTGTTTTAAAACTTCTTAAACTCTTGTATACTTCACACAAACTTGTGTTCTTATGCTTCTAGTCTATTGTATGATTAGTAAAGCCAAACCAAGGTTGTTTTACACTTAATATGAGTGTCTAAACACTCTAAACTTTCTGTTTTAATCGAGTTCTTAACTCACAAGTGGTGCCAAGTCTTGAACTTGAAGATGGTGTGACTACTTGGCTAGCCTAGGCTAACCTACATAAACAAGTCCACACATCACTTGATGTTTTGCTTAGTTAAATTGTATTATTTCTTGTACATATCTATGAGGTTCCTAAATGGAAGGTTCGCCTCCCTACCTCCTACATGACCTATATGTTAACATATCATTCGAGGTACCAAAGTGGAGGGTTTCACCTCCTACCTCCTACTTGACTTATGACACCAAGAGGTACCAAAGTGGAAGGTTCAACCTCCCGCCTCCTACATGACAATATATATATATATTATTATGTACATAATACGACTATAATAATCCTTAAAACCGAACCCTTGATAGTGATTATATAATTCTCTACCAAGTTAATAAGTTTATCACTATGTGTATAGTTCCTTGTCACGATTCTAATAGGTCTTGAACCTATGAAATCACATACAATCCTTAAGGTTTACCATAGTGTCAAATACAAGTGCTAATACCATAGGGATTATTTTCATAATACTTACTTTGTTATTCTTTGAATCTTAATCCCGAATTTCGACCCTAACCATGCCTTGAACTTTAACCCTTATACATTCGGACTCTAAATCTCTACTCGTCAACAATTGGATAATCGGAAAGCATATGCAATTTGTGAGTATACTCGCAACCCCCTTTTTATGTTTACCACTTTTGGGGTGTAACATGTTACCTTATTAAAACTACACTTGAACTTATTCTTTATGCAATGCACAAAACAATCCTTATACATGAATGCTATGTTATGATACTTGATGCTTATGTGGACCATACTTATGTAATATGTTTTAGTCATTAGCTTTCACGAGCCTCCATTTGACATGTATAGCGCTATAGGAGTAACGCACCGCCCCCTTTATACTTGGGTCATGTTGAATTAATTAAACTTTCTTGCGTAAACAGAGGATTGGCTAGAAATATTGCATGCCATATTAGGTTGATCTCGTATAAACTAAGTTGCCATGTGGATTCGTTTTTAAACTTTTATACTTATACATATTCATAAACTTGTATACTCGCCTTTGCTTTTGCATTGAACTTTATTTTAAATATGTTACAGGTTGATGATGACGATGCTATGAAAAGAAGTAGCGTTGATGCCTAGATACACATATAGACGTTTAGGTTTAATATGTTGTATCAATTTTTGCTTATGTTGTTATGTATTTCTTTTGAACTTGTTGTTATTTGAGTTTATGTAATGTTGACAATTTGAGGTTATGAAATGAAATGGGAATTATTTAATTATCGTCACAAATAGCGTTATGATGTCTCTAGCAATCTTCACACTTCGTCTCATCCCGATGTTTCCGCCATTGGTTGGGGTGTGATAGTTATTAACCAAAACCGGCTATCGGTGAGCAATAACTAAATCATTAACCTAAACCAAACCGATAACAGATGAAACCGAACAAAAATCAACCAAAAACTGAATTAACTGAAAACCGGTTATCATTTTTTTGTACTCTCGTTTAGCCAAAATAGCTTAATCGAATCATTCATATTTTCATGTATTTCTAGCTTTTATGCCTCCGGTTCTTATATTTCATATTTTATATCTCCATTTCATATATTTATACTTTCATTTCATGTATTTATACCTCAATTTCATATATTTCTAAGCAAAAGTTTTAGCCCATGTTTGGTTTTTGCTATTAACTAAAATTAAATGAACCAAACCAAAAACCGTCAATCTAACCGAATAAACTGAAGTGATTAACTGAAACCAATTGGTTAATAAAATAGACTAACCGATGACTTTGGTTTCAGCTTCGGTTGAGGATAATAATCGAACCGACCGAACCATCCACATCACAATGAAATGGATTACCCGATTACTTCTGTTTTGATGTATATCTATTACAATGATGCTATAGTAAATATATTATAGAGTTAATTACTATTTTCGTCCCTGTGCTTTGTCAAAAATCACTATTTCAGTCAATTAGTTTAAAAATTGCGATTTCAGTCCCTGTGGTTTCACTTTCGTAACCATTTCAGTCCACCTCCGTTAACCCCATCCATTTAGTCTGTTAAGTACACGTGAATTGACCATAATGCCGTTATTAATAAAAAACAAAAAGATATCTAAATGAGTTAAGTACTGTTTTCGTCCCTATGGTTTGTTAAAAATCACTATTTCAGTCCCTGTGGTTTCACTTTCGTAACCATTTCAGTCCAGTTTCCTAACACCGTCTATTTTACCGTTATGTTTTTAATGAAATACCTAAATTACCCTTGTGTTAATTAAATAAAAAAGCCATGGAAATTTAAAAGATTGTATTCTAGGACCCACTTGTTAAAACACAACCCCACGCTTTTCGTAACCATTTCAGTCCACCTCCGTTAACCCCATCCATTTAGTCTGTTAAGTACACGTGAATTGACCATAATGCCGTTATTAATAAAAAAACAAAAAGATATCTAAATGAGTTAAGTACTGTTTTCGTCCCTATGGTTTGTCAAAAATCACTATTTCAGTCCCTGTGGTTTCACTTTCGTAACCATTTCAGTCCAGTTTCCTAACACCGTCTATTTTACCGTTATGTTTTTAATGAAATACCTAAATTACCCTTGTGTTAATTAAATAAAAAAGCCATGGAAATTTAAAAGATTGTATTCTAGGACCCACTTGTTAAAACACAACCCCACGCTACCCCACCCACTCCATCCCTGCTCTCATTTCCGGCAAAAGTTTCCGGTCATCTTCTCCGGCATCACAACCCCTCCCTCTTAATACCCGGCGACCCATTACCCCACCCCAATTAATATCTTCCTAGCAGCATCAATTAACATAATAACTTTGAAAAATAATGCTTACCTGGACATTTTCTCATTCTAAAATCCAAAATTAAAATTTTGAAACCATATATGTAAAAATAGTGCCAG
Organism: Helianthus tuberosus; assembly: GCA_030545235.1. Taxonomy (NCBI): domain Eukaryota; kingdom Viridiplantae; phylum Streptophyta; class Magnoliopsida; order Asterales; family Asteraceae; genus Helianthus; species Helianthus tuberosus. The sequence goes on from CM060397.1 coordinate 176,865,965, forward strand.
ACCTTCTACTTCTACTGAAGCCATGGTGGGTCGAACCCTACAATTGTTTGGCTAAGCTCTTTGAAACAACTTATTGACTTATTGGCTTTTTGAAAAGTCATAAGCTCCAAAATGATGTTTGGCAACGAGGATGTATGTGAGGGGGAAAAGTCAATAAGTCACTTCATACTGACATTTCCAAAAAACCAATAAGTCAATAAGTTGTTTCAAAAAGCTTAGCCAAACATGCCCCAAGTCCATATGTCATACAACAATAAAATCATATAAATCCAATAATAAAATCATATAAGTCCATATTTAATTAACACAAGGGTAATTTAGGTATTTCATTAAAAACTTAACGATAAAATAGACGGTGTTAAGAGACTGGACTGAAATGGTTACGAAAGTGAAACCACAGGGACTGAAATAGTGATTTTTGACAAACCACGGGGACGAAAACAGTAATTAACTCATTTAGATATCTTTTTGTTTTTTATTAATAAGGGCATTATGGTCAATTCATGTGTACTTAACAGAATAAATGGATGGGGTTAACGGAGGTGGACTGAAATGGTTACGAAAGTGAAACCACAGGGACTGAAATCGTAATTTTTAAACTAATTGACTGAAATAGTGATTTTTGACAAACCACAGGGACGAAAATAGTAATTAACTCTATATTATATGAATAAGAAGACTACCAAAAACGAGTATCACAATGCAATGTGTTGTGTCTCTCCCGTCGCATCGCGCGAGCAACCTGCTAGTAACTTATTAATACATAACAACACTCATTAGTTGACTAATCATCTAACATAGGTCGTGTTAACTTTTGAGGGGGGGGGGGGGGTGGGGGGGTTTAAGGTTTTGAGTATATTGTGTAGCTGCATGCGTGCGATGGAGTTCAGTTTATATGTTTCCGAGTTTGGATTGTTAGTATGTAGTGGTAGATTCATGAAACTATGTATTAAAACCTCATTTTTTTAACTAATAAACAATGAAACATGTGTTTGTAATAAAAGGAGATATTTCAAAATGAGTATAACTAGTATTAAGCACCCCGCGTTGCAGCGGGGGCGAACACTAATGCCACACTACTGCCAGCGATCACCAACACTGAAGTTGCGGCGTGTTAATGCGAAGAAATTAAACCGAAACGTAAAACATAGAATAGAATTACTAAGTTGATCTAGGACTCGCGTGTTACGATGAACCCACGTCTATTTTTTCCCGTTTAACTAGTTCATCGTAATCTATATATAATATATATCATTACCACTATACACTATCTCTATATCATTACCACTATACAAACCATAATGCATACATCACAACAACCATTGCATCAATATGTTGCAAATTATACAACTATACAAACCATAATTCATGCCTTACAACAACGCAAAACAAAACAAATATGAGATGAGGAAATGTGGCTATGGCCTATGAGTACAACTAATTATGCATAACATACAATAAAATATGAAATAAGGAAATTTGGCTATGGATACAACCAATTTTGCATAACATACCACCCTCAATGCACATATATGTTGCAAATTTATAGTATATAATGTAGTGATGCATCACCCATTCACCACCCTTTTCATATTCCTATTAGATGTAGAATGAGATCATTTCTTATAGATTCCTAAACCAGTCTAAACATATAAACGGATAAATTAATAAACAAATAAAAAAATGTTCAAATAATTTCTTGATACCTAACAAAGAGGATTCCAAAATATATATAATCTGAATAATTAAAATTGCATGTTTTCATTAGGAAATAAGAGTTATAAAAGTAGGGAGTATTGGATTTTAATAATCCCAAGTTTCACTAATTGGCCGGTAATAATCTCAACTTCAAAAATTGCCTACAACAGTCCCAACTTGTAAGATTTTGGCCACCGATGATCCTTGACTAACTGGGTTATAACCTTGTTGGGCTGGTGACCTGCAACTTATTCCGGCGACCCGTTTTACCCCTGAAACCACCAAACGAGACCACCACCAATCATCTCCGACCTCCTGTAATCTTCTCCGCTTCTCAAAAGTTTAAAATTTTCACCATCTACGCAACTCCAGTGACCTGCAACTTATTCCGACGACCTTCTTTACCCCTGAAACCACCAAAGGAGACCACCACTTGTCATCTCCAACCTCTAGTGACCTTCTCCGCCGCTCAAAACTTCAAAAAACTAACTGGGTTATAACCCAGTTAGACAAGGATCATTGGTGGCCAAAATCTTACAAGTTGGAACTGTTGTAGGCAATTTTTGAAGTTGGGATTATTACCGGCCAATTAGTGAAACTTGGGATTATAAAAATCCAATACCCCTAAAAGTAGCAATCATTGTATGGTCAATTGGTTCAATGGAAACCAATGACTTGTAACTGATCCATGGGTTTCCATTTCTGGATTATGGTCCTATAGGCCCAACGGGCCTCTAAGGACTTTTTTATATACATAGGCTAGATCTAATAAGTGCGGGACTTTCCTGTCTCAATAGCCTGTACCCTGTAGATCCTCCCATGTGTGTGGTTGTCAAGATGGTGTAGATTGACGATAATGGCGATTTTCAGTAGGAGGAAGGGTGGAAGGTGACGAAATCTGGTGTTATGACTTGTGAGATAAAGATTCACATAAAGATTAGACAACATTTTTTACCTTCATCAAAGATCACACAATATGAGGTGGTTAATTGGTAATTAAGTTGAAAGAGCCAACCGAATCCGCTCTAGTTGTGAATAAACAAAACTTTTTAATGGCAAACTTTTTTTTTTAATTCATGTCGTCTGTAGAACTCAAGACCTCCCCCTCCCAAAGTGTTTAAAGACTAACTCAGGAGTCATAGCTGTTAATAGTATATTAATGTGTGACAAATAGTTATAACTTTAAGGTGGTTAATGCATATAAATAAGGTTATTAAAAAATTTATTTGTACCATAATATATAATCATACAAAATTTTATTTGTACCATAAAACTTCAAATTGTTTCAATAACACCATACTTGCTCTATAAAATTCAGTTTTATTCCATAACAAGATAACCAAAAGATTTCATCATACTTTGTGTCACACAAAGGAAAGTGACCATTATTTATAACTACCCCAAACCAAGTTGTACTTCAACATTATTGTTTACTCAGCAAAAACAGTAAAAAAAAAGAGAACACACACGCGAAGATGAACATGATCACTGAGACGCACACGGGATATAGCATATCCCGGATCCCCTTAATTACCAGAATCAGCAAATCTGGAAAATAACAAGTCAAAACAGTTGGAAAATTCGATTTTTAATTAATTAGATTGTAATAAACTAATAATATAGTGTATATTTTTTTTATATAGTTTACCCCAACTCGCTAAGCTTCAAGTAGGACTCAGCAAAAGCTTGAAAGAAAGCATTTTGATCCTGTTATTGTAAATAAAACAAAGCCCATTATTGTTAGCACTTATAATTATGGTATTAAAGTTATAAAAGTGACATTATTACAATGCAATAAACAAGAAAATGTACTTACTGCAGCGAATTTCTCGACAAGAGGTCGAAAAGCGGGGTCTTCAACTAGTGCTTTATCGGAAGTTAACTGAATCAGCCCGGCCTTCTCACCAGCTAAGAGTTCTCTGTTGCGGGTTCAACAAAATAACACTTAATAATAATGAATAATGTAAAGTTTTAAAAAGGGACCAAAAATTTGTAACAAATCTTACTTAAAGTAACTATTGTCAAATACCATCGGGTTGGATGTCCATGATCCATCTTGTCCGGATCGTTCCTTGTGGGTAGATCCCTAGAACAAGTAAACGTGTTACAACAAGCAGGTTGGGTAACAGATCAAAATATGTAACCAGTGTGCTGATTGGCTTGACCCGAAATATTTTTTTTATCTAGGATTTTATTCTTTATAAATAATATATAATAACATGTGGTATAAGTGTATGAAAACAAACCAATGTATGTCCACCAGAGAGAGCAACAATATCTTGGTCAGTGAGACCCATGGTGTTCACAAACACATTCCTCAACTGGTCTGGACCTGACATATATTTGTATAAATATAAAGTATTAATGATGTCACTTTAAAAAAAAATTCAACATAATCAATTTCCATAAATTGTCAATTTTCTTCACCAACCTTGGTTAGGAAGAGGAAGACGACCTTCTGGAGGGGGGGCATCAAGGTCCTTGGAGAATGAAAAATCAATTATAATATACAATAAAATATATTATATAATGGCGAATAAAACATTTAAATTTATATTATGTAATCAAGAGCTTTGATAACATTATGTAAACTAGACCGATCAACTGACGTGATAAAGCCCCTATTGGTTCATTGGTTGAAACGGTTAAACCAGACCCAAAACAGAATGATGTCATATCTTATTTAAAAAAAACTATATATTACATTAATTTGAATGCTATATTGTTACGTTGGTTATATTTAAATTGATAAAAAATATGTTATTTTAGAGTGAAAAAGTATAGAATAATAAGAGAATTTTCAAGTGAAAGTATTTAATTTTGTTACTTATAAATACAACAATATTTTTTTTAGATTGTTTTAAATACTTATATATTAATATTTATGCATGAGAAAAAGTATTGTCAAAAAAAATAATCTAATCAACACAGGTTCAGTTAGTGAGAGGGGTCATGGATTCAACCAGTAAACCAGGTCAACCAATCCAACCAATGCTGGTTCAATCTACTAAGCTAGCTAAACCAAATAGAGGTTCGGTTCACAGTCCAACCAGTCTGGTTTAACCGACATTGAAAAGCACATACCGTCCTCCCAGGGTTGAAAGTAATTTGTGGTCCTCCGGTACTTTCAACCGCGACAATACCAGCCATCTATATCAAGATAAACGTAGATTAATATTGATACACAACATAACTTAAAAAAAGAGTTAAATGTCATTTTAGTCCCTGTGTTTGGGCTATTTTGCCAATTTAGTCCAAAGGTTTCAGTTTTGTCCTGTGGGTCCAAAAAGGTTTCATCGTTGCCATTTTAGTCCACTGGGTTAACTTCATCCATTTTTTTTGTTAACGAGAAGGGCAATATATAAAATGACCGAATTGCCCTTCTTGTTAACAGAAAAAATGGACGAAGTTAACCCAGTTGACTAAAATGGCAACGGTGAAACCTTTTTGGACTCACAGACGGAAAATGAAATCTTTGGCCTAAACTGGCAAAATAGCCCAAACCACATGAACTAAAACGGTATTTAACTCTTAAAAAAATTATATAATTATATTGTATCATGATCATAGTTACCAGTGGTTCCCATTGGGTATGTTGGGCCGGCTCCTCCTTTGGGAGGTCACCGGTTCGACTCCCACTCGTGGTCTTAGGGGGGGGGACGTCCCAATGATAGACCGTATCCTACCGAGGCATGGTGCGGTCTTGAGGGCAACCCGGTTTTACCCAGCTGTTACCCCAGCGAGTCTCTCGTGTGGGGGCAGTATGGTTTCCGGGCGAAGGTCAGTCAGAGCGGCAGCCGGGGCCCGATAGAACATCGCGTCTGCGAAAGCTGGGCTGACGGGTAACCGTCCTAGACGGGAACCCGGTGACCAATGGTCAGGTACATATTGAAAGTCACCCTTCAAAAAAAAAAAAATAGTTACCATATAAAAGTCACCATAGGAAACAAGTGGGAACTTCTGTTTAATAGGCTCTAACATTTCAACAGCAGTGTCAAGCCCAACATTAGGACCATGGTTTTGCTCCGATTTAAGCTTCATGGTACCGAACGGACCTCCGGTCTTCGTATTCACATCGAAAGTCGCGGCTGAGTGAAATCTGGAGAGCAATAGCAACATTAAAACACGAATAAAAAATTACCAAAAAAAGGAGAATTCAATTCGTCTTACGCAAGTCGAAGCACTAGAGGAGCGCATTGCTTCTCGGTGATGAAGGCTCTAAGCTCACCCTTGGCTTGATCGACAGCCGACTTGTGCTCCTCACTTAAGCTCGGGTAGATCTTCCCCATCGTCTGGATCTAAACTTACAACAATGTGAAAACTAAAATTAAGTGCAATATTGAAACATATTTTAGGACACTCAACGGACCCTCTAGAGGGGTCAAGAGGGTCCGCTGACTGTCCTAGAATTTGTCACATTTTACCTTTAAAACTTAATTTTTTAACATAAACATTAGTTTGACCCCTCAATTATAACTAGTATTAAACAGAACCGCCTACTAACAAGTTCCGGTTCTGTCACCTGTATTCATGAATCAACCAAAGCTAACATAACGTTTTATACGCAACTTGTTGCGCGTTAAACATTCTATTAGAGAAAGATTGACGTACTAGTTATTTGAATATGAATGTAGAAGTTAGAAGTGAAGGAGTGAGATGACAATGGTCACAAGCTACCATTTTATAGTCATGGGAGTTTTAGTTGGGGGTTTCAACTTGATTATTGTGAGCCGTTGGATTAATAAATTGTATGACTTGGACTTATTTGACGGACCAGATTAACTTGAGCCACTGGGTTGACAGTTTGAATGTATAAATAATAAATGAATTAAATTAAAATGGGACGTTTTGACATAATTATTAAGGTTGAGGGTATTATTTAATTGTAAGTTTTAAGTTTTTTTAGTTTTTTTTTTGTGGTTTTTATTAGTGTCCAATTAAATTTATTAGTGGCAGCAAGGTCCGGACCGTTGGACATGGAAAGGTGATTCGTCGGGTTCCTATACGGTAAGTAAAGCAAAAAAAAATGATTTCATCTTCTTCACAGGATACGTCTATTTCGAACATGAAGTGGAAAGGTTGGACGCCTCTAAAGTGTAAAATAATGGTTTGGCGAGCGGATCTAAATCGGCTTCCAACTCGTACGGAGCTTATCAAGCGCGGGGTTAACGTTGGAAATGTCTCTTGTGTTCTTTGTGATGCGGATACGGAAACGGCTAATCATTTGTTCACGGGTTGTGTTTTTTCATCGGAAATTTGGGCTAGGATCGGTTCTTGGTGCAAACTAAGTCCGATTATTGTTTTTGAAGTTAAAGACTTGGTGACATTGGCGGATTATCACACAAAGACGAAGCACGAGAAATACATATTAAGAGGCATCATTTTCACGTCTATGTGGGTCATTTGGAATGAAAGGAACGCTAGAGTGTTTAATGGCACATCTCGAAGAGCGATTGAAGTTTTGCACACTATTAAGTCTATGTCGTTTTTTTGGTTTCGGCATAGATCTAGATTGATAGGTGTTGATTGGCATGATTGGTGTAATTACCCCCTAAACTTGATGTAACGTTTGTTGGCCGTAGGTCCCTGTTTCGAGGGCCTTTTGGCACTTTTTTTTATTGAAGTTTTCTTTAAAAAAAATATTTTAGCAATCAAGACCCTATTTTAACTTCACTAGTTATTTTTCGCCCGCGCATTGCGGCGGGACCCAATGACTACAAAAGGTGTGTCAGCAACGGCAAACAGATACCTAATATCAAAACATAAATAAAATGACGTGGTAAGGATAGTCACTCCGTCATAAAAAACGATTTTAAATAACCTAATATATAATAATAGGACCCAAACGTCCTACACGTTGGAAATTCGGTTGTTTTCAGTTCAGTTATTACGGTGCTAACACGTTAAAATATGGATGACCTCGGTACCGGTAACGGCAACGAAAGTACCGATCCGGAAAATCATCGAAATTAGGTACCGGCACCGAAAATGCTCGGTACAATACGGTATGGTATTTGAAGGTAAAAATCAATAAATACAGGTATGGTGCTAGACCGGTGTCGAACCGAAAGTAACGATTCTGAAAACGCCAAAAGGTGGGTACCAAATTGGTACTGAAAATGATTTGGTATAGTAAATTTGGTACCGATACGATACCGGTTCGTTTACAGGATTTGATACGATTTGCTCATCAATATAATAAATATCCAAGTTAATTTTACATGCTACAATTCATTCATTACAGAAAAAGACAAAAAAGAAAGCAAAATAAGTTGTTGTGTATATAAAACCTCATTCAAAAGAAATACAGTTTACTTACTGTGTATATGAAAAGTAATCTAAACGGTGGAATTACTTGCATTACTGCGTTGCTATAGGATTTGATGAGATCGGTACCAACCGGTACCGAAAATACCGTTACCGAAATCCCCAAAAGTGGGTACCGGTACCGAATATACTTAGTATGGTACGGTTCGGTACCGGTCGGTACTGGTACGTCACCGGTATTTGAGAGTAAAAACCGGTGAATACATGTGCAGAACCGGTACCGAAAATACACCGGTTTGATAAATTTGAGACCGGTACCTATACTCGATACCATTTGCTCATCTCTTAATGATGTTACTATTCATTCCATTCTAAATTTAAATAATTGTGTAATGTGTAATGTGTAATGTGTAATTGTGTAATGTAATTTAATGTAATTCTAATTTTAATTTAACAGTAAATCAAATTTTAATTTAACAGTAAATCACTGTTCATTCAGTTTGATTTTTATCATATATAAATTTAAGATGGTTAATTTAGTTTTAATGGGAAATTACAAAAAGGATGAGAAATAGGTTGGCGATTATGACTTTAAACTTAAGCTTACAACATTTTTGCCGAAATTATCATTTATTTCGTGTGTTAAAAAGTTGTTTCTAAAATTTAAATATATGTTCATTAAAAAAAAAGTTTACTTTCCGTAATTTTTTTTTTGAATAATAAACATTTTTTTTATTATTATAAACAAACTCAATACGATTACAAACTAATGGCAGGTAGACGAGCAACAAGCTGCGACGCTACCCCTTTCTGAATAGCAAACCCTACCCTGCTAAACACAAAATTCTGCCCCTTAACATGTGCGGTGTTACTGCTTACCACCTGTTGAACCCGCTTTAGGAACCGCACCGCGTCAGGGGAACATGTAGTTATTTGTTAAAATGAGCAATACAACATCTGTTTCACTATAGCCTAGATTACAAGTCGTTGGGTGATCGTGTTGTTGAAGCGAAGATCATTTCACGAAGTAACATTGGAAGTAGAACTTTTATTTCAAGAATCAGTTTTTCACTATCTAACAAACGAATACCTTCCAAGCTATAAAGAAGATAGTTTCCACTTTATGTTCGTTTCGCAATAACAATAAACAAAAGCCAGGGTCAATCGTTATCAAAGGTTGGTTGGTTTGTTTCTAAAGCAGTATGTTTTCACTCACGGTCAACTCTACGTGGCACTCTCAAGAGTTTAAAGCATGACGGGTTAAAAAATTTAATCTTAGACAGTGATGGAAAAATCACAAACAAAACAACCAATGTTGTTTACAAAGATATATTCTCAAATTTATAGTTTTATATTGGATAAAAATTTCTTATAAACAAATTCGACGTTTTCATCATAAACGTATAATGATATTTGTAAATACCTTGAAACATATTGTTTAGTCTGTCATGTGAAGTTCACGGGAATTATCACTAGTTTCAAATATATAAACTATGAACATAGATGAAATCTAACCAATTTTCATAATTTTCATTGTTTTTAAGCCCTGATTTTTAAAATGAAATGAACAATATAATATATATAATTTACAGTCACATATGTTTGAACATAAAAACTCACAATAACAATTAACAATGTCATTAACTTTGACTCACAATAAACGGTAATAACATAGAGAAGTAAGAGAACTCAAAACTTATTCGGCTACTCCCATAAATTGAATTATCAAAGCAATTTGAACCAGTGTGCAGCCCATGAGCCGAGTGTTGTGTATATTTAAAGTAAGAGCAGCCCAAAAAAGGTATTTGGGGGCCCAACGCCTAAGACACTATATCCAAAAACTTATTTGGGTTCATGGATAGAAATAACTTGATCCCAACTTTTTTTCTACAACTTTCTTTTACACAAAAATCAGTTTGTACACTTAAGGATTTGAACACACACCACTTTAACGTGGGGGCAATCACCGTGGGTTATTAGAAATAGCTAAGTGAACGATCATATATAAAACTAGTTGATACACTCACACAACCAACACGAGAAACCAGGTCGGCGTACATACATTGCCCGACGTATTATACATCCCTCATGTCACACCCCCAAAATACCACATGCGGAAACCCCGCTAGGCTTGTGACGTAATAGGATCTAGCCACCAATCACATTGAACCAATATTAAGTTATTAAACAAAGTTTCCATTCATAATGATAAAACATTCATAAACATAATCCAAGTTTAACATGTTCAGCGGAAGCATAAGATAAGTCATCATTCAATGTTTCAAAACCAAGTAAGAAAAATCAAATGCATTGTTATGTGTTCTCAATAGACTCGACCCATGGCCACTCCAGAAATCCCAGACAACAAGTTCCTCGTCCATAGCACCTAATGACCTGCGAGCATGCAACAAGTGTATCAGACAACGCTGGTGAGTTCATAGTTTTACAAAAACGTTAATTGCCAAGTGTTTAGTTCAGTTTATTGATAACGTTGATAATAACTCGAGTACCGTACAAAATGGCTCCAGATTGTTTTGCTCGTCCCCAATGCCCCCTATCTAAGCATTGGTCATGATTAAGGTCATTAGTTCACGCCCGTCCTCTCAGGTACGGTGTGAGGTTGCCAAGCCTAATAGCGCTATCAACTAATACCCCGTTACCTCTCAGGTAACTAATTCGGTATAAGATGGGACTTAAGGTGATAGGAATGAGTGTATTATCTAGCATCCCAGTTTTTACCCAAAAGACTTATTCCTCTCAGGAATCCCCATTTGATTGTCCCACCCACCGGGACGCATGCTCAAGAGAAATGAACTCACCTTAGTTTTGCTCGGTATGTTAAGTTACCCGATCCAAGTTAATCAACCAAACCCTACCGTGGTTACCAATGAAATCAGTTTCATAATCAATTAAGTCACGTATTTTCACAGTTTGCATTCATATCAAAGATCACCGTATATCACATAGCAATTACTCAATCTCATACAAGTCCACATCCCATGTGCATGACGCCTATTAACATTTAACAGTTGAATTGGCTACTCACACCAGTCAAATCAAGTTCCTCATTTCTAGTTAATATTGCTAACATGCAACAAACATAGTTGTATAAACAGAACATTCATCATCATATGCATCATCACTGTTTAACTGTTCTGTCTACTTGCTCATTTGCAGCATCCTCATGAAGAACCAGTTCTTCGTGAGATGCTCCCATGGCGAAGAATCCCTAATGGCGAAAGACCATTCTTCGTCAAGAATGAGTGTGTGACGAAGAACCCCCTTGCGAAGAATCATTCTTCGTCTGGAAGTGACTGTGACGAAGAACCCTGGTTGTTCGTCAACGGCCAGTCAACGAGGAATCAGGTCCTTCGTCATCCTGAGTTCTTCATGAGGAAATCCTTCGTCGTTGTTCCTCAACAGATCATCATGATTTCTTCAGTAACAACTATCCATGATTTCCGCAAACACGTTACCATTTTCCAAAAACATATCAAACATTACGATTTAACAATTATTATTCATGCTCAACGGATCCCCGAATTGTAACAGTTTCCTAAATACACATAAACAACCATTCTAACCAATCATTAACCCCAATCATCCAATGATCACACAAAATCAGATTGTTAATTTATCATGACATAAGTTCATCAAACAGAACTATCAACCCAGCACATGAACATGAACATATATAAATCATCGAACCCTCATCATTCAAGTTCTAGATTTACAATCCTATTAATGGAACCCTAATCTCACATAAGTACATCATCCTGATTTTAGCAACGGACAATGATAAACACTAACCGTGATACCGAAGTGATTAGATTAATCGAGATGGAAAGGCTTCGAGATCCACAATTGCCGTCGCACAGGGAGAAGGGGAAAGGAGAAGAGTTTTAGGGTTTGAGGATCGAGTTCTGCGAGTTATACAAAGAAAATAACCGCCGGACTCATTTTGGGCCACAAATGGACCTGGGCCGAGAATCCTCTCGACGAAATACTCCCTTGGCGAAGAACCTTCTTCGCCACGTTGTGATTGTGACGAAGAACCTTAGTTCTTCGTCAAAAGGGCAGTCAACGAAGGATTGGTTCTTCGTCGACTTGAGTGTGATGTGCGGCCCAAATTTAAGAAAAGCATGAACAGTCAAGTCTAAACATTAAACAACTCCTAAGTTTTCATGTAACACTCAAACATAACAATACTTTAATCATTCAAACATCGTGCACATAAAACAACGTAAAATGAATTTCGGAAACAAGATTGTGAAACAAGTGATGCGTAGAGGAAAGACCTTGAAATCTCGGGTTGTCACATCATCCCCAACTTGAAAGAAATTTCGTCCCGAAATTTGATAAGTAATCCAAAGCAGCAAGGTGTTAGATCAGGGTGACTGTGGATTTTCCTCAGGTGCCACATCATCCCCAACTTGAAAGGGAATTTTGTCCCGAAATTCACAAGTTGCATCAGAATTAGATTGGTCAGTTGAGAATAGTTGAGGATACTTGAGCTTCATCTGATCTTCACGTTCCCACGTGAACTCCGGTCCACGTCTTGAGTTCCAACGAACTCTCACGATTGGAATTCGACTGTACTTACGAACCTTAACTTCCCGATCCATGATTTCGATAGGTTCTTCGACAAACTGCAACTTGTCGTCAATCTTCAGCTCTTGAAACGGTACCACAAGTGTTTCATCGGACAAGCACTTCTTTAATTGCGAAACATGGAAGACATCGGGAACGTTACCCAACTCAGCAGGTAATTCGAGCTTGTAGGCCACTTTACCAATTTGTTCCAGAATTTTGAATGGCCCAACATAACGCGGATTAAGCTTGCCGCGTTTTCCAAAGCGTACCACACCCTTCCACGGTGAGACTTTCAACATAACACGATCGCCTACAGCGAACTCCAAAGGTTTCCTACGCTTATCAGCGTAGCTTTTCTGACGGTCGCGCGCTGCCGCCATACGATTTCGGATCTGGACAATCTTCTCTGAAGTTTCAAGTACAAGTTCCGGACCTGTGATCTGGCTGTCACCCACCTCAGCCCAACAAAGAGGAGAACGACATTTCCGCCCGTATAATGCTTCGAACGGAGCTGCCTGGATGCTGGTATGGTAACTGTTATTGTAAGAGAACTCTATCAACGGCAAGTGTTTCTCCCACCCCTTACCAAAATCGATCACACATACTCGCAGCATGTCTTCAAGTGTCTGGATGGTTCGTTCACTTTGACCATCCGTCTGAGGGTGGTAAGCAGTACTCATGTCGAGACGTGAGCCGAATGATTTATGCATCGACTGCCATAAATCAGATATGAAACGCGGGTCGCGATCAGAGATAATAGAGGTTGGCACCCCGTGCCTAGAAACCACCTCCTTTAGATAAACAGCAGCAAGTTGCGAGAACTTATTAGTTTCCTTGATTGCTAGGAAGTGTGCCGACTTCGTGAGACGGTCAACGATCACCCAGATGGTATCGTTTCCGTTTTGAGTTCTTGGCAAGCCAGTGACGAAATCCATGGCAATATGCTCCCATTTCCACATGGGTATCTCTGGTTGCTGAAGCAGGCTTGAGGGTTTCTGATACTCTACCTTCACTTTCGCACAAGTCAAACATTTACTCACATACGTCGCGATGTGAGCCTTCATCTTCGGCCACCAGTACAAGACTTTGAGGTCCTGATACATCTTATTCGAACCCGGGTGAACAGAGTATCGAGACTTATGTGCTTCGTCCATCACGATCTCTCTAAGATTACCATACAAAGGAACCCATATCCGTTCCATAAAATAATAAATGCTGTCAGATCTCTCCACGAGTCGTTTCTCCATGCCCCGCAAATATTTAGCTTCCAGGTTTTCTTCCTTCAACGCTTCAGTCTAAGCAGAACGGATCTGATCAAGTAAATTAGAGTGGATAGTGAGCTGGAGAGCGCGGGCACGCTTGGGTTTCCTTTCCTTTCGACTAAGGGCATCAGCTACAACGTTAGCTTTACCTAGATGATACTTGATTGCACAATCATAATCATTCAAGAGTTCCACCCAGCGACGCTGTCGCATATTCAACTCCATCTGATCAAAGATGTGCTGAAGGCTCCTGTGGTCGGTATAAATAGTGCATTTAGTACCGTACAAGTAATGCCTCTAGATTTTTAACGTGAAAACCCAACTCCAAGTCGTGAGTCGTGTAATTCTTCTCATGAACCTTCAACTTTCGAGAAGCGTATGCTATCACCTTCTCGCGTTGCATTAGCACACAACCGAGACCCTGAATAGAAACATCACAATACACCACAAAATCCTCGGTACCTTCGGGTAAAGACAAGATCGGTGCACTGCAAAGTTTTTGTTTCAAGAGTTGGAAAGCATCCTCCTGCTTCGTTCCCCAAGAATATACAACGCCTTTCTGTGTCAACGAGGTAAGAGGTTGAGCGATCTTTGAGAAATCCTTAATAAATTTGCGATAGTACCCAGCGAGACCAAGATATTGTCGCACCTCCGAAGGATTCTTTGGTGCCGCCCAATTTTGATAGCATCAATCTTAGCAGGATCCACGTGTATCCCTGTTTCATTAACAATGTGGCCAAGGAAGTGTACTTCTCGTATCGAGAAGTCACACTTGGAAAACTTCGTGTAGAGTTGCTCCTTCCTTAGGAGCTCCAAGATAAGATGCAAGTGTCGCTCGTGGTCTTACTTGCTCTTAGAATAGATCAAAATGTCATCGATAAACACAATGACGAAGTCGTCAAGATACGATTTGCACACACGATTCATTAGGTCCATGAAAACCACTGGTGCATTTTTCAATCCGAATGGCATAAACAGAAACTCATAATGGCCATACCGCGTTCGAAAAGCTGTTTTTGGAACATCCTCCTCTCGCACTCTCATCTGATGATAGCCCGATCTTAAGTCAATTTTTTAGTAGAAGCTTGACCCTTGCAGCTGGTCAAACAGATCATCAATGCGAGGCAAAGGGTAACGGTTCTTGACTGTCACTTTGTTAAGCTCACGGTAATCTATACACATACGAAATGACCCGTCTTTCTTCTTCACAAAGAGAACTGGGGCTCCCCAAGGTGAAGAACTGGGTCGGATGAAACCTCTATCCAACAGCTCTTGGAGTTGGTTATACAGTTCTTGCAACTCTCCTGGTGCAAGACGATAAGGAGCACGAGCAATCGGGGCTGCTCCTGGTGTAAGGTCAATCTGAAACTCTACTTGACGGTGTGGAGGTAAACCAGGAAGTTCTTCAGGAAATTCACGGACAACAGGCAGATCTTCGATTTTCCTTTCTTTAGGTTGAGTGTCAGTAACAAGTGCTAAAATAGCAGGGTAGCCCTTTCGTAGACACTTTTGGGCTTTCATGGCTGAGATGATGCCAACCATTGCACCACCACGATGACCTTGAACCGACAAAGATTCTCCACTGGGGAGAGGGATACGTATGATTTTCTCCTTACAGAGAATTTCCGCATGGTGCTTAGACAACCAGTCCATACCAACGACTACATCGAAACTTCCAAAAGTAACGGGAAGTAGGTCAATGTCGAACACTTGACCCATAAGATCGAGTTTACACCCAAAAAGAAAATGTGAAGCTTTAATCGATTTGCCATCAGCTAATTCTACTACGTGTTTGTTTATAAGAGGTGTAGGAGTCAACCCTAACTGACGACTGAACCCCAAAGACACATAACTCCAATCGGCACCAGAGTCGAATAAAACAGAAGCAAAAAGATTGTTCACGGAAAACGTACCAGTCACCATGTTACCATCATTCCTAGCCTCCCCAGCACCGATAGTAAACACTCTTCCACGCGCACCATTCCCACCGTTGTTTCCGTTGTTGTTGTTCCCAGTGTTGTTATTGTGATTACCAGCATTCTGATTCAGTTGAGGGCAATCCCGCCTGAAATGACAAGATCGGTGCACTGCAGAGTTTTTGTTTCAAGAGTTGGAAAGCATCCTCCTGCTTCTTTCCCCAAGAATATACAACGCCTTTCTGTGTCAACGAGGTAAGAGGTTGAGCGATCTTTGAAAAATCCTTAATAAATCTGCGATAGTACCCAGCGAGACCAAGAAATTGTCGCACCTCCGAAGGATTCTTTGGTGCCGCCCAATTTATGATAGCATCAATCTTAGCAGGATCCACGTGTATCCCTACTTCTCGTATCCAGAAGTCACACTTGGAAAACTTCGTGTAGAGTTGCTCCTTCCTTAGGAGCTCCAAGATAAGATGCAAGTGTCGCTTGTGGTCTTCCTTGCTCTTAGAATATATCAAAATGTCATCAATAAACACAATGACGAAGTCGTCAAGATACGATTTGCACACACGATTCATGAGGTCCATGAAAACCGCTGGTGCGTTTGTCAATCCGAATGGCATAACCAGAAACTCATAATGGCCATTCCGCGTTCGAAAAGTTGTTTTTGGAACATCCTCCTCTCGGACTCTCATCTAATGATAGCCCGATCTTAAGTCAATTTTTTAGTAGAAGCTTGACCCTTGCAGCTGGTCAAACAGATCATCAATGCGAGGCAAAGGGTAACGATTCTTGACTGTCACTTTGTTAAGCTCACAGTAATCTATACACATACGAAAGGACCCGTCTTTCTTCTTCACAAAGAGAACTGGGGCTCCCCAAGGTGAAGAACTGGGTCGGATGAAACCTCTATCCAACAGCTCTTGGAGTTGGTTATACAGTTCTTGCAATTCTCCTGGTGCAAGACGATAAGGAGCACGAGCAATCGGGGCTGCTCCTGGTGTAAGGTCAATCTGAAACTCTACCTGACGGTGTGGAGGTAAACCAGGAAGTTCTTCAGGAAATACATCAGGAAATTCACGGACAACAGGCAGATCTTCGATTTTCCTTTCTTCAGGCTGAGTGTAAGTAACAAGTGCTAAAATAGCAGGGTAGCCCTTTCGTAGACACTTTTGGGCTTTCATGGCTGAGATGATGCCAACCATTGCACCACCACGATGACCTTGAACCGACAAAGATTCTCCACTGGGGAGAGGGGCACGTACGATTTTCTCCTTACAGAGAATTTCCGCATGGTGCTTAGACAACCAGTCCATACCAACAACTACATCGAAACTTCCAAGAGTAATGGGAAGTAGGTCAATGTCGAACACTTGACCCATAAGATCGAGTTTACACCCAAAAAGAAAATGTGAAGCTTCAATCGATTTTCCATCAGTTAATTCTACTACGTGTTTGTTTACAAGAGGTGTAGGAGTCAACCCTAACTGACGACTAAACCCCAAAGACACATAACTCCAATCGGCACCAGAGTCGAATAAAACAGAAGCAAAAAGATTGTTCACGGAAAACATACCAGTCACCACGTTGCCATCATTCCTAGCCTCCCCAGCACCGATAGTAAACACTCTTCCACGCGCACCATTCCCACCGCTGTTTCCGTTGTTGTTGTTGTTCCCAGTGTTGTTATTGTTATTACCAGCATTCTGATTCAGTTGAGAGCAATCCCGCCTGAAATGACCCTCGTCTCCACACTGAAAACACCCCTTGCGATTTCCCTGGTTCTGTTGAGGCTGTTGCCTCTCCTGCTGTTGCGACTACTGTTGCTGTGGAGGTTGCTACTGCTGCTGTTTTGGGAGTGGGGCCCTGCAATCCCTAGCCATATGGCCCACCTTGTTGCTCCTGTGACAGACCCGGGTGCACGGGCCATGATGGTGGAAGTTGCACTTATTACACTTTGGTTGTTTCCCTGCGTAAGAACCCTGATTCGAGTTGTTGGTCTGATTCTGATTAAATGAGGACGACTGACTAAAACAGCGGTTGCCACTGTTGTCTGGCTTCTTCTGCGACTGATTCGAGTTGGACACCTTGTCCATATCATTCCACTTACGCTTGTTATCTGTAGCTGGAGTAGTAGCCGTAGCTGTAGAGACAGTAGTAGAAACACGTGGTGGTAGCGAGCCACGCTCCACCTCTTGGTCAGTGATCTTATGAGCTAGACGAATGATTCTAGGCAAGTTGTCCAGATTTGCCGCAGTGACCAAACCCTTGACCTGTGGTACTAAACCATTGATGTACAGCTCAATCCTACGGTGGGGTGGTCGTGATAAGTTAGGACACATATTCGCGAATTCATGAGACCGTTTCGTATACACTTCGATCTTGGACCCTGCCATCTTCAGATTATAATACTCATTCTCCAACTTTTGAATCTCATCTCGAGGGCAGTACTCTTCACGCATCAGCTCCTTGAAATCGTCCCAAGTAGTCGCGTTCGCCATTTCAATACCCAGCATTTGGACTTGGGAATTCCACCAAGTCAAGGCACCATCTTCAAGTGTGCCTGAAGCATACTTCACTCTGTCCCCAGCAGGACAGTTACACATAGCAAACACCGATTCCGCCTTTTCAAACCAACGTAGCAGTCCCACAGCTCCTTCAGTCCCACTGAACGTCTGTGGCTTACAATCCATGAACGTCTTAAACATGCAAACAGGCGGATTGTTCTGATTCTGATTCACTTGTTGACCTAAGGACGAAAGCAAATACAACACACTGGTAAGATTCGAGTACGCGACACAAGGATAAAGAGTATTTGGCACATATCGTACCAGCCTGCTGAGCCGCTAGGGCTTCAGTCACACGAGTATTGATCAAATCGGTCAATTCAGCCTGGGACATAACAATATTGCCACATCCACCGCCGCGGCCTCCACCACGTCCACCATTTCGTCCACTCATGATTCTATATAAGAAGAGTGGAAAAGGTTAAGGGTCGAGATTAGTTATGAGTCAAACATCACTATGACCTCTATAGATTACAGAGTTCTATCATTACATCAGATAACAGAGCAGAACCCCTTTCACACTTATTAAGCCTCACTGGGACTCACATGCACCCCACATTATTATTATGTGTGCACCCATAATAACAATGCGATTTGCATGTTTATATCAGCTCCTCCCAACTCGTGCTAAAAGGTTCCCTAAGTTCGAGTAGCAAGACAAAGACACCACCACACAGATCACGAAGGTTTAGGGGAGTGTCACACTATCAATCACATAACGCAAGCCAGTAATGCAGGAACTCATACTGTGGTGCTAAGTGTGCATTCAGATGCAATGTCATACATAAGTGTACACTAGATATGTTGTGCAATAAGTAAACGAGAGACGAACCTTGCAGTCTGGAGCTGAGTGTCATGGTCGATTTCTGAACTGTTCGGTTATAGTCTGGTTTTAGAAAAAAACGTTTTAAAACCTAATTCACTATAACCAATGGCTCTGATACCAAACTGTCACACCCCCAAAATACCACATGCGGAAACCCCGCTAGGCGTGTGACGTACCAAGATCTAGCCACCAATCACATTGAACTAATATCAAGTTATTAAACAAAGTTTCCATTCATAATGATAAAACATTCATAAACATAATCCAAGTTTAACATGTTCAGCGGAAGCATAAGATAAGTCATCATTCAATGTTTCAAAACCAAGTAAGGAAAACCAAATGCATTGTTATGTGTTCTCAATAGACTCGACCCATGACCACTCCAGCAATCCCAGACAACAAGTTCCTCGTCCATAGCACCTAACGACCTGCGAGCATGCAACAAGTGTATCAGACAACGCTGGTGAGTTCATAGTTTTACGAAAACGTTAATTGCCAAGTGTTTAGTTCAGTTTATTGATAATGTTGATAATAACTCGAGTACCGTACAAGATGGCTCTAGATTGTTTTGCCCGTCCCCAATGCCCCCTATCTAAGCATTGGTCATGATTAAGGTCATTAGTTCACGCCCGTCCTCTCAGGTACAGTGTGAGGTTGCCAAGCCTAATAGCGCTATCAACTAATACCCCGTTACCTCTCAGGTAACTAATTCGGTATAAGATGGGAGTTAAGGTGATAGGAATGAGTGTATTATCTAACATCCCAGTTTTTACCCAAAAGACTTATTCCTCTCAGGAATCCCCATTTGATTGTCCCACCCACCGGGACGCATGCTCAAGAGAAATGAACTCACCTTAGTTTTGCTCGGTATGTTAAGTTACCCGATCCAAGTTAATCAACCAAACCCTACCGTGGTTACCAATGAAATCAGTTTCAAAATCAATTAAGTCACGTATTTCACAGTTTGCATTCATATCAAAGATCATCGTATACCACATAACAATTACTCGATCTCATACAAGTCCACATCCCATGTGCATGACGCCTATTAACATTTAACAGTTGAATTGGCTACCCACACCAGTCAAATCAAGTTCCTCATTTCTAGTTAATATTGCTAACATGCAACAAACATAGTTGTATAAACAGAACATTCATCATCATATGCATCATAACTGTTTAACTGTTCTGTCTACTTGCTCATTTGCAGCATCCTCACGAAGAACCAGTTCTTCGTGGATGCTCCCATGGCGAAGAATCCCTAATGGCGAAAGACCGTTCTTCGTCAAGAATGAGTGTGTGACAAAGAACCCCCTTGCGAAGAATCATACTTCGTCTGGAAGTGATTGTGACGAAGAACCCTGGTTGTTCGTCAACGGCCAGTCAACGAGGAATCAGGTCCTTCGTCATCCTGAGTTCTTCGTGAGGAAATCCTTCGTCACTGTTCCTCAACAGATCATCATGATTTCTTCAATAACAACTATCCATGATTTCCGCAAACACGTTACCATTTTCCAAAAACATATCAAACATTACGATTTAACAATTATTATTCATGCTCAACGGATCCCCGAATTGTAACAGTTTCCTATATACACATAAACAACCATTCTAACCAATCATTAACCCTGATCATCCAATGATCACACAAAATCAGATTGTTAATTTATCATGACATAAGTTCATCAAACAGAACTATCAACCCACCACATGAACATGAACGTATATAAATCATCGAACCCTCATCATGCAAGTTCTAGATTTACAATCCTATGAATGGAACCCTAATCTCACATAAGATTACATCATCATGATTTTAGCAACGGACAATGATAAACACGAACTGTGATACCGAAGTGATTAGATTAATCGATATGGAAAGGCTTCGAGATCCACAATTGCCGTCGCACAGGGAGAAGGGGAAAGGAGGAGAGTTTTAGGGTTTGAGGATCGAGTTCTGCGAGTTATACAAAGAAAATAATCGCCAGGCTCATTTTGGGCCACAAATGGACCTGGGCCGAGAATCCTCTCGACGAAATACTCCCTTGGCGAAGAACCTTCTTCGCCATGTTGTGATTGTGACGAAGAACCTTAATTCTTCGTCAAAAGGGCAGTCAACGAAGGATTGGTTCTTCGTCGACTTGAGTGTGATGTGCGGCCCAAATTTAAGAAAAGCCTGAACAGTCAAGTCTAAACATTAAACAACTCCTAAGTTTTCATGTAACACTCAAACGTAATACTACCTCCATCCCATTAAAAGTGTCATATTTTGAATTTTCAAAGTCTTTATTTATAAACTTTGACCTTAAATAATTTTGTTTGTGTTAGATAATACTTGATGAAAGTTATATGATTTGAGTGTGTTTACAAGTGTTTTTATCGGGTTAATTTTCATCAAGTTTTATATAACACAAAAAATATATAATTAAAGTCAAAGTTTATAATTAAAGACTTTGAAAATTCAAAATATGACACTTTTAGTGGGATGGAGGGAGTAATACGTTAATCATTCAAACATCGTGCACATAAAACAACGTAAAATGAATTGCGGAAACAAGATTGTGAAACAAGTGATGCGTATAGGAAAGACCTTGAAATCTCGGGTTGTCACACCTCCCAGTTTTAGCCCTGATGTATAACATAGCGTATAGTAGTAGACCTCAGTGTATAATATGTTGGTTAGCGTATTATATGCCAATTACATGTCAATTTGACTTGTTTTCCATCTTTTAAACATAAAGACAAAAATCTCAAACCATCCTAACATGTTTAACTTTGATCATAGCACAATTATTAGGCTATCTATTAGTTTATAACAAACACGTACACATAATTCTTGAATCTAGTCACTCAATTCAATCACTGGTTGTTCAAATTGCTCGGCGCTCGACGCTTGTTCGATTGCTCGCTCGGAAAATGCTCGGAATTTGCTCGTTCGATTCAGCTCGATTAAAAAAATGCTCGGTTCGGATTGGTTCGGTTTGTAAACGAACCGAGCACGAGCAAAGGTCCGCTTAGTTCGGTTCGGCTCAGGTGGCTCGATTTATTTTTTAATATATATATATACATACATATATATGTGTGTTTATGTGTATCACTTTTAATGAAATAACTAGAGACCAACATTAACAATGTTTGGTCCAACATCCAAATAGAGCTCACTTAAGTAATTAGAACTAAAATCCAATACCAATAGTCCATTATCCAATACTTAAATGTCCATTTGAGTAGTTGAGTCAAAATTTCAAATACTAAAATGTGAAGCGTCGAGCAATACCTCAAGTCTCAACCCTCCATTGGATTCAGAAGTGCAAGACCCTAATCAAAACCCCCCATTGGCCATCGTTATTTGATTTCTCCATCGCCACTCGCCACTCGCCAAGACGTCAACTCGTCAGGGTTTTGCTTCAATCGATTCATTCAATTTCAAACTTCCGATAGAACAAGGGCATGTTTCAATCGGTCGACGATTTATCTTCCCGCTTAGTTAATCTCGATAGAACTGGTTGAGTGTTTTTGTATTCCTTGTTATTTGTTAAATTTTTACTTGTGTTCTATTGAACGAAACATCAGGGATGAAAACTTCACTTTATTCTAATAATTGGCACTCTCATCGTCACTTTCCTTGTTTATTCTGCGACGCTCGATACTCGCTCGACGTTCGTTCGAAAAATGTTCGGATCGAAAGACGCTCGCTCGACTTTGGCTCTATTGAAAAAACGCTCGGTTCAGATCGGTTTGTAAACAAACCAAGCACGAGCAAATGTCTGATCGGTCGGTTCGGCTCTTGAACAACCCTAGTTTACGATAAGCTTTCGCTCATGAATTATTTGTGATTTTTTTATTACACGGGTGCTTGTGAAATATCTTCATTTCGGTTGGTCACAAGCCTATCTTTAGTACATGTTCACACCAGTCGATCACACAGCTATCCATGTGATTCGTTTCAACCCAATTTGTCATACCACCACTCGTGTTACCCATATCCTCAAGTGCGGTTTATATCTTGTGTTTTGTTGACTCAACCACCACTCTTGATCATGTGGGATATAAATTTTACAAAATACTTTGCCATCAATTATAAGCTAATTTATTGAACGGATGTAGCATATGAACGTATAATATCTCACTCGTGTATGTAACACTCATCTTTCCACGAGTCATCTTTACTCGTAAGATTGGTTAACTTGGGTTCTCTCGTCGACTTGTTAGCTTCATGAAATTAAATTCAACATACAATCACTTTCCACGAGTCACTTTAACAGTTTAACTTATTCTCCCTCGCCGTTTTTAACATGTAATGACCTAGACATGCTTCATTAGCCAAGAACAACAATGATCATATGTGTATTTAACTAAATCTTACCCAGATTAATTCTTTCTGAGAAGATTACAACATTAACTCACTGTTTTATTCAAAATCCCCAAATAATGCAATTATGGTTCATTACTTGCCATGTACTTTTGTGAGTTAAGAACCCATTACCCACTTGGTTAAGGTGTTAAACCACTATTAACCCCTACGTACTTACTAGGTTTCATCCTTAAAAGGTTATGATAAAAATAACTAAATAATATAATTATGTTATATATAAAAATTATTATAAAGTATATTTAAAAGAATTATTTATGTATATAAATTAATTAATAAACGAGCCATGCCAAGCCAAGCTCGAGCTTGGCTCAACTCGTTTATAACCCTAATCTACCATTCGGTTGAACAACTTTTGTTTTTTGCCACTTGTGTATTTAACAAATCATTCTTTTACATTTTCACCGACGTTTATAGAGGTCTAAAAATGATAATGTGTATTCTTTAAGTGATCTTTAACGCACATATTTAGCAACCTCTGTAGAGGTCTAAACTGATAATACGTATTTTTTAAGTGATCTTTAACTTTAGATCCAATTATCAGAGAAGAAGAAAATGAAGATACAAAAAAAGAGGTTCAATAAGATTAAAAAAATGAAGGGATTCCGCTAATAGTTTCTTTTATTGTCGTTTTCTATTCTTTTTAAATGTAGTTTTATGAGTGGAGTAGGTGATTCGGGTAACATTCATGACGCCTTAGAACCCGGTTCACAATCTATCACAATTAGGGTCAACATTTGTGCGAAAACCAGATGACATTAGCACATGAAGAAACCATAAAGGTAGTACTAGTCACCCGATATTTTGTTAAGCCTTTTGACGTGTAACATCAGGCTTAACACCATCTACAGAATCAACATTGTCAATGCTCGGATTCGGTTTCTCCAATACCCTGTTATTTGAACACCTATTATCTATAGTTGCGTTTCTTCTCCATGCAGAATTAGAGCTCACGATGGATTTCAAAAAACAATACGAAGAACATCTAACTAACCTGTTTTGGTGGACGAAAAGTCCGAGTCCGAATTTCACAAAAGATTGAAGGGTTCACCATGAGAAAATACAAACAATAAAACATTCAGAACATATATTACTAATTAAAAAAAACTGAAAAGAAAGGATAAAATCAAATATCACAAACTTAAAAAAGATTAAAGAACTATAACATTTAACTAACCTCTGTTGTTTAACGAATGATGAGATTCCGATTGTAATCACAGAGTTAGGGATTCACATGAAAAACAAAATCAACAAAAAAATTTAAAAATGTTCAATCGCTTACATTAAAGATGAATAGTACATAAACAACAAGGTAAAACAACATACCTTCAAGTTTTATGGTCGGATCTAAAGAAATCTAAACAAAGAAGAAGTTAATAGCATTAGAAACAATGGTTATAAAATCAACTTTAAATAGAATGAAATAACATAAATAACAAAGATTTAGGTTCGATTTGGTATATTTACCTTTGATGTTGATCAAATCTTGTAAATCCGGAGAGTTGATGAACGATTGTAGAAGAAAGAGAAGAGAAAGAAGGGAGAGCTCAGTAGATATGATTTGGGTCTCAATAATTGACCTAATTATATGATCCGAATAACATACCAACAACCCGACCCAACTCCATTCGGATCCCGCGTCCAAATCTTTAGATTTGGTTTGTGTATTGTGAAATCTCCTTTGTTTAGAGTTAATTACACAAATTCCCTCCCAAAATGAAAGTCCACTAAACCAATGGTTGCCACATCATCAAAATGGCATCACCATTCAAGGACACATAGCCCACATCATCTCATTTATTAATATATATAGATTATATTTTTTTCTATTTAGTTAGTTGTTAATTCTTTAAGGATACCTTTAATTTCTTTTTAAAGTTTTTTTTTGTTTCTATAAACAAATTCCTGTTTTAAGTTTAATTTTTTGTATTCGGAATTATTATTCGGTTTCTGTAAATAGACATTCTTTCTATAAATAGATTACCGTTATATATTTTTTTTTAAAAACATTGATTACTTCCTTTGTAGTTATGGATCCTAAAAACAACGCTCCTTCGTTGTTAAAGTTGATTGATACGATATTATTAGTTGAACTTTATTTAACATTGTAACTAATGTGGACTTTTTATCTGTAGTCGAAGGAGAAGCCACAGACTACCGAAAGTCATGTTGAAGAAGGTGTTGCTGGGGATAGTGTTGGTCACTTTCAACTTCCAAATTTTGAGTCTATTTTTAATGTATGTAACTATGTTTTAATATATATTAACAAACTTTAACAACCAGTACATTGTTGTATTATGATATTTTTATCTTTATGATGTCATTTTTTAGGATACTGATGACCACAAGTTTGATCGACATATAGCTGCTCTAATTGAGATGGAAGATGCTAAGAAGCTGGTAAGTGTATACGTTCAAATTATTAACAGATCTTATTATATCTATTAGATAAGTACACTATTAAATTGTGCTACTATTTTCTGTTATGTAGTTCAATGATGGTTGGAATACAAAGAATGATGCTTTGAAAGAGACTCCGTCTGCTACCTCTCAATGTCATGTAATATTTTTTTATAAGTTTTTTTATATATTATATAGATGCTATTAATTACTTCATGTTATATTTATATGTTTCTTATTCACTGTTGTGTAGTTGGACACGAAAGGGAAGTCAAAGGTTGTCTGTGGTGATGAAACTGTTTCTCCAAAGGTTTAAATGAACTAATACCATAATTTAATATTTTTTTCAATATGTACATTGTATTTTTTATCATATTATGTGTTTTACTTTATCATATTTTTTTTCTTTTGTTTTAGGTCAAAAGCAAGTTTGATATGGATCTCGATAATTTCTTGATACCAAAGAATAAATTTCGTGTAGACGAGTTGTCCAAGAATTCTCATATCTTCTATCGTACGCGTTCAAACGTTTCGAGGAAGAATGAGTGTGTTGTCATTGATATAATGAAGCCTTCTGAAAACATTACTGTAAGTACACATTGTATAATGTTTATTAATAAAATTCATTCATGAAATCATTATAGTTCTTTTTAATTATGATACTTATTTTATATCTTTTAAATATTTAGGTTAAATCAAAGCGTGAGGCTTGCAGATCCACCACGGCGTCGGCTGATGTTCGCCGTAAACGTACAGTCAAAAGGTTGAAAAACAATTCATTTTTAGAGTTCACCAAAGTGGCTGAAAGCAGACTGGTATACGTTATGATATGATTATAATCATTATTATTTATTAAATATCTACTAATTTTTTGATTAATGAATTTAATAATTAATCCGTTTTGTTCATTTCTCAGCGTTTACCGGTTGATGTTTCGACTGATCTGTCTCTTTCTGTTGACAACTTGCGTGACGTTACGATTCAGAACCTAAGGAGTGAGCTAACTAATATGGTTACAGGTATGGTTTTACCAACGAGGGTCAGCTTTCTTGAAATCAAATCACATCCGGTTCGGCGCCACACTTTTCTTTAAGTACGTCAAGTCTTCGGATCTTTTGATGTTGACCAAAGTTGTACACAAGACGACAAAGAAAAGAGGTCGTGCGTGACGACAAAGGAAATCATGGTTTTTGTTTGTTGGTTTAGGCTGAACAGTTAATGTGGTAGTTTGGTTTGGTTTTTTTATCCTTGGTGGGTATTAGTGAAGGATGGTTAGACGGTTATTTTGGTAGTTGTTGTTGACATGGTTGATGGTGGATAGTCGGATATGTTATTGGTGGAACTGTTAGTACGTAAACAAAGCTCTTTTGTGTTAAATCTGATAAATAGCTATTAGTTTTGGTTTGAATGGATAGCAGAATTTTGGTATTACCTTCCTTTTCATATTTGTCTTAATTGATTTATGTTATCTTATTTTTTAAATTTGGTTTTTTAAATGTATATTTTTTTTATTAAGTTTATATATTTTAGGAAAATTTCATCTATCTCAAACCAATAAGGAAACAATACATATATAGATTTTGGGAATATTTATATCGTTTTTTTTTTTTCAAAAAAAAGGTGTTAAACAGTATTTCAACTTATGTTGTTATATAATATAAAAGTATGATACTTAAATTGATTTGTTTACTAATTTACAATCAATTTTAGCTAATATGGAAACTAAATTTGGTAGACTAATAATTTTGATGTATGTTGTATGTTTTATTTGATTATAATCTTTATATATATAATCTTAAAAATTTAAAATTATGGTAATTTTCATTCTTTTATAATATAGATATCGAATTTTTAATAATTATAATAATAGTTAATTTTGTAAAGTCAACCCTTTTTATTTGATGAATATGATTAGTTATATGATTATACAGTTTCTCTTTTTATAAATTTGTATTTATGTTAATTTGTTTTATCTAATTAAAAACTATACAGTTTCCTTAATTATGGTATTTTTAAAAACGATTTTTTGTGATTTGAATTTTTCATCATATATTACTAAAAAAATTATCTTTTCTAATTTTATATAAAAAGATCATTTGTTCTTCAATCATTATTCCATTTAAAAAAAACAACCTCTCTTTGGTTAATGTACATTGGATAGGTAAACTATGTTTGTTTTTAAAGTCATATTATTTTGTTTTCCATAGTCTATTAATTTTTTTGTTGTCTTCATAGCTACAATGGAAAACGAAGGTGACATCACCTTGCTGAACGATATCGATGCTCTTAGTACAAACTACACTATCAAGGTGAAGATTGTTAGTTTGTGGAGAAAGAAGATGAGAGGTAATGAAAGAGAGACGTATCGTATTGATATGATACTGATGGAAGAAATGGTAATTTCTTGATTTATTTCGTTTTGTTATTTGTATTATGTTTGTTACATATTTACAATACCATAAATCTTTTTTCGTTTAATTATACTGATTGTGAGTTCATTTTAACATTTCCTTTGCGTGTTATTATTTATTTACCCTCAGGGTACCAAGATTCAAGCTTTTTGCTTACATAAGCTATTTCCAAAGTTTGAGAGACATCTAAATGTCGATGAATGCCTTATCATAAAACGACCATCTCTTGCTGTGAACACTGCATCGTTCAAGATTGTTTCTAACAATCAGAAGCTATCTTTTTACTATCACACGTTTGTGGAAAAGTGTAGTAAATGGGAAGGTCCGCAGTACGTTTTCAATTTTGTTGATTTCGATGATGTTGTTTCACAGAGAAACAAGGAGGGTACGACAGTAGGTGTGTTCATTTATATTTACAAAGTTTATATACCACAATATTTTTTGACGTTTTATTTAGTTGTTTTTATGTTATTATATATGCTGACATTTTTTTCTTTTATTCTTAGATTTCATTGGTTACGCTGTTGTTTGTTATAAGATTGAGGACACTAACAAAAAGGATGGTAGTAAAGGGAAACGTCTCAATCTTAAGCTTCAAGATCTCGAGTAATATAGTTTTAAAATTTTAGTTTATTTGTTTTTTTCCATATTATGCTATAATTTTTATAAAATTTTGTTAAACTTATGTTTTTTTCTTATATGCTATTGTTGAGATGTTCAGATCGATTTAACTCTTTGGGATGATTACGCTAAGGACATGTATTCTTACATGGTTAGTAAAAATCGTGAAGCACATGTTGTCGTTGCTGTCCATTTTGGTGTTGTTAAGACATACAAAGGTATTTTATCAATTACACAATTTATACCATACAATATAGATAGATGTTCTTCCTTTATATATATCTGATTGATTGTTTAATTTATTTTTACCTAAAAATAGGTAAATGGGGGATTTCTAATAATTTTGATGGTTCACGGCTTTTCATTAACGACAATTTTGATGAGATGCTATCGTTCAAGGAAAAGTGAGTCTGATTTTTTTTTAATAATTGTATCAACTTTACGTTTTGTTTGTATTTTTTGTTAATTACACATTTTGGTTTCTTCAAAAATTTTTATAGGTTTCTTTCAAAACTTGCTGCTTCAACCGAGTCAAGTGGCCATGCTGGGTCATATATGATGTGTTCTGTGGAAGATGAATTTTTAAACAATGATGTTTTTTCACCAATTGCTTATCTTGGCTCAATCATAAAGGTTTTCCTTAACATTTGATGTTTTATATTTCAACTATTTTCAAAATTTTAATGAACTTTTATTTCTTTAATTCTTTAAACAGCCAAAGAAAGTGGTTATTGTTGGAACTATCGTAGCAATCGTTTCTGATAAGATGTGGTATTATGATGGGTGTAACCATTGCAAGTCCAAACTTGAGCAAAAGTTTGAAACTTATGATAAGGAAGATGGAACAAGTGATGTTAGAGATGAGAAGGTGTATCAATGTTCCAACAAGGATTGTCAAGGAAAAGAATTTTTCCCGCTGTCCAGGTAAAGTGTTTGTTATTCATAATTCTATTATTGTTGATTCAACAATGTACGTCGTTTATATTATCTATTCGTCTATGTTTGTTATTTATTTAAATACGCTTTTAAGGTTTAAAATACCAATTCGGGTTCAAGATTCAACCGGTACGGTGACACTTACATTGTTTGACCATGAGGCATTGAAGTTTGTTGGGAAAACTGCAAAGGAACTTATAGAAATTCAGGACGAGGTTCTATTTAGTACTACTTTATATTTAATTCAATTAGATTTTTATATATACATTCTAACCACACATGAGATTTTTTTTAATATAGTTACTCAAGACAAATGAGCTTCCAAGAGAATACCCTGTTGAATTTGAAACGTTGGTTAACCTAAAGTGTGCTTTCATGATCAAAGTAACATACTTTAATATTGTCAATGCTGTGGAGATTTATGGAATATCAGTTGTTACCACTGATGTTGACATCTTGGATGAGCTCAATAAAAAATGGAAAATTGACCAGGTAAGCGATTGTTTTATTAATATATTTGCACTTACAAAACCGTTTAAAAGCTGTTTAAATAATTTGTCTCTTGCTTTCGATTTTTTTACAGCTAGATGTCTCTGATTCGTTTGGTATGAGTCAGTCTGAGTTCCAATATGCTGGTGGTGAATGCTCTAAGGTTTAACTTTAAAAATATACTGATATATACTTTTAATAGTTGTGTTATTATAAATTGTTTATTTTTTTAGGATGGTGATTCTTACACTGGGGAAAACTCCACACCTGTTTCAAAGGATTACGTGGTGTGTTGAGAACAATGATCTTGACGAAGATTTAGGCAAGAATTGATAAACGAGATTTTGCAAATGGTGGTTACAATAAAAACAATTTATTTGTTATTGGACTATTGGAATTTTGTTTTGTGGTTTTTAATTTTTGATGTTTGAATACATTTTTATGGTTTCCCTATATATTATAACATTTTGACTTATTCTTTACTATTTTTGGTTGGAAATCATGTTTGGTTATGTTCCTTATTTTATAAGACTACATTTATTATTTATTGTATCATAATTTAATCATCCGATAATATAAAAATAAGAAAATGAAGAATTACATATTACTTTTGACCTTAATGAATTACTTTTCATGAAATGAACATTAATCATTTGTTTAAATATTTATACAATTCAGTTACATTTCTATAGTTATTTTAATAAATATCGTAATTATAGCAACTCGATTTTAGTGTTGACACATTCTCTTTAATTTCCCAAACTTATAAATATAAGATTGTTTCCATATTTCAGACCATTAATTTGATTGCAACTGATTGTTTCCCAAATTTATAATCTTTATTATAAATACTTTCAGTATTTTAATAGTAATTTCCAACTTTTATTTTTCTTCATTGATTTTTTTATGGAATTCATCTTTACTGTTTACTTCAACATTTAAGGTTACATTAAATTGTTAGTAAATATGAGTTAGAACTTATATAATAAATGCAAATCATATATAAACAACCACATCTTAATTTGTAAATATATATATTTGAACATCGATAATCAACAAGCATTTATAGTCGATACCATTGTTAGTTATATTAAAAAATATAGTATCTGTCATGATAATATACCACTAATTGTTTTCAAGCTTAAACTACCAACGACGAAAATTGAACATGATAAGAAGAGAACGTGCATGTCCAAAAAAAGATAAATAAAATCAGTAGCACAAAAGACTCATGATTTCGTCTTCACAAACACCTTCAACATTAGCTTATAAGATTACCTGTTAACCTGCATTAACTGCATCCACGTGTGATAAGATCAGGAGATTTCCTGAACTTACAAATGTGAAATGCATTGTGTCACCCGTACAAAGGCCATTCTCCTTCATGAACATCGACCAACCTTCGATTGCATACCTTACACCATCTCCATTCTTCTGACGCCTAAGATTCATATCGATGGTTTTTCCATTCATGTTCTTCACTTTCAACTCATGCACTTTATTTTTGAATCCGGCAATTCTTACAACATCAGCAGGCATTCTCTGCATGTATACGAGAATTAACAGCTAAATCAGGCTTATGATTGTTATACTTTTACTCTTAGTGAATGATTAGTGTAAAAAAGCATACCATGCGGTATTTTCCCTTCTTTGTGAATTCATATTTATCAGTTTTTCAACATTATTTGTCCTTGCAACACGTTTTGGTTCAACATCCAATATCTTCAATGCATTAGCATATCTCTTTCCATTTTTGTTAACCTTATTATTACAGATACACATTATATTTAGAGTAGTATATTTTATCCATTAATGTATAACAAATATTTATAAGTAAATGTTGTTAACTTTTTCTATACATACCAACCGACTGCGAGTTCTCCGTCTAAATGTTGAGACGTTTGGCATTTCCACTTCTGTTCCGCATATCAACCGCTTACTATCGTCTGGATTACAATATGCCGCAATCTGTTTCCCTTTCTTTTTAAACTGTTAATACAATGATTAAAGTTAAATAACATTAACCAACAATCATTAACTAAATATGTCTACATATGTGAATGAAATTACTGATCTATTATTATGTTTGAAATAATTACATTTTCTTTTCTTGGGTTGTTTCTCTCTTCCATCATCAAACTCTTTCTTCCTACCTTCGACTTTTGTTTTCCACCAATGTTCTTATTCACCTCTTCTTTGTTAGCAGCTTCATGCATCTGTGTATGATAATTAATAAAATCCACAAAATCTTATTGTAATGTATTCCAATCTATATACATGTAAACTTATTACCTCAGAAATCAACTGATCTATTGAGGCTTCGTCTTCAGACAAGGTTAAAGATTAAAGAACTATAACATCACATAAAGTTTCAAATTAACACTAAACACAAAATTTACTAAGAAAAGGAAAGAATTTACATATCAAAAAACAAACAATACGAAGAACATCTAACTAACCTGTTTTGGTGGACGAAAAATCCGAGTCCGAATTTCACAAAAGATTGAAGGGTTCACCATGAGAAAATACAAACAATAAAATATTCAGAACATATATTACTAATTAAAAAAAACTGAACAGAAAGGATAAAATCAAATATCACAAACTTAAAAAAGATTAAAGAACTATAACATTTAACTAACCTCTGTTGTTTAACGAATGATGAGAGTCCGATTGTAATCACAGAGTTAGGGATTCACATGAAAAACAAAATCAACAAAAAAAATTAAAAATGTTCAATCGCTTACATTAAAGATGAATAGTACATAAACAACAAAGTAAAACAACATACCTTCAAGTTTTATGGTCGGATCTAAAGAAATCTAAACAAAGAAGAAGTTAATAGCATTAGAAACAATGGTTATAAAATCAACTTTAAATAGAATGGAATAACATAAATAACAAAGATTTAGGTTCGATTTGGTATATTTACCTTTGATGTTGATCAAATCTTGTAAATCCGGAGAGTTGATGAACGATTGTAGAAGAAAGAGAAGAGAAAGAAGGGAGAGCTCAGTAGATATGATTTGGGTCTCAATAATTGACCTAATTATATGATCCGAATAACATACCAACAACCCGACCCAACTCCATTCGGATCCCGCGTCCAAATCTTTAGATTTGGTTTGTGTATTGTGAAATCTCCTTTGTTTAGAGTTAATTACACAAATTCCCTCCCAAAATGAAAGTCCACTAAACCAATGGTTGCCACATCATCAAAATGGCTTCACCATTCAAGGACACATAGCCCACATCATCTCATTTATTAATATATATAGATAAAACTTATTGTGGGACAGGTGTCAAATTCTTAGGACATTGTTTTGATGCGTTTTCCGCTCAATTGATTGGATCATTTTTGCTTGGACCCGACCCATATCACAATACATGCTCTCTATTTTCTCTCTTTTTCTGTTTCCTCAAAAAACCCAAAACACAATCTTCTTGGAGACGCCACAAGATTGAAGATGCCATAAGATTGAATTGAAGACGCCCTAATATTGAAGATGCCACAATCCTTTTACGCTAATTTCTCTCTTTATTCATGTGAACCCTAATGGCGACACACATCCAAATCTCATCCAGTCCCTCCATCTTCTTTTAGTTTGATCGGCTATCAAATGTGAGTCCGTATGTCGTTATCCATTATGTTTCTTCAGATCAGAGTTTTTAAATTTGTCCAGTCTTTTTTTGTTTTTGTTTTTAGGGTTTAAATTTTTAAGATACCAATGGAAGTGAGGATGAAGAAGTGGATGCCATGGCTAACTTTCTGGTGCTGTAACTGATTTGGTGGGGTTTGGGATGGGACGATGGGTGTTTTCCTAGTTAGGAAGTTGCACTTAAGGTGTTCGATGTAAGTCCCTGAACTTTCCATTTTTTTTTGTTGATTAATGGTTAGAAAACCATTAAACTAAAAACCAAATCAAAATTGGTTATTTGGTTCTGTTATGTACTTATGGTGTTCGGTTTGGTTTTCGATTAGGGCTGGGTAAAATTCAATTATTTTTTGCTTTCAATCTCTTCATTTTGTTTCTTTTTTTATGTATATGTGAGATTTTCATTCTAAGGAGAAGATTTGTAAACTTCAATCTAATTGGTGATGATCACATCTTGATTAGCTTAATATAAACTTATAATTGCCTAGAGAGACTTGCTTGCAACTTAGTCTGATTGGATCTGAAACTTTTGTCAGTTCTATAAGTTTATGACTCTTAATATTGTAAATTAACTGTAGTTTTAATTTATTTTGATTCCCTCATCTTTGTTTCTCCAATGGAAGTAAAGAGATTTTTAGTTCGTTGTGCTATACAACTAAAGATAGTTCTGCTTGCTAATTATGTTGAGACTTTTAAGAAACATCATGCTTTAATGTATATAATCTGGTTACTCTCTAATTTCACATGTACAAAAATGTTGAAATATTTGCAATACGAATATTATTTTTATCAAATTTTATGTGATAAAAAAGGAGTATGTGCTATGTTGATCTATCAAGAAGAATGAAGATTGCTTTGGATGCTGTAAAAGGGCTTGCTTTGCTCCATGATGCCGAAAGGCGAATTATTTATTGGGATTTTAAGACATCAAATATTTTGTTTGATGCGATTAGTCACCGTGACTTAATTTAGCTAAATAGACTACAGTTTTTGTCTCTAATAAAAATGTCAAAAAAATGTTTTTGATTGGAAAATAAATTGCAGGACCTCAATGCAAAGCTTTCTCATTTTGGGCTTGGGAAGGATGAACCCATGGAAGATCAAACCCATGTACCAACACCGCTTATGGAGACATATGGATATGCAACACCCGAGTATGTCATCACTGGTGAGTGAGTAAGTCATCCTTTTGTGTAAAATATATGTATCTATACATCTTAAAGCACAGGTGTCACATTCTCAGGCCATCCTTTTTATTGGTTTCCCGCTCATTTGTTTGGATCCCCATTTTGTCCTATTTCAGACGAAACCTACCCGTTTCATAATTTTATAATACATTTTTACGCATAGCTCTTATCTTTGTGATGTAATATATTGTTTGAATAGTTTTTTTAGAAAATCCATCCAGCTACATATTTCCTTGCCATGTGCTAAAGTTTTCAAAGATATATTATACATACAGAATCGGTTGCATGAAACTATAATAGGAACTGTAATTGATTACATCATCAGAAATACACAAATAGGAACTGTAATTGGTTACATCATCAGAAATACATAAAGTTTTCGAAGATATATTTTGTAATACGTGATTTCTTTGGTATATCTTTTATTTTTACTCAATAAGTCGCATAGGGACTAAATTTAGGTAGCCTTATAATTTATTTTAATATATGATCTTAAAACATGTTATCGATACAAATGTAGGCGTTGTCGTGAGAAATAAATAATGCTCTGTTAGGCCTCGCTACTAGGTTGCCAACAAACCGTGAAAGTGGGAAGGCAATAAGGGAAATTAAAGAATCTGGAATCTTGACTATATGTAAATTTTATGCTATGTTGGGCCTCCATGGGATGCCCACAAACTGCTAGGCACACTTGCAAAGATTAGAACTTCAGGTAATTTCTCCTGGTTGAATACAAAATTATGGTCTAGATTTTACTCGATCATGGTTTAAATCGAATGCTTACTTTTTTTAATCAGAACATAATCATTCAATCTTTGCACGAACTAACTCATATTCTCCCAGGGGACCAAGACCCGTCCTCTATGTGCACGATTTAGATGGAAATTTTCAGAGACTTATGATTACTTTTTATTGCTTTTACTTATAATTTATAGTTTTTGCTTTTTGATTGTTGAATGAAAATGTTGTTTCATTCTTTGTTGTTCTTTATAAATTTATTATTGCTGATCAAAATTGAATTTCTCAACCAGTGTATCACACGGGTAGCTAACCTAGTTGAAATGAAATAAAAGCTAACACAACAAAGTCCAGAACTTCAAACGTATTGTTTTTAACTTTTGTATGGTAACTAAATCATACTTAATCTCATAGAATGTTAAATATGTTTACAAACAATGTCAGGATTGTGAACAATGTTTTCAGGACTAGATCGGACGTTGAATCGGTCTCCTTACCAATCCAATGGTTAGACCGGTCGAAACATATTTGAGAACCGAATGACTTTGTATATATTATAGAAATTAATAAGGAAACATGAATCATTTAATCATTTTTTGGTTCGACCCCCGGTTTCCGGTTTGACCCCGAACCGCCAAAGACTACGATTATCGGTCCAACTAACCGGTTCGGTCTAATCCTGAAAACATTGATGTGAATGGAACGGACAGACCTTAAAATTATTTGTTGCTGACCTAAAAACAAATCACTATCCCTTTTTTCATTTACCTATAGAAAACAATGTATAAAAGGCAAAACCATAATATTCAGTCACCTATGAAAATAATACGAAAACATTTATGCATATTAATTGTTAAATGAAGAAATAAAAAATTTCAAGAAAAAAATATATAATAGAAACATTCCAACAAACAACATAAAATAGGAAAATTTTATATCTATCAAGCCATGCTAAAATAATCAATTTTGTCTTCATATACGAAGTTTACTGTTAAAGCCGATGGTCTAAATCCACGACATCCTTTCATTATAACACTCATTTTAACAAGTATCTAGTTGACAAGATGATTACTAAAACATGAAATTTATACTTACAATACTGACTAGTGAGGATTACCAATTGGTTCATGGAACGTCTAAATACATCCAATATCTAAGATGACGAGTATTGTTATTCGGCCGATTCCACTAATTCAACCTGCAAATAAATGGATTGATATGGGTTACTTTAAACTCTAAATCATCAATCCAAAAAAATAGCTTGCAAGAAAACATGTCAAATGGGTCAAAAGTAGCCAAAAGTATATTTTAATACATAAGGCCTTACAAATCTTTTTATTCAGAAAAATTGATTATCAATTGAATAATAAAGAATTTGTGAGTATATTCGTCGCACTATATTTTTATAAAAGTCAAAAAGAAAATGTATTTGGGTTCACATGTTAGACTAGTATTTTAATTATCATATTAGGGCAATACTAAAACGTAATTATCATATTCAGGTTCACATATTATTCTCTGATTTACTTCACCAATCCCGAGCTGTAATGCCCATTTTGACTAGTTACCCAACCCACTTGACCTGACAAATTATAGAATATAACCAGATTCTACCCCTATCAAACACAATTTCTAATGTTAGAGTCAAGATAAAACTTCATATGATCCCAACCAAGTCTCTTGCTATCTGAGTGAAATCCTTGTTTATAAGGGTTAGAGTGCTAGAACAATTGTCAGATGTTTTTTTTTTGTAATGGGAAGAATCAAACTTTTCACCAAAACAAACAAGACATAAATAGTGTCTACACAAACATGATTGAGAGTATATGACATGAGAAAGAAAGTTTATAATCGTTTATAATCCATAACTAGATAATACAAGTATCATTCCACTACAATAGATGTTATAAGGAAAATAGCTAGCACGATTTGTAAAAGGTTTTTTAAATTTGTTTCCTACCTTCCAATTATTCTGCTATCCATCATGCCCTTGACCGGAAGCTTCAATTAAAAAAAAGTACCATAATCAATAGGACATATGGAAATCTAAATGCGCAGAACCTAAATATGTACTTGCATTACCAAATAACTAACATCTGACTTTAAACCATGAAGTAAAACATCAACAAGCAAATATTGGTTTATATATGACTTACAGAACAGCTATAATCGTAATACAACACACAGGAATCATTGACCATCTCTACCTACACAGTCACACCCTTAATATAGTTACAAAGTATATAGCTCATTATTAACTTTAACAAATGCATCTCAGTTATTTCACAACACAAAGGCAATAACTGAAATATTTATTGCAAATGAATACATATAGATAGCCGTCGATTGATCTAGGAACATAATGATGGATAACAAATCGAACATTCGGTTTGTCGATTCCTGAAATAATTGTGCCAAATTATTCTTGTTCACTAGAGATTTAGAAGGAACATGTTTGACCAGTTAAATATTAATGTGTCAATTCGCATATTTAACACACTATTTCATAAATAATTAAAAACTTTGAACAGTTCAAAGTGATTCTGAACGACCCACCTCATTTTCACATGTACCAAAGAATTGTCTATTTTGACCGGTTACACAATCCACCCATTTTTTCGCCTCTGTTATTCATTTAACTAGTAACTAGAAACTGCTTCATACCCATTCCAAATGCCACATGCGTATATATTACATCAAATTTATTTTCACTCCACTGCTGTTGAACTAAGTGACGTGTCTTAGTGTCCATATCAACATGGTAAAATTTTGCTTTGTACCCATCTCCTGTGAATATATATATATATATCCACATAACTAACTAGATTGGAAGTTCTAATTGTCACTACTACTATTCTATCATTTAAGCTTAATTTCTAATTGTTACTCCTAAAGATATTTACTAGAGATTACAATATGGGCAGGCATGAAGGTTAGGTAGATGGTGAAAATGGGTAATCTTTCGTTATGAGTTATTACGGGTTGTGTCGAACCACAAACACAACACATAAATTCATTTTTTTAGAGTTTATAAATTAATAATCGGTTAGATAGGAGTTGAAAACTATATTATTACAAATAATAGCCATTATTATACAAATAATCAATGTTTTTTAATTAGACCGGACATTGATTCAGACACCTTACTGGTCCAATAGTTGAACCGGTCAATTTAAGAACAAGATGAAAGTGTAATTAATTAATTTTAATTATGTAGTAAGATATAAAATATAATGATAACACGAAAATAATATATAAAAAATACCAGTTACAACAAAAGTATATAATTTTTAGACTTTAATTAACATTTTTAACGTTTGAAAAACAAGATAATATGATAAATATAAAACCTAAATTATCAAATTATAAAATATTTTAAAAAATACTAGGCAAAGTTGAGAGCTATTATACCTCTAGAGTAAATGAATCACTTTGTTTTCTTTCAATAAAATTCATCATTACCTATTTAATTTTTTTTAATGAAACCTATTCTCTGTCCTTTCTTATTCGGATGAGTTTTCTGTTTGTTCCGGTCGTCGTTTCCGCTGCAAGGTCAATTGGCAACCCTAACGTTTCAGCCCTGGTTGCCATTAAACATCATTTTCTTTTCCCATCATTGGTCTCTCTTATGGAAAAAAGAAAAGTATCACACCGTTTTCTAGTTAGGCACCGACCACCGATTCTTGGTTCGACGTCATGGGCATCTCAAGACAAAACCAACTAGGTACAATCAGACTGTCCACCCTACCGAACCCCGGTCTTATCTGGTCGTAAAAATCAGTTGATAATAGCTTACCTGTTTTCTAACAAAGTGATTTAAGGAAGTTTTATGCATTGAAATGCACTTCATATGACATGACCATTTCAACACATTTATATTTGTTTTTTTATATATTTTAACTTAACGGGTTTGACATGTTAGAGATAAAACATAAACCAAACCATTTACAAGTTAATAGGTCGAAATCACCACCTTTAGATTATAAACTCATTAATGGGCAAAATAATTTGAAAATTATATTCAAAGTCATAAGACAAAACTATCACTGACATTCAAAGTTAATATTTGAGTCTTTATTCTTCTCCCGGTTATCTCTTTTAGGTTCTAACCCTATAATACATCATCTGTTTTGGAATGTGAGATCAGTTTTTCTCTTTTAATTTGTGCATATGTTTGGAACCACCACTGAAGTTGTTTCTACATAATTCAATCAATAAAATAACTAAGAACAAACGAATAGATAGAATTACAACGAATAAAGTAACTAGAGCTCTTACTTATCATGTTTGCCTAATTAGAAGTTTAAACATGTTTATTGTTGGTGCCAAAGCATACTTAGAAGTTTTAACGTCTAACTAAACATCATTGTGAAGAGAACTAACTAGTTGATAGATACTCAATCCAATCTCAAAAAACATAAAAAGTATTTACCTTGAACAACTAGCAACGTGAGTCCAAAAGTAGTAGATTAGCTTACGCTATGTTGGTGTTGACATAAATGAGCTAATTAGCTCATGTAGTAATGTTCAAAGCAAATTAAGTCCAAACGACATTTAAATGGCATTACCTAAGATCCTCGACTACATTCATGTTAAATTAAAAGGTAACATCTAAAGCACCATTATTAATGGGCATTTCTCTGCCAATGCTAGCTTTTTTGAAATTTCAGGCATGCTCATTGGGATATTTGTTAATATTAAACTCAATGAATGTCATTCTATAACAACCCTCAAAAACACCCCTAAACGCTCTAATTATACCCCGTATACGCTAAGTTACACCCGTATAATCTTAATTTTTATAAAAACCAAATAAAACAAAATATGTGGGTTTCTCGCGGGCCGCGACCCAGTTCACCTGGCGAAATCTCAGCGTGCCACGTGGCACGACACTTGGCTAACCTATACTGCTGACTAACTAGACCTAGCCCTAGCTAGGTCTGGCTCGCGGGCCGCAAAAGAACAAGGGGAGGCTCTTGCGGGGCGCGAGAGACCCCGTTTTCAGCCTATAAATAGAGGTCGTTGGCCTCAGTCTCAAACCGCTCACAATTTCTTTCTCTCTCGGACTTTTATCTCGAATATTAACGGGTATTATACCCTAAAACACGAAGCTCTACCTCGTTGTAAGTATTTTAACCCCAGATCACTAATTCCTTACCCTACCCGATTGATCTAGGGCTCCGTAACGCATGTCAAGGCTCTGCCTGACTCAGTTCGTTGGAGTTCTGTCTCGCGTTGTAAGGCTAATGTAATTTGGGTTATCTTACTAACACGTGTGCATTGTTTATTTTAATAGATAATAATCAGGAACACCAACAGGAAGTTATAGTATTACCTAAGTCTACAATATGAGTCATTCTCTTTTTTTACCAAACTGTTTTACAAAACCTCAAATGTTTTCAGTTATACTTACAGTGATTGAGTCTATGTATTTTACAATTGTTGCAGGTATGTGGGGTTTTATACACACTACTAGTAATCCGTTACTATTTGACAATGAATTAGCCAATGAGTAACATGACCACAGTCATGGAACTGCCAACATGACAAATACTGAATGAGTATATTGGTAGATATAAACATTGTAATCGCTCTCAATACTGTAAAGTTATAAAAGCTTGTTTTGATTAAACTGGGATGTGCTCGCCAGTATTTCTTGCAGATAAAACCTTTTTAAAACGTATTTCAGGTAACTTAATGTGAAGCTATAAGAAGCCAGCTATGGAGCACTGAAAGCTTAAATAAGTGGCTATAAAAGTTACCTAAATAAAAAGAAGATTATGTTTTCCATAATTAGGGTTTACCCCTATAAATGTATCATGAATGAAACTTGGGTTTTATCCCATTTATTTATTATAAAAGTTTGGTGTTTTGAAACTCTGAGATTTATTTCCTAATTACGATGTAACGCCTTGCTTTTTCGTACTTTCCATAAATAGAAAGTCTCGTTTGTATTTCCATTTTTTGGAAGTCTTGTGTTCTTGTAATCGTCCTTTTGTTGTAATAGTTGTAAAGTCCGAGACTTGAATCATAAATAAAATTCATATTTCTTTAAATTCGTGTTATACATACTTCATACTTGATCATACGCTTGAATTCGTGAAACAATTGCTACTACATTCATAATCCTTGGAAACTTTGTGTTAAACTTGCAAACACGTGAAACTTACGATTAATACGTCTTTTGAATGCGTATGATACTTAAATACGACATTCATACGCTTAATCATACTTCATTATACTTACTTTATGTTAAGGATACTTGATAAACCGTTAAAATATACTTATATGTCATAATTTACCCTTAAAACAACTTAAAATATCGAATTATGGAAGTTAGGGGGCTGAAATGTAATAAAATCAAACAAATTCGCGTCTGATGGTCCCTGACTAGCCGCGATGGATCTTGCCAAATCCTCCATGGGCCGCCACGGACTTCAATCCGTGACCAGCCCTTTCCAGCTTACGTGATTGGCTTGTTTTGTTGGTTTTGTTGCTTCCAAAGTGTATTTCTTGCATTAATAACTCACAACCACTAACCACAACCTTCCCCTATAAATACCAAGCATACTCCAAGCCATTTTCACTTTGCAAACACTTGCAAATCACTCTAAATCACTCTAATTCGCAGCTGATTACAGAAGTTCTGGCAGAAGCATACTACTTCACTAAAGTGAGCATAACTCACTCATTTCTTATCTGATT
This sequence comes from Helianthus tuberosus, assembly GCA_030545235.1. Classification (NCBI taxonomy): domain Eukaryota; kingdom Viridiplantae; phylum Streptophyta; class Magnoliopsida; order Asterales; family Asteraceae; genus Helianthus; species Helianthus tuberosus. The sequence continues at coordinate 176,908,612 of CM060397.1, forward strand.
CACTCGATTCTTTTTCCTACTACTTTGGATTGACCTTAGCTACGTTTCCATGGGTTTTCCTTGGAAAATCAGAGCCTGGAACGTCGCCAAAAGGGCTCCAAAGTTCACTGTTTGTTTTTGTTTTGATTCAATCTTTACTAAACTTGTTTAAACTTGAGTCTAACTCATCTCAAACCTATGTCCTTATGCTTATAACCACTTCTATGGTTAGTTAGGCTTAAAAACAAGGTTGAGACATGTAAAATCAGAGGTATAAACCTCACAAACTTTCTATTTTGTTCAAGGGTTTAACCCACAAGTGATGTTCAAGCTTAAGACTTGATGATTGTGTGATTTAGGATTAGCTTGGGCTATCCTACTTAAAAATCCACACATTGCTTGATGTTTTCTCATAGATTAGTTGTTTATATTGTAGTATAACTTGTAAGTTCATGACCCTCTTTGAATGTTCATAACATCAAGTGTAGTGGTGAACATCTAGAGGTACCTAAATGGAAGACTTGTTCTTCCTACCTCCTACATGACTTCTATGATACAAAGAGGTTCCTAAATGGTGGATTTATCCTCCTACCTCCTACATGACCTATAGGATATGATGGACACTATGTAATACATATATATATTATCCAAATAATCGAACCTTTGATGATGGATTCGTGTTCATTTGTCAAAGTATTAGATTACATCATCTAAGACGTAATAAATTGTTATGATTCTAATGGGTATTTGAACCCATGAAAACATTCTAACCCTTGGGGTTTCATAGTGTCAAACAAGTATTATGTGACTAGGTGATTACTTTTCATATACTTACTTTTCACGTACTTTAAACTCCACATCCTTAGACAAAATGTATCCGTCTCTTAAAATCCCAAATCGAACATATTCAACCTTCTAATCTCAACAACTCCGTCACATTGGATAATCGGAAAGCATATGCAACTTTGTGAGTACACTTGACCCATTTTTCCTTTTTATACACTTTGGGTGCAACATGTTTTACTTGTTAAAATGCACGATTCACAAACATGCTTTATTCAATCAATCCTTATACATGCTTTGTTATGCTTAAGTTCATGCAAGAATTCATACTATTTGTTAACTCGGCTTAAACAATTATAGCGCTATAGGAGTAGCACACCACCTGACGGGGTTTTGTTAAGTCTTTATTCTATAACGGTCTCGTTGATTTTGTGACGAGGGATGTCACACCCCAACCGATGGCGGAATCATCGGGGCACGGCACTAGGCGAATCAGATTGCTCAAGAGAATCCATAACAACTAAACTGCGACAGTATTTAATGCGTTCATTATCACATACTAGTAAACAAATACAATCACATAAGCTGTCACAAATTTCATGTTCTCTCAAACAATACAAATCCGACAACCTAGATTTTAGGTGTGTTTCTAGACTTCCCTGCTTGATTTGATGTAGACTGCGACTAGACCTGCAACATACGTTAAAATAAAGTCAATACAAAAGTATTGGCGAGCATACATGTTTGATATGTAATAGTGTAACGAATTTCCACATACATAAGCGTAATACATGACATATATACTCACAAAACTGATACTACCAGCTAAGTCCTCGAGCTTCGATCGCAATTGCTAAACTAGACCCTGTCAGGCGCAATAATACTATACTAGTCATGGTGGGACATCGCGAGTATAAGTCCTAGCACATATGTAACTAGCATCACGTATAACTATGCACATTGGTCATTCGCAAGTGATAAATAGTTTAAGCATTTGATGTAATTTGATTTGATAGCAACGTATGTTACACCCAAAAGTGCAAAGCAAAAAGGGTTCAAGTATACTCACAGTCGGTTTTCGGCAAGCAATCACAACTTGGTTGGATTGAAGAGAGTGCGTCTGAGATTAGCCCGAGTTTAGATTGATAGCGTAAGCGTTGGATAGTGCGTGAAACGAAGCAAGGTGTCAATGGATCGGACAGTACTCTGATCGGATGGCAATCCGATCGGTTAGCCGGTCGATCGGGTGACAATCCGTTCAGATGGTCATCCGATCGGGTGACCACTCGATTGGTTTGCTACCTTGTTGGGAAGGATGTGTTTGCGTATGCTGGTTTACCTTTTGAAGTCTTCGTTGTAGTATTTTGAAAACAGAGAAATATCTCTACCCTTCAGGATGTGTTTGCGTATGCTGGCTTGCGAGTGCGTTTTTTAGTACTGTGTTGCATTGCGACACATCACGGCTATCAAGGAGGGTAGAATTTGTCCTCATTCGACATCATCGTGGCTGTCAGCAAGTGCAATGTGATGCGATAGCGATAACGTATGCGATAATATGCGAAAAATACTGCGATATGGCGATGTATGCGATATAGATACATTATGATCCGAATCTCTGGTGCTAGGCGTAACGAGTATAACGAGTAGTAACAACGCACGGATGTGCGGGTTGTTACAAGGGATGCTAAATACTAACGGACACTAGAGTTGACATATTGTTATGCATGATAGTTTGACCTTGTATACCAAATTGCTATGTTAGATTGAAAATACTTTTTATACATATGACACGAGTCTAAAAATAATGTACTCGCCAATACCTTTGTATTGAACTATGCTTTTAAAACATGTTGCAGGATTAGCGATGATGTTGGTGATGCATGGAATCTAGTAGGATGCTTAGTACACACTTTAAATTTTGTACTCCTATTGTATTGTCTTTCATTATTCATGTTGTTGTATTTGCTTCGAATCCTTGTAATTGATTCTTTAGAAATGGAATGAAATTATTATTTAAATACTTGTCACAATTATTAGTGTTATGATGTCTCGAGCAATCTATTTTGTCTCACTCCGATGTTTCCGCCATCAGTTGGGGTGTGACATACGATCCTGATGTTTTAAATTCTGCTGCCAAATTAGTAAACACCGATACCACCCGCTCTGTGTTGCTCGCGGCGCCCGCTCCCGGGGCAGGGGTCAAGGGCTGCGACACATTCCATTCGTATTATATGTAATATGTTGTACTTGTATGTTATATCGTAGATTAGTTAATAGGGTTATGCCATTGTTAATCGGTTTATAACTGATATTGTGGTTGGTAGAAGTTAATGATTATCTAGCAATTTAATAGTTAGATTGAAGCTTTTATATTTATGTATTTAAACACTTAACCATTCTCGTGTATATTTACCAAGTTATTCCATAATCACAAGATCATTTTAACCTTCCTTACTCACTAACAATTTTTGTATATATAACCAAGTGTTCTTGATATCCAACAATATTGAGGAGTAATATGATTACAAGGAAAAGCTAACCTCTGTATGATCAGTTTGTTGATGAAGGCTTTAGTAAGACAACGATAGCCTTGCAGCGACGGTGCTGGTGGTGGGCCGATGGGATGTGAGTGTGTGCGTGTTATGATTAAACTTGATGATTATCATTCATTTAGTATTTTATGTAATGTTCAAAGAAAATTAAATCCAAACAACATTTAAATGGTATTATTTAAGATTCTCGCCTACATTCATGTTAAATTAAAAGGTAACATCTAAAGTACCATTATTCATGAGCATTTCTCGGCCATTGATAGCTTTCTTTAAATCTTAGGCATGTGCATTTGGGGATATTTGTTAATACTAAACTTAATGATTATCATGTCACACCCCGACCGATGGCGGAAACATCGAGGTGGGATGGAATAGATTGCTCGAGACTTCATAACTTGCTAATAATGATAGTAGTTTAAATAACAATATTTCATTTTATTCTAAAAAGAAGCACATAGTCTTGAAGGGAAAAATACAACAACTTTGGTAACTTGAACATAATGAAGCAAAGGAAATACATAACATGAAAATTTGGGTGCGTATCTAGTTCACCCTAACCAATTTCTTCGAATCATCAAGGCTAATTTCCTGCAACATGTATTAAAATATCTTGTCAACACGTAGTGGTCGGTGAGCATACAAGTTTGGTTTACATAGCATAGCATAAAAAGTCTCAAATCCAACATGGCAAAATGTATACTAAGTTGTAGCTAGCATGCATAACTATAGGTCAAACCCTTGTGTCCACTTAATATTGTGCGAACCTTCGTCACCGAAGTGAACGAGACCGTAAAATTGATAATACTTAACAATACCCAACAAACCGTGGGGGGTGCTACTCCTATAACGCTATAATTGTTAAGGTGGGCTAGCGAAGTAAATGATAAATAGAGTGCATAAATGTTTTCTAGCATGAATAACTTAAGCATAACAAATAGCATGTTTGGTGGATTGAGTGATTGAATATGATTGGTTGTGTGCATTGTGAATTTTGATAGATTATACATGTTACATCCAAAAGTGCATTAAAGCGTAAAAAAATGGTCAAGTATACTCACGGTTTGCTAAAGCTTCCAAACATGAGTCAATATAAATGGGATGGTTGGAACACCAAAGTTACCCTACAATGGGAAACAAAGGTGTGTGAGTCGATGGAGTTTGGTTATGAGTTAAACTCGGAATTTAAGAATTATAACAAGAAATTATGGTATTGTATAAAATACATCTTGTCTAGACACTCATTCGGACACTAGGTTTTAGTGTTTTTATGGGTACCAAATCACCCATTTGAATCCGAAGTGAGGAATCAAGAAATAGGATGATGAACATCATAACTTATAACTTCAACCATGAATTGGTTGAAGTTAGGGTTCAGTTTTATAAGTATATTACATATATATGTTAGTATAACTAGTCATGTATGGAGGTAGGATGAATTCCATCCATTTAACCTCATTATTAGGATTCACCAAAGCACAAAATCATCAATTTAATTGATGATTTCGGTTGGTCACGAATCTAAGAATGTAAATTACATGTATCTAAATTTGCTAAGTAGCCAAATGAGAGTAACCAAGACGTGTACATACCCAACATAGCAAATGTTAGAGACGATGTGTGGTTGGTTCACTTCGGTTTCTTGGAAGCTACTTAGATAACTAAATCATCTAATTCACCTAAACAACCAAGTGACTTGACTAGACAAGTGCATTCCAAACATGGAGTTGTTACTTGGAAGTTGTTTGGTGACTTGAAAGTAAGCTAAAACACCCATCATTTCTATAATAATTATCAATCCAACCTATCCCAACAATGGGATTTATGACAACTTGAAGATATTCAAGAAATGAAGTAGGATGAACAAAGTTTTAAAAAGTTTGATGAAAACATAATTTAAATCCAACTTTAGACCTCAAAATAGTTATGTTCCAACTTAGTTTACCATGGTAAACTTATGGATACACTCCTATAGGTTATCCAAGTGGATTGAAAGAAGAAAGCAAGAAGAAAAGATGAGAAAAAGTGTCCAAAACTCATTGTTTTGAACCTTGATACAATCTGGCAACACTTGGAGATTTTGGAGGTTTAAAGAGTGATTTGAAAGAGTGTAAAGTGTTTAGGATGTGTATTTATAAGTAGGAAAAGTTGGTTAGGTCAAATTAAATGTTTAAGGTGGTTAGAGGTTGAAAAATGGGTGAAAACATTAAAACCCGTAGTTGGGTAACAGACCTGCATGGTCATGCAGATCAGGTGCATGGTCATTCGTATCACAACTCACATGGTCATGTGGATCAGATGCATGGTCATGCAAATGTGCATAATTTCAAGAAGCTTTCCAGAATTTGTAGTTTTATCCCTAGAGTTTGATAATTCCATCATTTTGTGCTCAAAACTCATAATTAAGCATGTTTTTGGTATTTAAGGTGTATGTAAGTATAAAACACATATGATCACACTTCGAAGCGAATATAAACTTAAAGTATGGTTCGGTTTTGCCTAAAAACGCGTATTTGGTGATTGATTGCATAACGTACAAGTATGAGTTTAACATGATTGATATAAAATATGATTTTTTCATTATGATCAATTGTCTTAGATTACAAGTATTGAAATGAAGTACGAAAACAAGTTTCTAAAAATAGAAGTACTAAAATACGGAACGTTACACATTATTCCTTTAGTATTTTTACGTAATACGTTATACTTGCGCTACCTGACTTGTTGTCTGGGTTTCTCACTGTTACCCACATTTTCAACTCCTGTCTTGCGTACCCGCTCCCAGTCCTTCGTAATGCTTCCCAAAAACCCTTCGTTAAGCTCCAAAAGTCATCTGTTAAGCTTTGGGTACCTGCAAATCAAATTAAACTCAAAATAGCCATGATTTATAATAGCTAACACTTAAAACAACATAATTAAATGCATTAGAACATGTTCCCCTCAAATTTATTAATTTTTTAAGTTGCAAATTAAATCTTAATGACGATATTGTTATGGTCACTGTACGAATCGTAATCGTATATGTATGAAATGGATTGGATTGGATACGAACTCTCACACGTGTGGAATTCATGTGAGCATAAGTCGTGGATCTTAACATCATGTCAATATGTATATCAAAACTAGAAACATTCTTTTAAGTGTAAATACAAATGACCGATCTCTTATTTCACTATGGAGTGTATGCTTACAACTTTCAGGTTCAAAGATTACAATATGACACACACTACAACCTATTTATAGTGAAAACAAAGACCACTACGCGACCTAGTCTGGTGTCGCCTACACGAGACTAAACGACACTCGGTGTGTCGCTTACACCTGAGTCTCACTTACACTAGATTAGTGTCGTTTTATGCATAAACAAATATGACGAGATGTTCCGGAGTTCAACATAGGAAAGAGCATTATTACGGTATATTCACTTATTTTACTCTTTCTCTCTCGAATTTATTAGTTTTTAAGGTGTAAGTTGAATTGTAATGATAGTAATATGATAAGATATTTGCCCTATGTTACGGAATTCTTTAAAGGAAAAAACACTAACATATTGTATTCATCTCTCTTTGGAATTTGTTATTTTTAAGTTGTAAATTAAATTTTAATGAGGACGATAAGGCGGGATGCTTTGCCTTTTTTCCGTAGTTGAATAAAGGAAAATCTTCCCTTCTCTTACCCTCTCCCCTCCAATTTATTATTTTTGAAGTGGTAAATTAATATTTAGTTATAACAATATGGCGAGATATTTTCCCTATGTTCTGGTTTTTAATATATGAAATGGCAATATGTATTAAAGTATTCAGTTCTTTTCCTCTCTCCCCGAATTTATTATTTTAAAAGTTTTAACTAAATTTTAGTAATGGTGTTATAGTGAGATATTTCACTATGGCTTGGAGTTCGATATAGGAAAGAACACCACTAGAGTATATTCACTTCTCTTACACTTTCACTCTCAAATTTTGTTATTTTTATGTTGTAATTTAAATTTTAACGATGACAGTATTTTGAGATATTTCCTTACATTCTGAAGTTCAACATAGGAAAGAGCACTGTTAGAGTATATCCACTTATCTCTCTCTACATCTAACTTAATATTTTTTTTAATTTGTAAATTGAATTTTAACTATAGCGATATTGCAAGATATTGACTTGACAGGAAAGGAAAAGAGGGATATTAGGGATAGTGTAGACGAAGTCGTGAGGAACATATCTAGGGAGGAGAAACTATACATATGCGGTGATTTTAATGGCCATATTGGAAAGGGTAGTGTTGGTTTTCCTTTGGTGCATGGTGATAGAAACGAGAGCGGGAAGGAGCTTCTTCGTGTTGGCCCATGATCTATGCATTATAAATTTGTTTTTAAAGAAGCGGGATTCACATTTGATTACCTTTTTCATCGGAGGTTTTAACACACAAATCAATTATTTTTTTATTAGGCAAGTAGTTCATAATTAGTGGAAGGATTGCAAAGGTATGCCAGGGGAGTTAGTAGTGACTCAACATCGATTGTTGGTGTTGATATTGTCACGACCCCCGACCCTACCCGGGCAGGAGCCGTGAGCAGATAATACAAGTGACACCGGTGTTTATTAAATTCGCAGCGAAAAATTTATCAGGACCGGGTGTCAGGAAAAAAATCAGAGTTTCAAAACACCGAAATTTTCATTTAATAAACTGTGGAGTAAAACCCGTATTTACATAAAGGATTTTCACTGGGATAAATTCTTGATTACAAAAACACGTTTTATTCAGGTTTACATAGCCACTTATTTAAGCTGGAGTGTTTCATAACACTTTTTCCTTTCTTCACAGTAAATCACCTGAAACGCGTTTTAAAAACATTTGGTCAGTGAAAATTACCGGTGAGTTCATTCAGTTGTACAAAAACACGTTGTCATGATTTACAGCATTAAGAGTTTTTATATTTGCTTATATCTTTCAATTACCCACAGTACTTGTCACTCGTCCATCTCGGTGACACTACAAAAAAGACTGGCATTCGGGACTAAAAATCAGTCTTTGATGCTCCCTAATCAGTTCCTAATGGTTTTCAGGGACTGATATACCAGTCCCCAGTCAGTACCATATACCTAGTCCTAAATAGTGGTTTTAGTAACTGAAAATCAGTCCCCATTGTATGACACCATCAGGTACTAACAGTCAGTCTCCGATGCATAAAAGTTCAGTCCTTAATTTGGCCCTGGTACCACATCATTTTAGTCCCTAAAACATATCTTCAATGACTGCAAATCAGTCTCATATACTATGATATTTCAGTCCCTCTGTGTAACTTTAGGGACTGAAAATTAGTTATCTAAACAAGTATATATAGTCCCTATTGGTTTCATTACATCATGATTCCGTATCAAATTAGTCTGCAATAAACTATTTTAAAGACTGAGAATTAGTCCCGGGTACGACTCGATTTCAGTCGTTAATATGGCAAGTTTAGTGACTAAAAATTAGTATCCGATACTATGTTATTTTAGTCTCCAATATGTACTTGTGGAGTCTAATAATCAGTCTGATAACATTCATGTTCAGTCTCTAATATATTTATTTAGGGGTCTGAAAATCAGTCTTCTAAATCAGTCTCTAATATGTTTTGCAATGACTATTTTTTTAGTTTATATATTAAAATACAGTTACTAAATTACAGTAATATAATTCATAAATTTGCCTTTTGCTTCCCAAAATTCTAATACATTCAAGCACTAATATCATAACAATAACCAAGCAAAATAACACCAAATAATCGGTTCTAAAGTTTAAAGAGTACTAGATAAAAAAAGATAATAAACATCATAACTAACTACCTAAATTGTATTATCACTAACAGCTTCATCACTTGCATCTATGGGTATTGTGCTTTCAAAGTCTGGAAACTTTGTGCCAATGAACTCAAACATTCTTTCATATTTCTCCTTATCTCGTTTCTGTTTCGCCTCGAGTGCAATAACCTTATTTCTCAGACATTCGTTCTCACTTGAGTCTCGTTGAGATGATTTAGCTACCGATTTATGTGAGACTGAAACATCAGTCTCTGATAATTTAGTGCCTACTGCTCACTTTTTTTGTAGTGTGACTGTGGTCATATTACTATTGGCTAACCCGTTGTCTAATAGTAAAACTTATCAAGTAATGTATACAATACCCCACATACCAGCTGTAATATCAGAATACAAAGACTTAATCACTGTAAATACAACTAGAAAACGTTTAGGGTTTAGAAAGAATTTTAATAAAATAGAATGACTCACATTGCAGATTTAAGGTATCTGTATTAGCCTGCTGGTTAAAGCCTGTATTCCTAATTAAACACACAATGCACACTTATTAGTGTATTAACTCAATTCAACTTTAACGATAATCACGAGATCAAAACCCACAATGAATGACAAAGTATAGCCATATACATGCAACACTTAAACATCTGTTGGATCAATTTCAATCGATCGGACAAAGTACCGTACTAGTGATTCGAGTTATTACCCTAATAACGGGCAGAGGTTTGGTAGTCCGAGTAATTTATGGCAAAATATTGAGCAATATCAAGAGAGAAAATAAATTGTGAGCGGATTGGAATGCAGCATTCAAGCTCAATTTATAGCTGAAACAGAGGAGTCTCACGCCCCGCGATACCCTAGGGTATCCCGTCGCGTCGCGCCCCGCGATACCCTAGGGTATCCCGTCGCGTCGCGCCCCGCCAAACCCCCCTAGCTAGGGCATAGCTGGACTTAGTAACAAGTAGGCTGTACACGTGGACTACACATGGACGACGCGTGTCTAAGGAGGTTTAAGAGAGTCTCGCGACCCGCGAGACGTTTGTACAAGGTTGTCGCACCCCGCGACAGTCAATAAAACTTTATATTTTTTTCATGTTGGATTTCGTCGTACGGGTTTCAAGTTATGATTATGGATTGTTGTGGGCCTATTTGAGGGTTATTACATCCTCCCCACCTTGTTTTAAATCTCGTCCTCGAGATTTACTAGAACAAGTAAGGATATTTTCGCTTCATTTCTGATTCTAGTTCCTATGTGTATTCTGATCCTCTTTTCGAGTCCCACTTACTTTGACCAAGACTAACCTCTTGTGTTTGAGATTCTTAATCTTCATATCTTCAATTTGTAAAGGTTTCTCAACAAACTTCAACTTCTCATTTACCTCTATGTCTTGAAGAGGTATTATCAGTGATTTATCAACTAAACATTTCTTTAGATTACATACATGAAACACATCATGTACGCCTGCCATTTCTTCTGGTAGTTGTAGCTGATAAGTGAGGGGTCCTATTCGCTAGATGACCTTAAATGGTCCGACATATCTGGGGCTTAACTTTCCTTTCTTACCAAATCGGACTACTCCTTTCCATGGAGAAACTTTTAATAGCACTTTGTCTCCCACTTGAAATTCCAATGGCTTACGTCGATGATTGACATAGCTCTTTTGATGATCTCGTGTTGTTTTTAACCTTTTCTTGATTTTAATTATCTTATTAGTGGTGTCTTGCACAATCTCGAGACCTGATAATTGACTTTCTCCTATTTCTGCCCAACATACTATAGTTCAGCACTTTCGTCCATAAAGTGCTTCAAATGGGACAACATTAATACTTGTGTTATAACTATTATTATAGGAGAATTCTATTAATGGTAAGTGATTGTCCCAACTTCCTCCAAAATCTATTACACATGCCCTTAGCATGTCTTCTAAGGTTTGGATTGTCCTTTCACTCTGTCCATCCGTTTGAGGGTGATAAGCTGTACTTAAGTTTATTCGTGTTCCCATAGCTTTTTGGAAACTTTTCCAAAAGTGAGAAGTGAAACGACTATCCCTCTAGGACATAATAGATAGTGGAATTCCATGAAATGACACTATCTAATCTACATATAGCTTAACTAATCTTTCCATACTAAAGGTTTCCTTCATGGGTAGAAAATGAGCTGACTTGGTTAGTCGATCCCCAATCACCCAAATTGTGTTGTTACCCTTCCTAGTTTTGGCTAATTTGGTAATAAAATCCATTGTTATCAGTTCTCATTTTTATACTGGCATTTCTAATTGTTGAAGTAAATCTGAAGGTTTCTGATGCTCAGCTTTAACTTGTGAACATGTTAGACACTTAGAAACATAACTAGCTATATCCTTTTTCATTCCTATCCACCAAAAATTATTTCTCAAATCTTGATACATCTTGTTACTACCAGGATGCATCGTATATCTAGACTTATGAGCTTCTTCTAAAATTCTTTCTCGTAGGTTTCCTTGGATAGGTAGTAGGTACCCAAATACTTTTCTTATGGAATTTCCATATTCCATCAGTTCCTTTTTCTAATTCCTTCATCATTCCTTTTAATCCTTCAGCATCATCCTTGATTGATGTTTCTTGGGTATTCTTCAATTGTTCCACTAAATCTATTTGCATATTTAATCTGAGAGCACGTACCCGCTTCGACTTCTCATGATTTACGACTTAAAGCATCTGCTACTACATTTTCTTTACCCTCGTTATATTGAATATTACAGTCGTAGTCACTTAAAATCTCCATCTATCTTCTTTGTCTCATATTCAACTCTTTTTGCCCAAAAATATACCTTAAGCTTTTATGATCTCTAAAGATGGTAAATTTACTATCATATAAATAATGTCTCCAAATATTAAGGGCAAAATTATCGCTCCTAACTCTAAATCATGATTTGTATAGTTCTCCTCGTGCTCCTTCAGTTGTCTAGATGCATAAGCAATTATGTGACAATCGGAACTTTCAAGGTTAGCATTGTGACACCCGGCTTTTCAGGCCGTACCGTACACTTGTAACATGTGTTGTGAATAGATAAAAAGGTTGTATGTGACTGATTATGATATTTATATATGATATTTAATGTGTTGGTGAATCCAAACATTGGTAAAAATTATGTTGGCAACGATAAAATAAACGCTCATCGCGTAACGATTAAAATGCGAAACGAACGTCGGTGACCACCCGATCAGTGTTAAAATCCTAAAAATAGTCTGTTATGATCAGAATAGTAATTTTAATCATAATCATGAGGAAAAATATATTGAAATGCTAAGAAACTCTATTTTTCAAGTTTGAGCGCGTACCGCGCCATACTGCGCGTATTTGACAAAATACTGTCAACGCAGCCAGTCTGGGCAACTGGTAATTATTTCAGTAATAATTTAGTGTGATTATTTTTATATAAGGATAAAAATAATTTAAAACGCACTAAAACGGGGTTAAAACGCTAGATAAAATACCCGGTATCTAGTAAAATACCAGTTTATTACTCAATAATACATATATATATATATGTATGTATATGTAATTATGTGTGTATCTATGAGAGAGAGAGAGAGGGTAAGGAGGCGGCTAGGGAGGCCACCTCTCTCTTGAAATTGCCATGTGTTGAACATTGGGCCTAGGGATGATGATTAATCTCACTTATACACTCAAGATCCTTGAAATACAAACTTTAAACTTTTCAAAATCACCTCCGCACTCTCTCCCTTACTCTCAGCCAAAACACCCCTCTATCACCTCCATTTTTATTTTCCAACTCAATCTTGAGGATTCATACTCATTTCAAAGAAGTTTCAAGTCCATTTGATGATTTAGAAGTGATTTCAAGGTGTTTCAAGCAACAATCAAGTCCAACATCATCAATTTTTACTAAAAATCATTCAAGAACTTGAAGGTATAAAATTTATTTTAAAAAAAAAACCTTGTTTTTGATTGTTGATGTTCTTGATGATGATGGAAGTTTCTCTTGTTCTTGAGTTTAATCACAAACTTGAAAACTAAAAATAAATGGGTTTTTGAATGAAATAAAAATGGGTGTATCTATGTATGTATGTGTGGCCGTGAGTGTGTGAGTGTGTGTAGGTGTTTGTGGTCTTTAATTTTGTAGAAAGATTCTTGAAATACATGATTACTTGAAAAGTAGGATGCATGTAAGAATCAATATATGTCATATAAGAATGTTCTAAAGGTGATTCAAGATTTGAAAGTGACATGATGAAAAGTCAACTTTAGAAGTTCATATGTGTATATGTATTTCGTATATATGTATGCATGCGTGTAAAAGTTTGTCATATATTCTTAAATGTGAAGGATATTCGCATTTATGTATGAATGATTGGATGATCATGATGATGTTTGTGTTGTGTTTTGTAAGAACATGATATTAATGTGTTCTTGAGTATGATTAGATCATAAATGATGATGATGGCGTATGAGTGCATTAGATGCACATATATGAACATACATGATGATATGAAAGCATGAAATGATCATTTGAGCATGATTTGATAAAAATCAATTTTGATCATATTACAAACACTAAAATAAGATTATTTTGAAGTATTTAATTATATAAAACTTTGACATAAAGTTTGATAGTCTTGCATGTTGTACTTGGTGCGTTAGGAGTTGTAAAATACGTGAAATCGCATGATTTATGTGACTTACACACAAACTGCACTAATCTGATTATGATCACTATTTTAATCAGTAAATAACATGTATTGTGTTAAAATATCAAATCATTCTGAGTTGGGATGGTTATAGTAATGCTTAACGCAAAACTATGCGGTAAAACGGTCAAAAATCGGCTTTTCGAACGATTTTTATGAAACTGATTTAGATCAGTAAGTAAACTGATATTTTAGTTTAAAAACAAGTATTTTAACTAATTTTAAGTTAACTTGGTGTTTGGTTGGTCATACGTGACTTCCGACGCCCGAAAACGTTACTGAATCACTAAAATACGCGTTTTTCAATGAACACTAGTATGGGTTATTTTTGGGTGAACCTTATGTGTTAAAATGTGTTATGTGATTTAAACATGTGAATGTGAAAATATTATAAGTTTTAACATGATAGTGAGAAATTTAGACTGTGCATGTACACTTGTGCGTTTTATGTGGTAGAAACGATAAAATCGCGTTAAACGTGTAACTTGTTTGTCGAGCATGAAATTTGATACATATAAGTTATTTTATGTATGATTTCCTTAAAAATGACAAAATAGATAAGTTAACGAGATTACGCGTGTTACGATGTTGAATTATGTGTACATTTATGTATATATATTACGACGCACAAATCGTAGATATATTACGTATAAACGGGTGTGTTAATGGATTTACATGATAACGGTCACCAATAAAATCGTTCAAGTCGCAAAAATCTTAAAAATGTATATATATGGGCTCATAGATATATTAACGTGCCAACATAATAAAAAACAATAACTTTTCGAGAAAATCTCAAAGTTATGTGAAAATTTTAAGAAACGGAGAAACTTAGGATTTTGTGATATATTGATTTATAAATCGTTCCTACGTATAATAGGGCGTGTAGAAATCAATCAGTGGGATTGCGCTATTTAAAAATACGCACCCAAAGGTGAGTGTCACTACTAAACCCCCTCTTTTTACTGTTTTGTATATGTTTTGGGGGAAGAACACGCCTAAAAGGGTTTAATAATGTTTTTGGAATAAAACATACATTATATGTTTCGAAATGAAACGTTTTTGATGAATATATGTTTCGGGGAGAAACTGGGATTATGCGGTGTTTCAGAGAAAACGACCGTGTTGTTGGGACGGGTTTACTTGGTCCAAGGGATTTCAGTAAATTCGTACAACCGTTTATATTAAATTTGTCATATTAGTAGGATATATTTATTGTAGGTGAGGCAGACATCATAGAGGGTCTCAGTATGGGCCATGCGCAAGTGGTGTCGTTTAATCATTTAAGTATTGCACGTGAGGAATTGTTGGTAGATCTATCGGGTTGACAACCCCGTCGTGACCGGTCGCTCCGTGTCAAGTCAAACGATGAATTGATATTCTATTATTGTCTAGCTTTGATTATCCCTACATTGTAAATATATAGTTCGTAATGTCTAGCTAACATACGAGTCCGAACATTTGACGCTATAAATTTAATATGTAAACTTGGGAAGATGCCTTATTCGTTGGTTTTGGAGGAAAAGCCTACGACGGTTGACCCATGGATTTTATCAAGGAAATGAATGGACTTTTGTAAATTATATGGATGTTTTATAATAAACACATAATTAGAAAGCTTTTTCCTTGGGATCAAATTGTTTAAATTTGAATATGTGAACTCACATTCCTTTGTGTTGACACTTGATTTTAACGTGTTCTACAGGTACTTGAGTTCGGCTTCGGGAATCATGGCGTATCTTGTGGTTGTTGATGCATGTTTTGTCACTTAATATGTTGGACTAACTTTTAAAACTTTCTGGGACAAATGTAATAAGATCCTTGAGGATCAAAACAACTTAACTATGTCGTGGTTGTGTCATGTTTCGAAATGTTATGTTTAAAAACCTATGTTTTAATTAAGTTTTTATGTCCAACAATTTAATGCATCGATCATCAAGATAGACATGGGCACCAACTTCCGTCACCACTACGTTTTATATTCCGCTGCGAAGTTTTTGGGTTGTGACAAGCATTACCTAATTCCATGATCTTTAGCTCGTGTCGTTACGTTTCATGTGCCACAATACGTCTTAAATGTGAGGGTACGTGTGTTAAACTTGTCAAACTTAATTGAGAATACTTGATTTATTATATTCGGATATGGAGAGTTTATGTGATATTATTATATGAATTATTATTCAACCGCACACCTTTCATCTCGTACACTACTCTCCGAAGTCGCACATTACTTATTGCGCCAAACACCTTTCCTTTGTTATTTGAGTTGTTCTCGGCCCAAATCCCTCGAGCCCAAAACGGAGCCAAAGATAGGTCCGACTCACTTAAGCGCATACACACATAAACTTGTGTATGGTTTTCATAATCTTGTAAACACAAAAGGAAATAGCAAACCCTAGCACTCTCTCCTTCTCTCTCTCGAATCGACGATAACCCACCTTTGTTGAAGCTCTCTTCTCTTCGAAACATCATCTCTCTCGTTCTAGTAATCAGTTAGTATGTTCATCATTCTGGTTGTTCTTGGTTATGCGTTTACATGTTGATTGTATGTGTATGTGTAGGATTAAAGCATGAATTAGGGTTTTAGTTGTAAACTGAATTGAATTTGGTCGATCATTGGTGTTCGTAAACAATTAGTGTTTGCTTGATAAGTATAATTCGATGTTTGTGAAGTATAATGTTCACAGATGTGTTGATATGGTAGTTATACATTGAAACAACTGTATGTTTGATTCGGTTTGAATATCAATGGTGATGATAATTGCTAAGGTGATGGTTAGGGTTTATGTGAATCGATGAAACTTGTATGATTACTTGGTAATTAAAGTTGCTGAGTAACTGATGATTTGGAATAATTGGAATTATGGAAATAACTAACTAGAACCGGTAAACATGGAAGATTGTTGGAATTAACCCATGATTTACGGCAAGTTGTAACTGAAACCGCACACTAAAACACGCACATTTGAGCTTCCAAACAACCCCATAATACAAACCGTACAACCTGCTGAATGCACACCAGCCGCACACTAATGTGCCACCCACTTCTACATCGTACACCCTTGGACTGCACGAAGTACACCCACGTAATGCATGTCGCACACTTATATTAAGGCCGCACACCCTTAATATGTCGCACACTACCTTTGGGTCGTACACTCCTGGGGTCGCACACTCGGAGTAGGCCGCACAGTCTGTGTGGGCCGTTCTCTTGCGGGTCGCACACCACACAAATGGGCTTACAAAACCTTGGGTTGTACACAAGGGTGGTCTGCATTGTATATGGACCGCACACTCGTAACTAACTGCACACTCATATGTTGGACCATTAGACTGTTTGGGTCACACACATACACATTTGTAAATTGGGCCGTGGGATCTGCTAGACCGCACAACAGTAATCAGGTCACACACTTATATTGGGCCTTGAATTAATTAGGCCGCACACTATTATGAACGATGAGATGGACTGTTAAATTGTTATTTGAATTGTGGGCTTGTGTTATGAATTTGTATGTGGGCCAATTGTCTACTAAGTGCTAAGTGATAATTTCAAGTACATGAAATCTGCTAAATACGTGAAATACTTGACTGAGATCCTAATCGTTCTTGGTAACCCTATTAGGACTTGGTTGACCAACTCTGAACAAAGTCACATAACTTACCGAGCAAATCTAAGGTGAGTTCACTACTCTTTTACAAGCATGCGTCCCGTAGGGACAAGCAAACAAACTTACATCCCTGTAGGGGACACTTGACAAACATACATCCCTGGAGGGGATGCGTTACAACTGTAGTTTAACCTTGATGTTGGATAATACACTCAACTCTATCACTCAAAGTCCCAACGTACTACCGAACTAGTTGCTTGGAGGGCAACGGGGTATTAGTTGATAGCGCTATTAGACTTGACAACCTCACACCGTACCTGGATAGGATGGGCTTGAACTAATGACCTTAAACACATGACCAATGTTGATAGGCATTGGGGAAAGGCAAACAAACAGATAGGGGTGTGCATGGGTCGGTTTGGATCGGTTTTGATCAAAAACCATAACCATAACCAATCGGTTATGGTGGTTATGGTTATTCGATTTGATGGTTATAGCGGGTCGGTTATGGGTGGTTAACCGTGTATTTAGCTTAGCTAAAAATAACTTATTTTTTTAACATGGAATAAATTGTTATTGCATATTTGTATATATTAGTATATTACATAGTGTTAAAAAATACATATAATTTATAATATTAATACCAATTATTATCGAATATTCATACAAAGTGATATGATACATTCCATAAATTCAGATAAACATTCAACCAAAACCACAAAATGATATGAAAAACCGATAAGTACTAAAAATCTTCAGTCAAAAACATCAAATATTAAAAATATGGTGAAAAGTTCTAAATCCTACAAAGATTTATTACATGTCAGTTCGGTTAGGTTATGGTGGGTATGGAAAAAATGATAACCATAACCGACCCGCTACTTTTGGTTTAAAAAAAGACATTAACCGACCCACCGGTTTTTTATTTGGTTCGGTTTTTCGGTTCGGATTTTATCAGTTAATTCGGTTATGGTTCAGTTAATTCAGTTTTTTGCACACCCCTACAAACAGACGTCACTACGGTATCGAGTTATTATTAACATGTCTTTAAACTAAACATTTGCTAACTATACATTAAACAAAATTGTGAACTTGCCAGCTTTATGTTGATACACTGTTTCTGTATGCTTGCAGGTCGGTAGATACGTTGATTTGGACTTGCAGTCTGGGATGCTGGTGTGGTCATGGGTCGTGACACTTGGAAAGACGTTAAATGCTGATATGTTTTCAAACAATATTGTGTTGAATTTGTTGAAAAATAATTTATGTTTTTGCTGAACGTAAACTTATTTTAAGCAGATGTTTTGAATTACACTATTTACATTGAATGGGAATTTCATTTTCTTATGTTACTGTTAGTTCAATGTGATTAGTGGCTAGATCCTGGTACGTCACACGCCTCGCGGTGGTTTCCACATGTGGTATTTTGGGGGTGTGACAAATTACCTTCTCGTGTTGCATCAAAACGCATCCTAATCCTAATCTAGAAGCATCACATAAGACTACAAAATCTTCAGTTCCCTCTTGTAATGCAAGTATTGGTGCATTTGTTAATCTTTGCTTCAAGGTTGTAAAGACTTCTTCTTTCTTAGGTCCCCATTCAAACTTAACCGATTTACACGTTAAATGGTTAATGGAACAACTTTCTTTGAGAAATCTTGAATAAAGCGTCGATAGTATCCTGCTAGTCCTAGGAAACTTCTGACTTCTGTAGATGACTTAGGGACTTTCCAATTAGTAATTGCCTTTGAGGGATCTACATGAATTCCTTCATGATTAATCAAATGGCCTAAGAATTGCACTTCTTGCAACTAGAATTCACACTTAGAAAATTTAGCAGACAACTTCTCTTTTCTCAAGAGTGCTAAAAGTACATGCAAGTGCTTACTGTGCTCTTCCTTGCTCTTAGAATAAATAAGTAAATCGTCTATAAAGACAATTACAAATTTATCCAGATACGGTTTACATATCCTATTCATCATCTCCATAAATGCTACAGTACACCACCGATCCACCCATATGGTGACCCAGTCACCTAGCCAAGACCCCTTTATAGGTGTCCGACTCCACAACAGTAACCAGCCACACCATGTTCGACCCCCTCCCATCATTGATCGGAGTGTCGCGCTCTGGTCAAAGATAATATTTATAATCCCGAATTACCCTTAACAAATAGCTAGTGGTGGTAAGGGGTCGAACCACAAAGAGTATGTGGTTTGCGAATGGACTTGATTAATTTTTAACGGTTGTCACAATTTATGAAGCTCGCTAAATTATTTTTATGGTTTTTGTTTGATTGAAGAGATATTGGATTAAATTAACAAAGTGGATTGGATTAATTAACTACTAGAATTTTGACTAATTGCACGAAAACTTGATGAATGGTTTTAAAGCAATATTTTGGAAAACAAGGTTCACACCCGGTTCAGTAATTGAAGTCCTAGGGTTTCTACACGTTTTAGATTCAATTCAATTGCAAAAATGATTAACGAATTTAGTGTCACGTGACTTAGGTGCCAAGAGCTATCAAGGTCGTAAACGACGGACCGCAATGCACTTCGTTACTAAGAACATGTAAACTCTAACCAACACAAGGCATAAATGCACATAAACATTTCGCAAAGTCAAATTTAATCTTCATTCGACAATTCACGAATACAATACAAATGCAAGACAATTATCATAAGTTTCAAAATCAAATCACAACTTGTCACAAATCGAATCTCAAACACAATGTTTAAACCCTAATGTTGGTGCATAATTGTGACAACAGCTTAGATTTGGTCTTTGGATATCTTGTAATTAGTAAAACGATAAACAGTTAGCTAGTTTAGCTTTGTAATAGTTATTTAAGAGTGATTGGGCCAAACCAAACCCGCATATGGGGGATGGTTTGCGAAATGGGCCTTGCCCATGGCCTAGCCCATATGCAAAGCCTTGTCCTATATAAACAAAGCTTAGCATTAGGGTTTAGGTTAATCATCTAATTAGCTTTTGGAGAGAATTCGTAATAGCAAAGGCTTGGACGAATTGGTGATCTTGATTGATTGTAATCATTTGAAGATAATCAATAAAGATAGGGTTTATAGAGATTTCTGTTTCTACTTGTTTTCTGTGAAATCTGATCTAGGGGATTCCGCACTCTAGGTTAGATCGACGATTCTGTTACGATCCGTATGGATTAAGGGACCTACAATTGGTATCAGAGCGTTAGGCTCTTGATTGGCTTGGTTCAGAATCGTTTTCTACAGAAAATCGGCGTTTTTGGACGTTTTTGGAGGCTGTGTTCGTGTTCTGTTACTGATTTCGGATTAGCTGCAGGGATTTCGGATAGAAAAACTGCTTTTCGGATCCATTTCGGACAAGAAACAATCATTTCGGACCAGAAAACAAGCATTTCGGATCAAGAAACAAGCATTACAGATCATTTCGGATTTAAAGGCTTGTATTTCAGATCAAAAACTTGCATTTCGGACCAGATTGACTTGAATTTCAGATCTTCAGACTTGAATTTTGGATTAGACTGTTGATTTCGGAGCAAAAGGAGTTGATTTCGGATAAGAGGAACCATTTCGGATCAAAAGGTGATTGATTTCGGACCAGAGAGTATCATTTCGGATCAGACTAGTGCATTTCGGACAAAAAGGTGTTCATTTCGGATAATCATAACCATTTCAGACCCTTTCTGTTCATTTCGGACAAGGTGGAATTTTTCTTGGCTTGCGTAAGAAAATTTTTACTGTTTCGCGTTTAGAAAATTATCCGTAACTCATCTCAGGAAACCGTTTGCACCGTTGGAAT
The DNA here is from genome assembly GCA_030545235.1 of Helianthus tuberosus. NCBI lineage: Eukaryota > Viridiplantae > Streptophyta > Magnoliopsida > Asterales > Asteraceae > Helianthus > Helianthus tuberosus. The sequence continues at coordinate 176,929,814 of CM060397.1, forward strand.
CCTTGGATTTTTAGGACAAAAAAAAACTCTGGAAAATCCCGAAAAAGGTTTTCTTCATTATATATCATTGGAATCGTAATCTCGAGACAAATCTAACGGTATAATTTGGTAAAAACAGATTTCGGACAAAATTTGTACGGTTTTACCAGTCTGTTTAAGTTAAAATGTTGAACATGTCTAAATTAAACGAACTCTTGAGGATGGAACACGAGGTTGGCACAACCAACAAACCACCTAAGATGATGAAAGTGGAGAACTATTTGACATGGAAGGATAGGTTTCAATCCTTCATTGAATATCAGGACACACGTATGTGGATATGTATAGAAGATGGGTATGTGAACCCAACTCATGAGTTTGAAGGCAGACAAAGGGTGACTGCATATGTTGACATGCAGGATGCTGAAAAAAAGATGTATGAGGCTGAAAAGAGAGCCTTAGCTGCTATCAAGATGTCTTTACAAGATGGCATCAAACATACCTTTAAGAGGTACACTACTTCAAAGGAAATGTGGGACGCATTAGAGAAAAGATATGAGGGAAATCCGGATGTCAAAAAGAACAAAGTTGATCTACTGAAGAAGCAGTTTGCGGTATTCAAGTATGCGGCACCGAGATTACCTACGGTGGGCCGTAGGTAATCCATGAGAGTACGTTGGTCCGCCATTGGAAGTGGTTCCCCGAAACTTTCTCTTGATTTTTAGCTTTAAGTCTTTTTCTGAGAAAGCGTTCGGGTTCTTCTAGAGGTTCTTTTATGTCTCTACTAGAACTGGAGCTCATGCACTACGTAGGAGGTTCAAATGTGGCGTCTGGGTTCCAAGTCCTGCAATAAAAACAGAAAAGAACGTTGGTCAGAATGTTCACCACGGCCTCGTGCTCAGTGAACACGGCCCGTGGTCAGAGGTACAGTAATTGTTTTCCGGATCCCTGTTACTGGGAGTTGGACACGGCCCCGTGTTGCACCGACACGGCCCCGTGCTCAGCTCTCTGTCACTCAGAAAATAAAAACTGCCAGTGATGATGCTGGGCACGGCCCGTGTCCGACCAGGCACGGCCCGTGCTGAGCTGAGCTCTGCAGAAACAGAAAAACTAAAAAAAATCCTAAAAAAAATTGAAAAATAAGAAAATCGATTAGGCCGTTGATTCCTAACTTTCTTAAAATCCTTGTGTCCCCGGCAACGGCGCCAAAAACTTGATGCGTGTGAAGTGTTATATATATTAGGTGTATATTTTAAGCCCCTTTAACACTTATTTTTTAGCCAAGTTTTAAATTTATAAAACACGATATTTCACTAACACTAAACACACATATGGGCAAGTGCACCCATCGTGAGCGTAGTATAGTGTTGGTAAGATACCGAGGTCGTCCAAGGACACAAGAGCTTTTAGTACCGGTTTATCCTCAACGTCTAATCAAAATAAAAAGTTTAGAAAAGATGTTTTAAACTAAGAAAAATAAAAACTAACTAAAAATGCTGAAAATAAAATAAAAAGAAAAACATATAGACAAGATGAATCACTTGGTTCCGACTCGTATCTAGTGTAACCTTTGATTATTTCCGCACTTTTGCACTTATTTAAGAGATTATCTTAGTTATTGTAGTAGGCCCCTCTTTTGAAGGTGACGTTACCCTCACCCCAGTAGTTTGAGTCAGCAAGGATACAATCCTAAAAGGGTGGATTATTGGAAGATAATTAATTAAGTTATTAATGCAAATTATGGTAGGCCCCTCTTTTGGAGGTGACGTTACCCTCGACTAAGTAGTCTGAGTCAGCAGGGATACAGTCCTAAATAGCCGGGTTATAGTATTAATAGTAGTTAACTTATGAGGGGATCAAAGAGTTTGGACCCCCGCCATCCAATACCGTTAAGTATTGAAGGAGGTCCTACTAAATTTGACCCAGGTCCATTGCAGGACCTCTAAACGCTGAACAATGGCAAGACCTTTACCAAACCGTTCCCTTAACCCCCGACCAGGTAGCCAACATACCTCCATATAGACCGTGGAGATATGAATGGTGAAAATCTTTTATTTTATATAGACAGTAAAATAATGCCAAGACACCACGGGCAAACGATAAGGTAAGATCACCTTCAACATAAGCAACTAGTTATTAAAGTCATTAATACAAAACCAAGTAAAAAGTGCAAACGATTAGAAATAAAAAGTATTACACTAGACACTCATACGATCAATCTTGGTTCCCGAGACGACTCACACACTCTACGATGGACAATGGATGATGGTGGTGGATGATGGTGTTATGGTGGTGGTGGGTGAAGTGTGAGAGAGGTGGTGTGCCAAGGGATGGTTTGAGCTTAAGCCAAGCACTCCTATTTATAGGCTGAACAGAAGCTCGGGCACGGCCCCGTGTCCAGTGGGCACGGCCCCGTGTCCACATCCTTCTCTTTCTTCATTTATTGCAGCTTGTCTTATTAGTTGACCACGCCCCCGTGTCCGCTAAGCACGACCCCGTGTGCAGAAGAATCTTTGTACTATGAAGATTTGCCTAGATTGTGCGAATCTTATAGTTGACCACGGCCCCGTGTCCGCTGAGCACGGCCCCGTGGTGGGCAATAGAAGCTTCTACCACTTTGTCTTTTCTGCTGACACTTGGGCACGCCCCCGTGCTGGCTGAGCACGGGGCATGTTCAGTCCTCTGTTATCTTGTTTTGCTTGGGAAGATGCTGTCGTGGGGTCGGGCATGTCACGTCTTGTTCCTTTTCTTGTATTTATGTTAGATTTTGATGTCTTTTTGCTTCTTTTGTTAATTTGAGCTCATTTAATCCTGAAAATACAAAAGGAAGACAAAAGCACACTTTTTCCAACATTAGTACTAAAAAAGGGTTAGTTTTATGCCTCAATTGATGTAACTTATATGTTGCATTTTGCACACATCAAATACCCCCACACTTGAATCTTTGCTTGTCCTCAAGCAAAACTCTTTAATAAGTGGCTATTACACACCCAAATGGAATGGGTAGAAAAGAAGGTTTTTGGGCTTGTCATAGAGTGTCGGGATTTCCAAGATTCTTTATTTAGTTTTATTTTTATTTATTTACAATCTTATTCGTCATGATTTATTTAAAACTTTTCATAAGATAAATTACTTATTAGGGCATAACATGCCTTTGTAAAATTTTATTTATATACAAGTTCACATACCTCACGGGGATCACTCAACACTCGGCCGAAAATGTATTTTTGTGGATCACTCGAGAGCGGCATGGAACTTACTCCTACCATAGGCTTGCCAAGCAATCAATCCTCCTCTTTTTTAACTTATAAACCTTTGTAAATATCAAGAGGACTTTTTGGGTGAAGGGTTAGGCTTGGGTTAAAGGTAGGTGGTTGGGTTAGTGGTTAGTAGAAAAAGGCGAAAAGCGTAACAAGTGTCGGTTTTCGTAAGACTTTCTATTTTTGTAACTTTTATTTTGATGAAGCTATTATTCAAACAAAATTATTTTTGATGAACTTGTTTGTTTATTTTCTTTTGCTTCATCATCAACACATTTTTTTTTGAAAAGTTATACGAAAAACCGAACTTGTTACTAAAACAAAGGGTTAAAAATAAAAAGGTTTTGGTGGGTAAAAGGGTGTTTGGTTTGGGTTATGAAATGAAAAGGTTTAGGCTCAAAGGGGCTAACTAGGGGGATTTTGGGTAGGTGGTAAAAAAAAAAATAATGGTGTAGAAATAAAAAGGGGTTAGTCCTAATGCCTCCATCATTTACTTACTCGGGTTTAAGTTGGTAAGGACCGGGAATGTATCGTCATGGCAAGTTCTAGAGTCGTAAGAACCAAGCGGCTATTCACACAAGAAACGAAAAATGAGCATTTAGTCTAATGATATGTAATGGTATGCTCAATAAAGGCTAAAAACTCACTTTTGTGGGAATGAGTTTTTATGTGATCAAGTATATATAATTAAATTTTAACTAAGCTTGTCATGCCTTTTCATAATTTTCTTATGTTGGTTCTTTTTATCACGACGCTATCGGTTGTAAATTCGTAAAAATATAACCTTTTTGAGAACTTGAATTTCCCGAGTTAAACTTAGACAAGTAAAAAAATGAAAATTTTTGAAAAAATTTGGGGTGATTAGCGGTTCCAATAGAGTTTTGTGTAAGGCTTGTATTTAGGACTTGCAAGATTCAAGGTTTTAGCATCCCCCCATACTTAAATTACACATTGTCCTCAATGTGTCCCAAAAATAAGTTTTTAGGTTGATTGACTGTGTAAAAAGCAAAATTTTTGTGTTACTGGGCGCTGAACACGGCCCCGTGTAGTCCGGGCACGGCCCCGTGTTCAAGTGCCAGTAACAAAATTAAACTAAGAGAAACAGAAGCCTAGACACGGGGGCGTGTTGAGTGAACACGGCCCATGTCCAGTTACCTGAACTGGGTCTTTTTCTGCAGACTGTGCAGCACGGGGCCGTGTTGGGCGGACACGGCCCGTGCCGAGCTTACTGTAAACGAAGAATTTCGTCGGACGGTTCTGTTTTCCTGCATGGGGTGCTGGTTCAAGTTCCCCTTGTATCCTTTGCCATCTCAAGTGTGTTTTATTCCTGAAAATTAAAACTAACTAGAAAACATAAAAATTAATCTAAACTAAACTAAGGATAGTTCCGCGGAATGCCTCCGTGGTGCGCCACGTTTATAAGGGTCCTTGGCTAGACCCAAAGCCTGGTCATATGTTACCCAAGTGGGATGTATTGCATCCCATGTTACACCGTCGGAGAGCGTCATCCAAGCTTGAGTCTATGACCTTCATGTAGTTGACCGGGTCTTCGTCCTCTACTCTTTTTCCACATTCAAACTTCACTTCCTTGTCCCCAAACTTCAATGTTAACGTTCCGTCATTCATATCCACCACCGCTTGGGCGGTGGCTAGAAATGGCCTCCCGAGGATGAGAGGGACATCGGTGTCTTCTTCCATGTCTAGGATGACAAAGTCGGTTGGGAAAACGAAGTTGTCAACTTTTACTAATAGATTTTCAGCGACACCTTGTGGGAATTTGACGGATCTGTCGGCGAGTTGTATGCTCATCTTTGTAGGGCTTGTTGTTCCTAGGCCGAGTCGTTTGAACATCGATGTGGGCATGAGGTTAATGCTAGCCCCAAGATCGGCTAATGCATTACGAATGGGGGATTCCCCAATCGAGCAAGGAATTGTGAAGCTTCCGGGGTCGATTTTCTTTTGTGGAAGTTTGTTGAGTACTAAGGCGGAGCATTCTTCGCCTAAGTTAACTAATTGCAATGATTCAATTTTCCTTTTGTTAGTGAGGAAATCCCTCATGAATTTTGTATATTTAGGCATTTGGGTTAGGACCTCAATAAAAGGAATATTAACATGCAATTGTTTTAGTAAATTTTCGAACTTTGCGAATTGCTCATCGGTCTTTTGACGATTTAATCTACCGGGGTACGGAATTGGAGGAGTCTTGGTGGGCTCTTGATTTGGTGGAGAAGCCTTTTCTGGTTGAGGTGTGGGTGAAGTCAAGCTTTGGCTGAGTTGACTTCCTTCAACCGGCGGTAGCGGGGCATCCTCGGGACCCACGGTTCGGTTTCTTAATGTGATGAGGTGTACTTGTGCCTTTGGGTTGGTTTCGGTATTACTAGGTAACGCGCCTTGTGGTCTCTCGGAGAAATTTTGAGCTAGTTGATTTAATTGTTTTTCAATGTTTTGAATGCTAGCTTGTTGATTTCTAAAATTCGATTCCAATTGTTGAAATCGATCCGAGTTTTTCTTTTCGGTGTCGGAGATGAGGCGAGATACAGTATCTTCAAGCCTTTCTCGTCCACCTTGTTGTTGAGAGAAATTTTGTGGTTGTTGAAAGTTAGTTCGTTGGTTTTGTTGGTTACTACTATTGTCGGGATCTCTCCAACCAAGATTAGGGTGGTTACGCCATCCTTGGTTGTAGGTACCCGTTGGTAGACCCGACGGCCTAGGTCTGTTATCAATGTAGTTTACCATTTCTGTTTGTTCATCTAATTCTTTCATACAACTCCAATTTTCATGTGACCCACCACACCCTTCACAAGCCATAACCGAGGCCGTTTTTGTCATTTCTAGCTTTTTGATTTTCGAAGAGAGGGCCTCGATTTGGGCTTGTAAAGAGGTGCTTTCATCAACCTTATGGGCGCCCGGGGCAATAGATTTATTACCTCGGGGAGTGTGCCATTGAAAATTGGTTTGAGCAATTTCCTCAATTTGATTATATATTTCATTTGGGCGACGATTACCTAAAAGTCCCCCGGAGCTAGAATCGAGTGTTTGTCTTGTGTGTGGCAACAACCCATTGTAGAAAGTGGATACTTGTTGCCACACCGCTAGACCGTGATGAGGACACTTTCTTAGTAGCTCCTTGAACCTTTCCCAAGTTTCATATAAGGATTCCCCATCCTCTTGTGAGTATGTATTAATTTCAGTCATTAATTTAGCCGGTTTAGCAGGAGGGAAATACTTATACAGAAACTTTTGGGCTAGTTCATCCCAGGTGTTTACCGAGCCAACGGGGAGGGTGTTAAGCCAAGCCTTAGCTCGGTCTTTTAGTGAAAATGGAAACATCCTAAGGCGAATGGCGTCGTTTGATGCTCCATTGATCCGAAAGGTATCACATATTTCCAATAAATTAGTAATATGTAGATGGGGATCCTCGTCCGCAAGCCCATGGAAGGTTGCGGAGTTTTGAAGCATTTGTATCAAATGCGGCCGAAGTTCGAAGTTGTTGGCTTCGACATTCGGTGCATTGATAGCGGCGCCGAGATTACCTACGGTGGGCCGTAGGTAATCCATGAGAGTACGTTGGTCCGCCATTGGAAGTGGGTCCCCCGAAACTTTCTCTTGATTTTTAGCTTTAAGTCTTTTTCTGAGAAAGCGTTCGGGTTCTTCTAGAGGTTCTTTTATGTCTCTACTAGAACTGGAGCTCATGCACTACGTAGGAGGTTCAAATGTGGCGTCTGGGTTCCAAGTCCTGCAATAAAAACAGAAAAGAACGTTGGTCAGAATGTTCACCACGGCCCCGTGCTCAGTGAACACGGCCCGTGGTCAGAGGTACAGTAATTGTTTTCCGGATCCCTGTTACTGGGAGTTGGACACGGCCCCGTGTTGCACCGACATGGCCCCGTGCTCAGCTCTCTGTCACTCAGAAAATAAAAACTGCCAGTGATGATGCTGGGCACGGCCCGTGTCCGACCAGGCACGGCCCGTGCTAAGCTCTGCGGAAACAGAAAAACTAAAAAAAATCCTAAAAAAAATTGAAAAATAAGAAAAACGATTAGGCCGTTGATTCCTAACTTTCTTAAAATCCTTGTGTCCCCGGCAACGACGCCAAAAACTTGATGCGTGTGAAGTGTTATATATATTAGGTGTATATTTTAAGCCCCTTTAACACTTATTTTTTAGCCAAGTTTTAAATTTATAAAACACGATATTTCACTAACACTAAACACACATATGGGCAAGTGCACCCATCGTGAGCGTAGTATAGTGTTGGTAAGATACCGAGGTCGTCCAAGGACACAAGAGCTTTTAGTACCGGTTTATCCTCAACGTCTAATCAAAATAAAAAGTTTAGAAAAGATGTTTTAAACTAAGAAAAATAAAAACTAACTAAAAATGCTGAAAATAAAATAAAAAGAAAAACAGATAGACAAGATGAATCACTTGGTTCCGACTCGTATCTAGTGTAACCTTTGATTATTTCCGCACTTTTGCACTTATTTAAGAGATTATCTTAGTTATTGTAGTAGGCCCCTCTTTTGAAGGTGGCGTTACCCTCACCCCAGTAGTTTGAGTCAGCAAGGATACAATCCTAAAAGGGTGGATTATTGGAAGATAATTAATTAAGTTATTAATGCAAATTATGGTAGGCCCCTCTTTTGGAGGTGACGTTACCCTCGACTAAGTAGTCTGAGTCAGCAGGGATACAGTCCTAAATAGTCGGGTTATAGTATTAATAGTAGTTAACTTATGAGGGGATCAAAGAGTTTGGACCCCCGCCATCCAATACCGTTAAGTATTGAAGGAGGTCCTACTAAATTTGACCCAGGTCCATTGCAGGACCTCTAAACGCTGAACAATGGCAAGACCTTTACCAAACCGTTCCCTTAACCCCCGACCAGGTAGCCAACATACCTCCATATAGACCGTGGAGATATGAATGGTGAAAATCTTTTATTTTATATAGACAGTAAAATAATGCCAAGACACCACGGGCAAACGATAAGGTAAGATCACCTTCAACATAAGCAACTAGTTATTAAAGTCATTAATACAAAACCAAGTAAAAAGTGCAAACGATTAGAAATAAAAAGTATTACACTAGACACTTTGTCTTCACCAAGTGATGTAAGAGACTTAGGCAAACATGGCCTTGATTGTCAAGAACTCTTACGATCAATCTTGGATCCCGAGACGACTCACACACTCTACGATGGACAATGGATGATGGTGTTATGGTGGTGGTGGGTGAAGTGTGAGAGAGGTGGTGTGCCAAGGGATGGTTTGAGCTTAAGCCAAGCACTCCTATTTATAGGCTGAACAGAAGCTCGGGCACGGCCCCGTGTCCACATCCTTCTCTTTCTTCATTTATTGCAGCTTGTCTTATTAGTTGACCACGCCCCCGTGTCCGCTGAGCACGACCCCGTGTGCAGAAGAATCTTTGTACTATGAAGATTTGCCTGGATTGTGCGAATCTTATAGTTGACCACGGCCCCGTGTCCGCTGAGCACGGCCCCGTGGTGGGCAATAGAAGCTTCTACCACTGTCTTTTCTGCTGACACTTGGGCACGCCCCCGTGCTGGCTGAGCACGGGGCATGTTCAGTCCTCTGTTATCTTGTTTTGCTTGGGAAGATGCTGTCGTGGGGTCGGGCATGTCACGTCTTGGTCCTTTTCTTGTATTTATGTTAGATTTTGATGTCTTTTTGCTTCTTTTGTTAATTTGAGCTCATTTAATCCTGAAAATACAAAAGGAAGACAAAAGCACACTTTTTCCAACATTAGTACTAAAAAAGGGTTAGTTTTATGCCTCAATTGATGTAATTTATATGTTGCATTTTGCACACATCAATAATCATAACCATTTTGGACCATTCCGGATCATCATCAACGTTTCGGACCATTTCGGACCCTTTCTGTTCATTTCGGACAAGGTGGAATTTTTCTTGGCTTGCGTAAGAAAAATTTCACTGTTTCGCGTTTAGAAAATTATCCGTAACTCATCTCAGGAAACCGTTTGAACCGTTGGAATCCTTGGATTTTTAGGACAAAAAAAGACTCTGGAAAATCCCGAAAAAGGTTTTCGACATTATATATCATTGGAATCGTAATCTCGAGACGAATCTAATGGTATAATTTGGTAAAAACATATTTTGGACAAAATTTGTACGGTTTTACCAGTCTGTTTAAGTTAAAATGTCGAACATGTCTAAATTAAACGAACTCTTGAGGATGGAACACGAGGTTGGCACAACCAACAAACCACCTAAGATGATGAAGGTGGAGAACTATTTGACATGGAAGTATAGGTTTCAATCCTTCATTGAATATCAGGACACACGTATGTGGATATGTATAGAAGATGGGTATGTGAACCCAACTCATGAGTTTGAAGGCAGACAAAGGGTGACTGCATATGTTGACATGCAGGATGCTGAAAAAAAGATGTATGAGGCTGAAAAGAGAGCCTTAGCTGCTATCAAGATGTCCTTACAAGATGGCATCAAACATACCTTTAAGAGGTACACTACTTCATAGGAAATGTGGGATGCATTAGAGAAAAGATATGAGGGAAATCCGGATGTCAAAAAGAACAAAGTTGATCTACTGAAGAAGCAGTTTGCGGTATTCAAGTATATGAAAAATGAGTCACTTGAGGAGATCATCACTCGATACTACCATCTGATGTCAGAATTGGATAATTATGATGTAGATTGCTACTCTGACATAGAGAAAAATGACAAGCTGCTTGATGCTCTACTTGCTAAATGGGATATCTATACTCTCATGATCAAGGGAGAAGCAGATTATGAGACAAAGGAACTGGAAGAAGTAGTTGGAAAGCTAAGAGCTTATGAGCTCAGTATGAAGAAGAAAGACACTGGATATGATCAGGTTCAAGATCCAGGGATTTACAATGGGCTTGCATCTTCTTCATCTCATGATGCTTCTAGCGACTCTGCTACTGCGTTTCTTTCATGTGATAATGAGCAGGTCACAGTAAATGAGGATGGTGATGTATGTTTTGTAGCTGCTTCAGGAGGATCAACAACAGCCAAGAGAACATCAGCTTCTAAGCAAAGTAGTAGTGCAAAGTCGATGCCTATGAGTGTGAAGTCTGCTGAAGAACATCTTGCTCTACTTGCTTCGTTTGTTGCTTCTTATGAAAATTACATTCAGGGGAAGATATCTGATCCTGCCACTTTAGACGAAGACTATGATCAGATTGACCCTGATGATCTTGAAGAGATGGATTTGCAATGGAAAATGGCTATGATTTCTAGACGAGTGAAGAGATTTATGAACAGAACTGGAAGGAAGTTTGTGGGGAAAAGTGTTGGCTTTGACAAGACCAAAGTGAGGTGCTTTAACTGTCAAAGTTATGGTCATTTCGCTAGGGAATGTCAAGAACAAAAGCATGAGACTTCGAGTCAGAGTTCAAACAATAGGAATGCATCAAACAACTCTAACTCAAGGGCGTTGATCTCTACTGCAAGAGAAGGTTCATATGACTGGAGTGTTCACTTGGAAAACGATGAGAATGTCACTTAGGCATTTATGGCAGAAATTGTGCCAGTAGATGATGGTGAAGCTACAGTAGATGATGAAAAAGTTGAGAAGAAAAGTGAAGCTGAGGTAGAAAAGGCTGATCAGACAACAGATGCTGAAAAAGAAAAGCCAAAGTCTGAGCATGAAATAGTAGCTGAAGAGAGAGATGCAAAATACAAAAGAATGGAAGCTCAACTTGCTGCTCTCATGGCCAACTCAGACAAATCGACAGGAGAGGTAAGTAACTCTGCTACTTCTATTTGTTTAAAATGTCGTGAATTACAGGGTGAAGTTGACAGGTTGTCAACACAAAACCAAAGTCTGGTGAGCGAGATGTCTAACATAAAAGAATCAAACTTTTTTGCTAAAAGAAACGAATCTTTATACTTGAAGAAGATAAAAGGTTATGAAAGTGAAATTGAAGCTTTAACCTGCAAATTAAACGAAAAACTTCAAGTTATAGACTTAGCACATGACATGATGGCTGAGAAAACAAAAGAGATTTCTGAAAAAATGCAAAGAGTTGTCAGATGCACAACTTAAAATTGTTGAACTTGAAAAGAAATTAGGTCAATTCAGGGATTCTACTTTTGTTATGAAACACATGATGGGTGGGTTAAAAAAGAGTAATGACAAGACCAGTGAGGGATTCAAGGGCTTTAATGAAGTCCCACCTCCTCTTAGTCATGACTATTCTTTCTTACCTGATGAAGATGAGTTCATAGACTTTCTGTCAACATCACCAAGTAGTTTCACATCCAGTAAAGGTAATGTGTCTGAAAATAATGATGCTAAGAAGGAGAATAACAGCAAACCTGTTTTGAAACAGAAAAATTCCAATCCCAAGAATAAACATTCAACTTTTGTTAAAAAGGTTAATTTTGTTCAAGGAAGTGACATGAAAAATGAAACAGATGTTATTGAAAATGAATCAAATGTAGAGTTTGCTAAAAACAAAGACAAAGAAAATTCTGAAACTAAGCAAACTGAACCAAATCCTTCTAAGGCATCATCATCAAAACCAGAATCTAGTTCAAAGGCTTCAGTTGAGAAGTCTTCGAAAAATAGATCGTGCTTCAAATGTCACACAAAAGGACATGTAGCTAGTTGCTGTCCTAACAAAAAGATTGAAGCACAAGTTTGTGAGAAACAAAGAGGGAAGTCACCAGAGAAGAGTGGTGATAAAAAGGAAAGAGGGTCTAACTCTCCAAAGAAATCTGCTCCAAAGCAACAACAGGGTGTTGCAGGTAGTGTAGATAAGGTTGAAAAGGGAACTCCACAAGTTCCTCGTTTTCAAAGAAATCAACCAAGATTTCAGCCTGAATCTACATCAGGCAGATATGAGAGACCTAGAAGTAGTTCACCAAGAATGAATAATCAAAATTCAAATAATTTCAGAAGTCAAGGTCAATATCAAAATCGATACCAAAATAATGGTGATCGAACTTTTTATAACAATGGCTTTAGAAATTACAACAATCAAGCTTCTTGGAATCAAAACTCAAGGTTTCAAAGGTCACATAGTCCAAACACTTATAGGAACCCTCAGGACCATAGACCTAGTGGAAATCAAAATCAAATTCCATCAACAGGTCCTAGATCCAAGACTCCTGTTAGGAGTGATGGATATTGGATGGATGTTCCTGTAGTTGATGAATCTGGAAGACCCAAGACCATTAAGGCTTGGGTCCCCCAATCTAACTAATTTCTTGGTTGGTGTGTGTAGGAGCTGCTAAGGAGGATTATCAACTTATGGTATGTTGATAGTGGCTGCTCTAGGCACATGACGGGGGATGCGAGGTTGTTTTCTGAATTTGAAGAATATGATGGTGGACATGTAAATTTTGCTGGTGCTAAAGGTGGTAGGATTACTGGACGAGGAAAAGTGACGAATGGGAAGATCACTTTGGACAAAGTGAACTATGTTGAGCAACTTAAACACAATCTGATGAGCGTGTCACAAGTTTGCGACAAGGGTCACTCGGTCCACTTTACAAAGTCTGAGGCATTGGTGTTGAAACTGGGTTTGGTTATTCCGGACGATTGGATAGTAATGCGTGCACCAAGGAAAAATGATACTTATGTCATGGACATGGGTGCCAAGGATCCGACTGCAGCGGTGGCGTGTTTGCTATCGAAAGCATCTGAAGCTGAATCTATGTTGTAGCACAGACGCATGGCCCATATTCACTACCGCAAAATGAATTACATTATTAAAAATGAGCTAGTGAAAGGAGTTCCAATGCAGAGGTTTCAAGTGGAAGATAAATATCTTCCATGTCAAAAGGGAAAACAATACAAGAAACCTCATAAGTCTAAAGCAGTAAATTCCATTAATGCCCCTTATGAATTACTTCACATAGATTTATTCGGTCCAGTGAACGTGAGGAGCATAGGTGGAAAGTACTACTGTCTTGTTGTCACTGATGATTACTCACGTTATTCATGGGTTTTCTTTTTAGGTATAAAAGATGAGACAGCAGAGATGCTGATAGATCTTTTTACGAAATTGGAAAATGTTCATGATGCAAGGATCAAGAGAATAAGGAGTGATAATGGCACGGAGTTCAAGAATCGGATTCTGGATCTCTATTGTCTTCAAAAGGGAATAGAACATCAATATTCTGCTCCTTATACACCTCAACAGAATGGAGTCGCTGAGAGGAAAAACAGGACATTGATTGAAGCCGCTAGGACGATGCTTTCAGATTCAAAGCTACCAGTTCTTTTCTAGGGAGAAGCTGTGAATACAACTTGCTACGTCCTAAACAAAGTTTTAACCGTTAAACTTTTTAATAAAACTTGTCATGAACTTATGTTTAACGAGAAACCAAACTTAACAGGCTTTGAACCATTTGGATTACCCTGCACCTTTGTGCGAAACAAAGATAAACAAAAATTCGGTGAGGTGGCTGACGAAGGCTACTTTCTAGGCTACGTGTCTGGCACACCGAATAAAAGGGTTTTTAATCTAAAAACTTGTAAAATTGAGGTTGCTTACAATATGGAAATAACTACATACAAACCTCAACAATCAACGAGTGGTCCAGCTATATTGTATGATTATGAAAGTGTCTTTAAATCATTTAATATTCTTGAGTTTTCTGATGTAGATGATTCTCAGCTGATTCAAACAGTGTTAAGTGAAGACGATGAAGGCGAGTTCATGCCTAGATCGAATGTTGATATGACAGATTCTCTGGAAACTTCCCAAGGTGCTGCTGATCCTGATTCAAGCGATAGTGACTCTGAACCCAATTAGGGGGAGGAGTTCATTAATCCGTTTGCAAATCAGAATATTGATCGGAATGTCGCGCTCCGGTCAAAGATAATATTTATAAGCCCAAATTACCCTTAACTATGTGTTAGTGGTAGCAAGGGGTCGAACCACGAAGAGTATGTGGTTTGTGTGTGGATTCGATTGAATTAAAACTAATGTCACGATTTATGAAGCTTGCTAGAATATCTTTATGTTTTTGTTTAATTGAGAGGTGTGAGTTTAGACTAAGTGAATTGATTAAATTGATTAACAACTAATGATTAATGATTACGAGAAAATTGGTTACTAGAACAATAATAAGAAAAAGGAATCACACCCGGTTTCGGTAATTGCTAACCTAGGATTTCTACAAGTTTTAGATTCAACTCAAATGCATATGATTAGCGGATTTAGTGTACCGTGACGTAGGTGCTAATAACTATCAACGTCCCGAAGAACGGACAAGAATACACTTTGTAATCAACACAAGTAAATCCTAACCACGACAATGCACAATTACATATCACCATTCCGTAAAGTCATAACTTTTAACATCGTTCGACAATTTACGAATTCGCAACAAATGTAACACTGTTATCAAAGGTTTCAAAAATCAAACACAAATTGTCACAAAGTTGAAGCAATAAACAATTCGAAACCCTAAATTAACAACTACCTACGCCGGGGTGATACCGAGATGATTAGCCGCTCATGGTTGAAGAAGCTTGATCACCGGATGATTGGAATGCGAATTGAAACATCTTGAAGCTTGATGGATGAAAGGATGGTGGATTATTAGGATTTTGGTGAATGAAGATGATGGTAGAAGAATTAGCGTTTGTGGATGATTGAGTGATGAGATGGTAATGGTGATTCTTGATGACGATTCGGTTGATGTTGTAAGTGATGATCGAATCGAGATGGAATGGTAGGTGAGTGATGATCTTGATTCGGGTGATGTGTTGTGGATGGTAGATGGAATGGATGATTGGGGATGAATGGTAGATGATATGAGGCACTCCTATGAAGATTCAAACTTCAAAACTCATGTAACCCCCGAATTGAATGCCAAAAAAACCAATTAGAATCGTTCCCATCACCCAAATGAATGAAATTCGCGTTTTAGAGATCCGCTGCCCGTCGCCGACGGCTTGGGGCCCGTCGGCTACGGCCTCCCCATGTGCTGAAACCATCCGATGGCTTGTTTGTCTGTATACGGGGTTTTTTGGCCGACGGGTGTTTCTAGAGCCCGTCGGCGACGGCCTAGAGCCCGTCCCCGACGACCTTTAGTTTTTCCTGTTTCATCCGAAACTGTTTTCTTCATAACTTCTTCGTTATAGCTCCGTTTTACTCACCGTTTTCGCCCACATACTCGTAATTCAGCCCTCTATCATGCCATCTTCCAATATATTCATTTTAAATCCATTAACATTCCCAAAACACATCCAATCTTCGTGATTAACCCAGTTTTGTTCATTTCACATCCCCGATTAATCCGATTCACGTCCCGGTGCTCCGTTTAGCTCCCGATTAGCTACTTAAACTCTTTTAGACCTGTAAAACACGAATCCCATTAAAAGTAGGCTATTCAAGATTAAAAGCTATGTAAAAACATCAACTTAAGCACAAACGATAACCAGTTTTCGACCACGTATCACATCCCCACACTTGTCGTTTGCTTGCCCTCAAGCAAATCTGTTTCTCACTTTCACGTAGGTCAAACAAGAAATACACTTCCCATCCCCGAGACTAAGGTTAAGGTCTAATGTCATGCCCGGTTCAAACTTCTTACAATTTTCAACATATTTAGCAATAAATGATTAATCGTATAAAAGTGGTTATCCAAGATTAACCCGCCCGTAAAACTAACAAGCCATGCATATCCCTCACAATGTTCTCTCCACTCGGCTTAAAAATTGGCTAATGTGTATAATGTATTAGCACTTTTGAAATAATCACTCAAACCGATTAGAACACATACCCGCATAGGCTTGCAACTCAATCGTTCTCCACCACCGAACACGAATACTAAGAACAAGTCATAAGGTCTTTGGAGGGTTGTAACGGGGCTAGGTTAAGGGTATGGAATAGGATTTTTTTTTTTATGTGGCTACGGTGATGAAAAATTCGATTTTTATTACAAACGACTACTCTAAACAAAATTAAACTATAAACATCAACTACAAGGCAACAACTTTAGCCTTTTATTCAACAACTACTAACTTCATATTTTTGTGCTTTTCTTACCAATTTTTTTCTTCTTTTTCACAAATTTTCTGTTTTTTTTTTTTTTTTTTGCAAATATAAACCACAACTATACAAACAAATAATCCTAAAATCGAATTTCCATCACACGGGTTTAAAAGAAAAGGTTTAACGGTTATGGGCTAAACGGGTTGTCAAACGAAAGGTTTAGGCTCAAAGTGGGCGACTAGGGGATTTGTTTGGGTAAGGATAAATAATTGGTTTTAAAGGTAAAGGTTCACCTAATGCCTTAATCATTCTCGTGCTTGTATTCGGTCTATGGTCTCAAACGTATCAAAAGATGCAAATTCTACAATACATGACTAATGGTCCACTCAAACAAAGAAACATAAATATGTAATTCTATGATATAAAAGTGGCTCAAAACCTCACATATATAAAGGGTATGGTATGTGACATGCATGATGTGCTAGTTTCTTAGGCGAATTACTCCCAAATAACCACCCGCTAAATACCCGTCATGTTATTAATTTGAACTTGACCATGACAAAAGACCAAATGGGTTGTGCCATCCCTCGTTGACTTAGTTACTTGTGCTTTTAAGATCGCTTTTGAAACAAGAAATTTTTTTTTTTTTTTGAAAATTTTTTGAAATTTTCCCCCATCCCCACACTTGAGGTAAACATTGTCCCCAATGTGTAGTATTTAAATGAACGGGTCAAAATCGAAAACTTTTACTACTCCCCCCGTGGTTAGGATTTACTTGTGTTGATTACAAAGTGTATTCTTGTCCGTTCTTTGGGACGTTGATAGTTATTAGCACCTACGTCACGGTACACTAAATCCGCTAATCATATGCATTTGAGTTGAATCTAAAACTTGTAGAAATCCTAGGTTAGCAATTACTGAAACCGGGTGTGATACTGAGATGATTAGCCGCTCATGGTTGAAGAAGCTTGATCACCGGATGATTGGAATGCGAATTGAAACATCTTGAAGCTTGATGGATGAAAGGATGGTGGATGATTAGGATTTTGGTGAATGAAGATGATGGTAGAAGAATTAGGGTTTGTGGATGATTGAGTGATGAGATGGTAATGGTGATTCTTGATGACGATTCGGTTGATGTTGTAAGTGATGATCGAATCGAGATGGAATGGTAGGTGAGTGATAATCTTGATTCGGGTGATGTGTTGTGGATGGTAGATGGAATGGATGATTGGGGATGAATGGTAGATGATATGAGGCACTCCTATGAAGATTCAAACTTCAAAACTCATGTAACCCCCGAATTGAATGCCAAAAAAACCAATTAGAATCGTTCCCATCACCCAAATGAATGAAATTCGCGTTTTAGAGATCCGCTGCCCGTCGCCGACGGCTTGGGGCCCGTCGGCGACGGCCTCCCCATGTGCTGAAACCATCCGACGGCTTGTTTGTCTGTATACGGGGTTTTTTGGCCGACGGGTGTTTCTAGAGCCCGTCGGCGACGACCTAGAGCCCGTCCCCGACGATCTTTAGTTTTTCCTGTTTCGTCCGAAACTGTTTTCTTCATAACTTCTTCGTTATAGCTCCGTTTTACTCACCGTTTTCGCCCACGTACTCGTAATTCAGCCCTCTATCATGCCATCTTCCAATATATTCATTTTAAATCCATTAACATTCCTAAAACACATCCAATCTTCATGATTAACCCAGTTTTGTTCATTTCACATCCCCGATTGATCCGATTCACGTCCCGGTGCTCCGTTTAGCTCCCGATTAGCTACTTAAACTCTTTTAGACCTGTAAAACACGAATCCCATTAAAAGTAGGCTATTCAAGATTAAAAGCTATGTAAAAACATCAACTTAAGCACAAACGATAACCAGTTTTCGACCACGTATCAAATATTCAGGGAGAGATTGGATCAAACCTGGGTGATAATCTAGAAGTCGATGCAGTTGCTACTACACGAGCAAATAGAGATCATCCGGTTGATATGATACTTGGAGATCCTACTGCAGGTGTTCAGACGAGAAGAAGCATAGCTGCTAATTCGGGTTTATTTGTTTCGATTGAGAAGACTGGGATTGTGAACGAGTGCTTGTACAGTTGCTTTATTTCCCAAGAGGAGCCGAAGAACATTCATATGGCTCTTAAAGATAATTCATGGGTTGAAGCTATGCAAGAGGAATTGGCCCAGTTTGCGAAGTTGAAGGTTTGGGAGTTAGTGGACCTTCCGAAAGATGAAAGAGGAATTGTCACGTGCAACAAGGCTCGGTTGGTTGTCAAAGGTTTCAATCAGTAAGAAGGGATAGATTACAATGAAGTGTTTGCACCAGTGGCAAGGTTGGAGGCAATTCGTTTGTTTCTAGCTTTCGCTTCTTTCAAGGGCTTTAAAGTTTATCAACAAGACATGAAGAGTGCATTTCTTTACGGGAAAGTCCAAGAAGTGGTGTATGTCTCACAACCAGATGGGTTCGTTGATCCAGACTATCCAGATCGAGTTTACAAACTTGATAAGGCTTTGTATGGGTTACATCAAGCTCCCAGAGCATGGTACGAGACACTGTCTACACATCTGATAAAGAATGGTTTTGAAAGAGGTCAGATTGACAGTACACTATTCATTAAGAGAAAGAAGGAAGATTTTCTTCTAATACAGGTATACGTGGATGACATCATCTTTGGGTCATCAGATGAAAACATGTGTAAAGAGTTTGAGAAGGTGATGAAGAGCAAGTTTGAAATGAGTGCTATGGGTGAGTTGTCTTACTTTCTGGGATTACAAGTTGAACAGAAGGAGGATGGGATGTTTATTCATCAAACGAAGTATGTGTATGACATTTTGGATCGGTTCAAAATGAATGATTGCTCTACTTTCAACACACCCATTTGCGAAAATCACAATCTAGGCCCAGATCATGAAAGTACTGAAGATGTTGATCCAACTCAATACAGGGCGATGATTGGTTCTCTTATGTACTTGACTGCTTCAAGACCTGACATCATGTTTGCTGTATGCTTGTGTGCCAGATATCAGGCAAATCCAAAAGTGTCACACATGAAAGCAGTGAAACGTATTCTTCATTACTTGAAGGGGAAACCTAAACTTGGGTTGTGGTATCCAGCTGATAGTGATTTGAGGTTCGTTGCTTACACTGATTCAGACTTTGGAGGATGCAAATCAAACAGGAAGTCTACAACAGGTGGTTGCCAGTTCTTAGGAGGCAGGATTGTGTCTTGGCAATGCAAGAAGCGATCTTGTGTGTCTACATCTACGTGTGAAGCTGAATATATTGTTGTGGGTAGCTGTTGTTCTCAGGTTCTCTGGTTTCAACAGCAGATGCGCAATTACGGTTTGGATTTCACTCGTACTCATATTATGATAGATAATAATGCCACTATATCAATCACAAACAATCCCGTAAAGCACAGTAGAACTAAACATATTGACATACGTCATCACTTTATATGGGATTGTGCTAAAAAGAGACTAATTGAATTACACCGAGTCGACACACTAGATAACCTTTCTAATCTTTACACTAAAGCTTTTGATCGAGCTCGCTTTGAACACTTAGTCGAACTCAACGGGATGAGGAATCCTGAATAACTAGTTTTTCATAAGAATTTTGTAAATAGTTTACTGCTTTCTTAAAAGTCAAAAATACAAAAACACAAAAACATTGAAAAATAAAAAAAACATAAAAAAATAGAAAATCAAAATGAGTTATCACTGTGTGAAAAAGAAGAAATGATAGTACATCAGCAAGTTAGACTGTCACACTCAAACTGAATTAAAATGCATAAGTGTGATAGCAGCTTCATCATATGATGTACCAGTAGGCAAATGCATGAAATAATCAACTTACCAATGTGATATAAACCTAAATGCACTGAGTATGAGTGGGGAACACATCAGTGGTGTATGGTTTAATGACCTTAAATCTTGCGTGATAGATTGCCAAAATCTAAGGTTTTGGGTCTTTATACTATTATTTCATCCGGGGATATCAGGGTTGTCCTTTTGCTGCATCCAGATACATGCTGACCTAGGCATAACAAGGATATCTTAAAAGAGCTAAAAATGCCAAAACCCTGAAAATGAAGAAGCTCTCCTAGAGAGTCATTAAAAAAAATGCAAAATGCATAAATCGTACCAAAAATGGTACTTGTCTTAGCCCTCGTTAGATATTTTGGTCTCTTTGTTGTACGGAAGTACTGACCTAATCACCAATTATCTAAACGTTGAAAAACAAAACGGATGAATTCACTATACTCACCTACTACGATGAATCTTTGTGCATACCTTGATCGCGGGGGTATATCCTGAAGTGGGACACACTAGTATATCAGAAATAAAATTACCTTAACGTATCATACGGTAATGGTACTTGAAATGTTCATGCATTTTGTTTAGGTGGACAAACATACTGGTAATCGTCTTGAACTGTTTTTCATGAAAATTACATAAAGAATTAACTAATGGTGTGAAACAGTTTGATTGTGCTGATATGATCTTCTTACCGGTGATTCTCACAAAAATAGAGTGTTTATTGCTTTTCGTATTTATTTGCTTTCAGAAAATACAAAAATACAAAAATAGTGTCTTTTTCTGTTAAAATTCTTAATGTACGGAAAACTGTTATTCTTGGAGGAGTTGTTACCGATAGGGGGGAGACAGTGTTAGAAAGTGGCTTCAATTTTTTTTTTTAAAACATGCAGGTTATAAGGTGTTTGTTTAAAATATGTGCGTGTTGGTGTTGAATTGGAAAGTGCTTAATCTGTGATACAGTTTAACTATCTCTTGAATAATAATAATTTGTTTAACGTTTGTTGAAAAATTCTTATGGTTTCTCGAGATGTTTGTTTTATAGTAAACAGATTAAAGCAGTATGTTGCTGAGAAGTTGCTGTGAAGATGAGAGTTTGCTTGGATGCATGGTAGATCCTCCTTTCTACATTGCAAACAAAGTTGAAGAGTTTGAAGAGTGCTATTCAAATGCTGAACTGGAGTTTACTCAATTACTAACGTTTTTGAAGATTTGGTGATTGGATGCATCAGCTTAGGGGGAGTTTGTTGCTGACAGAAGCTGTTAAAGCTGAAGCTATCCAAAGACCAAAAGACTTGGAGATTCTGAAGACTGAAGTTACCTTTGCGAGCTATTATCAAGGGGGAGTTTGTTGGTGCATAATTGTGACAACAGCTTAGATTTGGTCTTTGGATATCTTGTAATTAGTAAAACGATAAACAGTTAGCGAGTTTAGCTTTGTAATAGTTATTTAAGAGTGATTGGGCCAAACCAAACCCGCATATGGGGGATGGTTTGCGAAATGGGCCTTGCCCATGGCCTAGCCCATATGCAAAGCCTTGTCCTATATAAACAAAGCTTAGCATTAGGGTTTAGGTTAATCATCTAATTAGCTTTTGGAGAGAATTCGTAATAGCAAAGGCTTGGACGAATTGGTGATCTTGATTGATTGTAATCATTTGAAGATAATCAATAAAGATAGGGTTTATAGAGATTTCTGTTTCTACTTGTTTTCTGTGAAATCTGATCTAGGGGATTCCGCACTCTAGGTTAGATCGACGATTCTGTTACGATCCGTACAGATTAAGGGACCTACACCTAAGAACTTACAAAAACCTACACCGGGGTGAAACCTCTGGGAATTAGCCGCTCTTGATGAACGGGACACGATCAACAATGGATGAGAGCTTGAATTCTTGCATCTTGAAGCTTTGAATCAAATGAAGGTAATGATTAGGCTTTGGGATGGAGGAAATTGATGGATGATGTGGTGGAATGATTCAATAGATAATGATCAAGATCGTGGTGGACTAGGGTTAGGACTAATGGGATGATTCGGATGATTGGTGATGATTGTGGATGAAGGTGAATGAGTTCTTGGCTAAAAGATGGTGTTTCAAACTCACAAAATGCGTAAACCCCCAAGAAAGAGTCAAAACAAGTGATATAACCCGTCCCCAACTCAAAAATCAAGTTTTTCGCGAAGTGAGAATGCAGGTGGCGTCGCCGACGACCATTTAGGGCGTCCCCGACGGCCTCTGGTTGTTCCCAATTCGTCCGACGGCTTAACCCACTGCCTACGGAGGTTTTTCAGCGACGGAAGGTTCCGGATGGCGTCGCCGACGGCCTTTTGGGGCGTCCCCGACGCTGCCTAGTTTTTCCAGTTTCGTCCAAAACTGTTTTCTTCATAACTTCTTCGTTATAGCTCCGTTTTACTCACCGTTTTCGCCCACGTACTCGTAATTCAGCCCTCTATCATTCCATCTTCCAATATATTCATTTTAAATACATTAACATGCCCCAAAATACATCCAATCTTAGTGATTCACCAGGTTTTGTTCATTTCACATCCCCGGTTGATCCCGTTCGCTCCCGGTGCTCCGTAAAGCTCCCAAATAGCTCCTTAAACTCTGTAAGACCTGCAAAACACAAATCCCATTAAAAGTAGGCTATTCGAGATTAAAAACCACGTAAAAACATTTACTTAAACATTTACGAACACCGGTTTTCGACCACGTATCACATCCCCACACTTGTCGTTTGCTTGCCCTCAAGCAAATCTGTTTTCACTTTCACGTGGGTCGAACGAGAAACGCACATCCCATTCCTGAGACTAAGGTTAAGGTCTAATGTCATACTCTGTTCAACTTTTTACAATTTTCAACATATCTAACGGTAAAGTGACTAATCACGTATATAATGGTTATCCAAGATTAACTCGCCCTTAAAACTCACAAATCATACATATCCCTCACAATGTTCACTCCACTCGGTTTACAAGTTGGCTAATTTTAATGATGTATTAGCACCTTTTTAAAGTAATCACTCAAAACCGAATAGAACATGTACCCGCATAGGCTTGCAACTCAATTATTCTCCACCACCGAACACGAATGCTAAGCACAAGTCAAAAGGTCTTCGTAAGGGTTGTAACGGGGCTAGGCTAAGGGTAGGAAGTAGGATATTTAAAGTGGCTAAGGTGATGAAAATTCGATTTTTATTGCAAAATGACTATTCTAAACACGACTAACTACCAACATCAAACTAGAAGGCAACAATTTCCGCCTTTTATTTCACAAACTAGAAACACATATTTTTGTTATTTTCTCAATGATTTTCTATTCTTTTTTGTAACAATTTCTGAATTTTTTTGCCTTTTTTTTCAAATATCAACAAATCATAACTATGAAAACTTAAATTCCTATAATCGACTTTTCATCACACAGGTTTAAAAAGAAAAGGCTTATGGTTATGGGCTAAGCGGGTTGTCAAACGAAAGGTTTAGGCTCAAAGTGGGCGACTAGGGGATTTGTTTGGGTAAGGATAGATAAATGGTTTTAAAGAAAAGGTTCACCTAATGCCTTAATCATTCTCGTGCTTGTATTCGGTCTATGGTCTCAAACGTATCAAAAGATGCAAATTCTACAATACATGACTAATGGTCCACTCAAACAAAGAAATATGTATATATATATATATATATATATATATATGATGTAAACAAGTGGCTCAAAATCTCATGTGTAAAGGTATGGAATATGATATACATGAATTGCAAGTTTCTTAGGCGGATTATTCCCAAATAACCACCCGCTAAATACCCGTCATGCTATTAATTTGAACTTGAACATGACAAAAGACCAAATGGGTTGTGTCATCCCTCGTTGACTTAGTTACTTGTGCTTTTAAGATCGCTTCAAATAGAGACATTTTGAAAAATTCTTGAAATTTTTCCCCCATCCCCACACTTGAGGTAAACATTGTCCTCAATTTGTATTGTTTGAATGAACGGGTCAAAAATCAAAAATATTTTACTTACTCCCCCATCCCCACACTTGAGGTAAACATTGTCCTCAATGTGTAAGAACTAGAGTTTTTTAAATCACATAAGGGATGTGACACGGCTAACTTCCCAAAATTTCACCCCGAAATTAAAATACAAATTACATTTCCACTTATGTGCTAACGAAAAATCAAAGGTAAAAAGACACGTATGCACCTGATTTTCTCGGTAATGGCTCATGTGTTCTTCATCTCTTCAAGAAAGCGGTCGTCCCACGAACATAATGTACCTACAAATCTTAACCCTTGTGTAGAAGCATGCTTCTCACAACCATTAAAATTTGTTAGCTACCTAGTTCTACCACTTTTATGGAAATATTACCAAACCATACGTTAATTTACTTTGATTTATGTGGAAAAATAATTTACAACAACAACAAACCTAACTCACTTTCATAGGAATCACGGTTGCATTTAGTATATGCAACAAGCCCTTTTAAACCTCCCGATAGCTCGGGAGGACGAGTAGGTCTCGTGAGGGTTATATAGGGAACACACCCAAAAAGTTCATTTAGCCTAAAACGAAATAACCAAATTATACAACAACAACAACTAGACTACGGAGAAAAACTAAAACGAACTGTGAAAGAAAATATACAACAACAATTAACTTACCACCTCATGGTGGTCGAATGGCGTGCTTGCCGCCCACGGACTCCTCAAAATCACCCACCGGTGGTTCATACCATTTGTTGCCAAACGGTCCAAACTTCCTCACCTCCTCTTCCTTCTTCTTTTCTCGAGGTGACTTCTTCGCCTTCTTCTTCTTGATCGTCTTCTTCTTTGTTTCTCCGAACCTACCAACCATAGCACATACCTTTTTGTTTGGATTTATGTCCTTACCAGGACACTTATCCTCATCGAGTGGGTTAGTAAAATTTGGAAAAACATTTAAATTTAATTCCCGGTCCCTAAACTTCATGCTTATCATTCCTGTTGCATAAATTATTATGGCATTAGCAGTTGCTAGGAACGGTCTACCCAGTATACCTATCGGTTGGGTGTCCTCAACACACCCAACATAGTCTACTACCAAAAAGTCAACTGGGTAGTAACAATCATCCACCTTAACAATCACATCTTCCACCATCCCCCGTGGATGCGTGGGAGTCTGATCAGCTAATACCACGGGAGTGTCAAACTTTTTCAATGGACCAAAATCGTATTTGTCATACAAACTCACAGGCAAAATGCTCACATAAGCTTCAAGATCGAGGAGCGCCCTCTCAATTTTAAATGTTCCAATTTGAATTGGAATAAGAGGATCTCCCGGATCTTGAGCTTTTTGGGGGAGTGCACTCAATAAAACGGCACTAACATGAGAAATCAAATCAACCGATTCGGGTAATTTGTTGTGCCATTTTTCAATGCTCAACTATTTCAAGCATTCCACATGAGCCGGAACTTTTTTAATGTCATCAAGTAACGGCAAGTTAATTTTTGCTTGTTTAAAAATTTCCCACCTCTCGTCCTTTGGTGGGCACCGTTCTTCAAGCTTTGATGCATTAATTGAGTTAATTTGATTTAGACAATTTTCACAAAAAGAATTTTTAGTCATATTTTCAATTTTAATTTGTGAAATCGTTTCTTGTTCATTTTCACTTTCTGACTCATCACTTGTATTTTCCACTACACCATCAACGCATTGTGGTGGTGGGATGCTTTCAACACTACTACAAATCTCATCATTTGAAAGAAGACTTACCGCGCTAATGTGCACATTCCTCACATTGCCCGTGCTTGAACTTTGATGCTTCGGGTTCATCGTAGTGTCACTCGGAGGCCTTCCTATTCTTCCCCGCATTTGAGCCACCTCTTCCGCTAATTGGCCCACTTGCTTTGCTAATGCTTCATGCGACTTATCTCGAATTTCATTCTCCTTCTTGGACTCTTGCATCATTGAAGGCATTGCATCCATTTTGGCGTTCAAATCGCTACCACCGCCTTGATTGTTCGCCGACCCGTGACCGTCTTGATGGTAACCTCTTTGGTAATTGTCTCAACTTTGGTACCCTTGGTTACCACTTTGGCGATTTTGGTGTGAAGACCCACCTTGATTTCCCGATTGAAAATTCGGGATCATTTGGTTGGAGGCATTACCATACCTAAAGTTAGGATGGTTCCTCAATCCGGGGTGGTAAGTGTTAGAGTTCATATCATATTGCCTCCGGTCTCCATACACTTGATTCACATTCACGGTGGCTCGACAATTCTCGGTCTAGTGACCGATGTCTCCGCATTCTTCACATACGGTGTATTGTACTGCACCCACTTCTTTTTTCTTCATGCGGGCCAACTCCCGCTCCAACGTTTCAATCCGATCCTTAGAACTCGCATCATGATCAGTCCAAGACCTTGAGGTGGGGTGCTTTTTGGCTCGGTCGGTCGACTCTTTCTCCTTTGACCTCTTGCTCATCCTCTCGAGGAACTCCCAATCGTCGTCCTCGTGATTACTCAACAAAGTTCCACTACTCGTCGACTCAAGGTGGTTCCACGTCTCATCATCCAAACCCCGCACAAAACATTTAACCAACTCCCATTTTTTGATTTGATGATGTGGGCATTTCCGGATTAGTTCTTTGTATCGCGTGAAAGCTTCGTGCAATGGTTCACTCGAAAGTTGGCGGAAAGACCTAATTTCATCTCTAGCATCATCGGTCTTCGCCATCAAATAATACTCGTCAAGAAAAACCTGTTGCATTTCAGCCCATGTACGAATACTACCCGCCGAAAGTGTGAGAAACCACTATTTCGCCTTATCCTTCAAAGAGAACTGAAACAATCGAAGCTTGACCTCTTCCAACGCGAGATCATGCCCTCAAATAGTACTACATATGGCCGAAAACTCCGCTAAATGAGTATATGGTTCATCATTAGTCCTCCCATTAAAGTGGGGGAGGATGTTGATGTAATGGGGCTTGCAATCAAACATTCTTCTTTCGCACACAATCGGTGAATCATTATCGGTGACCACCGGCCTAAAACGGTCATTAACGCCCCTTGGAGGTTGTTGATGATGACGTGGACCATCAACTTCTTGGTCCCTTGGTCTTCGATTATCTCTTCGGTTACCCCCTCGATTCATACCTTGATTACCTCCTCCCACAAAACGAGGAATCCGGTTATGATTCACATTGTTGTTGTTATTGTAGTACCCATCATTCCGGTTCCGTTGATTGTTGTTCTGTGGGTTTTGGTTGTTTCCGTAACCGTCGTTTTGAGCATTCCCATAACCGTAGTTTTCATTCCCCACAAAATTGGCATTTTGATAGCCAAATTCATCATCATCAAACCCTCTAGCATTGTAGATATTGCCCCGGTTCACATACCCCCAACCGTCATCATCTACCTGTTCATCATAATTACCCCCGTTATCCGAGTATTCCGAGTGAATACTCACGTGTTCCGATGATTGGTAACCGGGAACACTAAACAGCTCATCATCAGGGATGGCATTTGGCAAGTCGTCAATGTTGAAAAACGGGTCTTCGTTCGCGGGATTGCCACGATCTCGGTTGCCTCTACGATCGGAATTAACATTCCGGTCATCAAGGTTAGCGGGTAACGAGTTGTGTCGGTGAAGGTTTTGTTGTTGGGGTGTTCTTTGGTTATTATTGGGACCTTGGTTTTGAAAAGGTGGTGTGGGTGGTCTTGAGTTGTTACCACCACCCGGTTGATCTTGAGGTATATGTTGGACATTTTGGGCGGGATGGAAGGTTCCTCGGGATTGAAATTGGTTTTGATTGAGGTTTAGGTGATTGGAGTTTTGGTTTGCCATTGATTCGGTTTCAATGAATGGTGTGGATTGTGGATCTTGGTTGACTTGGTTAGAAACAAGGGTTGCTTCTAACCGGCTTGCTAGGTTCCTTCTTGCTACTCGTTCGATTTCCGGTTCGTAGACTAACGGTGATGTTTGCCCGAAATTCCTTGTATGCATGCACTGCATGTGGCCTGCACAAATAACACAACCCGCGTAACAAGAAAAAAGAAAGAGTACAAAAAGAACTAAGCACTTTAGACAGTTAATCACAAAATACAAACAAGTATCCAAACACAAAGCGCACTCACTCCCCGACAACGGCGCCAAAATTTGATCGAAATGTCGCGCTCCGGTCAAAGATAATATTTATAATCCCGAATTACTCTTAACAAATAGCTAGTGGTAGTAAGGGGTCAAACCACGAAGAGTATGTGGTTTGCGAATGGACTTGATTGATTTTTAACGGTTGTCATAAATTATAAAGCTCACTAAATTATTTTTATGGTTTTTGTTTTATTCAAGAGATATTGGATTAAATTAACAAAGTGGATTGGTTTAATTAACTACTAGAATTTTGACTAATTGCACGAAAACTTGATGAATGGTTTTAAAGCAATATTTTGGAAAACAAGGTTCACACCCAGTTCGGTAATTGAAGTCCTAGGGTTTCTACACGTTTTAGATTCAATTCAATTGCAAAAATGATTAACGAATTTAATGTCACGAGGCTTAGGTGCCAAGAGCTATCAAGGTCGTAAACGACGGACCGCAATGCACTTCATTACCAAGAACATGTAAACTCTAACCTAGACAAGGCATAAATGCACATAAACATTTCGCAAAGTCAAATTTAATCTTCATTCGACAATTCACGAATACAATACAAATGCAAGACAATTATCATAAGTTTCAAAATCAAATCACAACTTGTCACAAATAGAATCTCAAACATAATGTTTAAACCCTAAGAACTTACAAAAACCTACACCGGGGTGAAACCTCCGGGAATTAGCCGCTCATGATGAACGGGACACGATCAACAATGGATGAGAGCTTGAATTCTTGCATCTTGAAGCTTTGAATCGGATGAAGGTAATGATTAGGGTTTGGGATGGAGGAAATTGATGGATGATGTGGTGGAATGATTCAATAGATAATGATCAAGATGGTGGTGGACTAGGGTTAGGATTAATGGGATGATTCGGATGATTGGTGATGATTGTGGATGAAGGTGAATGAGTTCTTGGCTCAAAGATGGTGTTTCAAACTCACAAAATGCGTAACCCTCCAAGAAAGAGTCAAAACAAGTGATATAACTCGTCCCCAACTCAAAAATCAAGTTTTTCGCGAAGTGAGAATGCAGGTGGCATCGCCGATGACCATTTAGGGCGTCCCCGACGGCCTCTGGTTGTTCCCAATTCGTCCGACGGCTTAACCCACTGCCTACGGAGGTTTTTCAGCGACGGAAGGTTCTGGATGGCGTCGCCGACGGCCTTTTGGGGCGTCCCCGACGCTGGCTAGTTTTGGCGGTTTCGTCAAAACTGTTTTCTTCATAACTTTTTCGTTATAGCTCCGTTTTACTCACCGTTTTCGCCCACGTACTCGTAATTCAACCCTCTATCATGCCATATTCCAATATTTTCATTTTAAATCCATTAACATTCCCCAAAATACATCCAATCTTAGTGATTCACCAGGTTTTGTTTATTTCACATCCCCGGTTGATCCAATTCGCTCCCGGTGCTCTGTAAAGCTCCCAAATAGCTCCTTAAACTCCGTAAGACCTGCAAGACATAAATCCCGTTCAAAGTAGGCTATTCGAGATTAAAAACCATGTAAAAACATTTACGAACACCGGTTTTCGATCACGTATCAATCATCATCACCATACCCTTGTGGGTTTGGTTTACATTTTATACCCGATGCTGGCTAAACTCAAACCAAACTCCACCACCGTCGCCGAGCACCTCCACCGTCGCCGAGCACCTCCACCATCGTCGGCCACCACCACCAAGGTGGTCGACCCATCCGTCGCAAACCCTAGCTAACCGGTTATGGTTCCGGTTCCTAAAACTGCCCCGATGAAAAGGATTATGATGGAACTAATCAAATAACTATAGTAAGACAATCTTAATATTGATTATCTTAATATTGAGACTAGAGATAAAATAAGACCAAGAAACAAATAAAAAATAAGTGTTTAATCAAATAATATTGTGTATGACTTAAAAAAGATAAATTAATAATGTGTATAATAGATAATTAGCTCGACTACACTAACCAAAACGTGGGTTATTAATTTATTTGTTTCTTTTCCAAATTAAAAAAAAACAATTCAACAATTTAGGTATTTTAACATTTAGAGGGTGTTTGGGGTTGAGTTTTGAAAACAAATTATGTGTTTTGAATAATCAGAATCAGATAATTTAATTAACTGTAACAAAACGTGATGTTGAAAGATAGTGTTTGGATTTGATTATGTTGCTTGATATCGCAATAATCAGACTTAAACTCCGTAAGACCTGCAAGACACAAATCCCATTAAAAGTAGGCTATTCGAGATTAAAAACCACGTAAAAACATTTACTTAAACATTTACGAACACCGGTTTTCGATCACGTATCAATCATCATCACCAGACCCTTGTGGGTTTGGTTTACATTTTAAACCCGATGCTGGCTAAACTCAAACCAAACTCCACCACCGTCGCCGAGCACCTCCATCATCGTCGGCCACCACCACCAAGGTGGTCGACCCATCCGTCGCAAACCCTAGCTAACCGGTTATGGTTCCGGTTCCTAAAACTGCCCCGATGAAAAGGATTATGATGGAACTAATCAAATAACTATAGTAAGACAATCTTAATATTGATTATCTTAATATTGAGACTAGAGATAAAATAAGACCAAGAAACAAATAAAAAATAAGTGTTTAATCAAATAATATTGTGTATGACTTAAAAAAGATAAATTAATAATGTGTATAATAGATAATTAGCTCGACTACACTAACCAAAACATGGGTTATTAATTTATTTGTTTCTTTTCCAAATAAAAAAAAAACAATTCAACAATTTAGGTATTTTAACATTTAGAGGGTGTTTGGGGTTGAGTTTTGAAAACAAATTATGTGTTTTGAATAATCAGAATCAGATAATTTAATTAACTGCAACAAAACGTGATATTGAAAGATAGTGTTTGAATTTGATTATGTTGCTTGATATCACAATAATCAGATAATCAACTATTTGAGTGTTTTACAAATATATATTTAAAAAAATAAACAAGTGAAAATCCTTTTCAAAACACAAATAATCAATTTTTGGAAAACTGCGTTTTGTTGCAGTAGGGGGGAGCTGCTTTTGGAAAACTGTGTTTTGTAACTTTCTGAATGCAAATAATCAATTTTTTAATTTTTTAAACACTCAAAACTGATTATTTACGATTTCCAAACTCAATAATCTAAAAATCTCCTTTAAAACTCAACCCCAAACACCCTCTTAATATATTTAATGATATTTAGCCAGTTCAATAACCTTTATTTCCAATTTCAACTAAAAAAATCCATATTCTGTGAATCATAACATAAAGAAAAATACTATAATAATACCCCATAATCCAAACTAATCTCACATAACATGTAAATTTTATATGAGATCATCCGGTTACTAAATCCGGTCCAATGATTCTGACCAATCCAATCAATGAACCAGTAAGTTATATGGTTCAATTTCCGGTCTGATTCTGAAAACATTGGCCTTCAGTAACTGGTCATTGACATGACCTATAAAAACACTAATTGTTTTAGGTGGAGGCTGTTTATTGGATGGCCCATTTTTTTCTCCACATTCGAGCATTCAAAAGGCTTATATAAGAAACGAGTGGAGCCCATTTGTCAATTACTTTGATAATGTTTCATTAAAAACTTTAAACTACCTTTAGAAGTATTTAGTTTTTTCTTTTTTCAAGAGTGTTATAAAAGGGAGTTAATATTCTCACATCCTTTCCATCTATCTCTCTCTATATACATAGATATATATAGAGATATAGAAAAAAGATATGCGAATAAGATTTAGGGGGTTTGAGAATAGAATCACCCGTTAAAAAAACAAGCCAAGGCTAGAAATACGCTAGAATTTTTAACCAAAGTACATACAAGAGATATGGATTAAAAACTGAATCTACTCCGCTTATACCATTCCAAATCAACCAAGGTCGATTTATCTTTTATCCATAAAAAATAGCCGCCTTGATATGTTCTATAAGTTTGAAAATTAGGAGTTTCTTAACACTTATTTGATAATTGGCTCGAGCTTGAATAAGCTCGTGAGACTAAAAAACCTACCACCTAAAAAATCATATTGGTAATTATATAACATAACATGCAATAAATTTCAAATAGATGTCAGCATAGCATATATATAAGTCAAAATACATAACAAATTATATATACACATACATAATAACTAAATAATACTTATTTAACAAACATCCCAAACTTGAGATGGGCTCGAGCTCATGAAATTACTTACGAGTTGAAATTGAGCTTAGGTCACAGAGTTTTAAACGAGAAAGGTCCAATCTCAAGTTCACTTAAATTAAAGAAACATGGTGAAGCTCGGGGAACGACTCAACACATCTATATATGTTTTGTCAAACCATATTTTTAGGGGCTTTCTCCGTTTGTTTTGGGATACATACCAATTCATTAGAATAGAGACATGGATAAGAATATCGGTGTATGGTACGACTAAGGTACCAATAGTGATGCAATATCAGAGAAGCAACATATAGCATTCCTAACATTTTTTACTCTTGAGGTGTATAGCAGATTTGTAGCATAGTTATCGTATCTCCCTGCTTGGTAAATGTCTCAATTTTTATTTAGTTCATAACAAGAAGAAAACCACCATGGATGGACCTATAATATAGGGTGCGGGGTCAACCGACCATGCTACTTTTTTTTTTAAATTTCATATGTAATATATATTACGTTTTTCTAGACCGACCCTGAAATTTTTCAATGCAGACCCTAATTTTTTTTAACCTATTTACAAAAGATTAATCTATACATCTTGCATTTAAAGAAAAGTGAAAAGCAAAATAAATGAGTATCAATTCGATTAAATATGTAACCTTTTATTTCAAAATAGTTATAGTTATTTAACAATATACAATGATTTCTCTGTCTCAATTACCTCAAATACTCATTATTACTCTTAGTTTTACCTGTTAAAAAATCAACATTATAATTTGAACGACTTGACTCAGACCGAAAATTCAAATTTGAATTTTTTTTTGAACGGTTAATTTCTTTAATTCCCTGTCGTCAGTAGGACTTGAACTCAAGACCTTCCCTTTCTCAACCTAGGTGTTTTAAAAACTTTGTCTTTGTCAATGGACCACCACCCTATTAGTATTCAAATTTCAAATTAACATCATAAAATATGTAAAGTTCCACTATTAATTGACATATATATTTTTCTTAAGGGCTAAAGTATAAAGAAGAAAGTGGTTATTATTTAATTTATTCTTGATGCAATCATACACAACCCAAAGCCTTCCATCATGCTCGACAAAATACGGGACACACCATATTGTAAATACATCCAAATCCAAGGCCAAAACTATATTCAAATCCAATATCCATTATATAATACATAACAATATAATAACATTATCCCACCACCTTAGTGGCATTTTAGAGTGGGAGAAGACTTAAAAACCATTAAGTTTTGGTTTTGATTCTCACAAAGGGGGGTTTCTCCACATTTATTGAGTTTCCTCCTGAATTGGTGTATAAGACTATGGGGTGTGGAGGAGCTTGGGTTGGGGGCATTACTCGACATGTGGCGAGGGTAGGATCCACAAGCTAATACTAAAAAACTAGAGGTGTGGTGAGTGTCGCTTAGCTCGGCGTGGCCAACTATGTGAAATTTAAAAAAAACAACAACAAAGAAAATTAAAAATAACCTACATTGAACCAGCCAACCACAACCCGCCATGTCACCCAACCCCACGCCAGGCAGAATCTCCACGCCAAGCGGGCAACGCTGATCAGAATGCCAACCAGGGATGGAGCACCCGACGTTGAAGGGCCAAAACGCCCAAAACCCACGCCCACACCCACCAGTCTAAGCATTATAGCCTAGCAGAGATAGATATCATCAAATGGTTCCGCTTGTGCC
This sequence comes from Helianthus tuberosus, assembly GCA_030545235.1. Classification (NCBI taxonomy): domain Eukaryota; kingdom Viridiplantae; phylum Streptophyta; class Magnoliopsida; order Asterales; family Asteraceae; genus Helianthus; species Helianthus tuberosus. The sequence goes on from CM060397.1 coordinate 176,963,853, forward strand.
ACGAGTATACTCTACTAGTATGTCAATGATCCAAATTTGCCTTAAAATAAAAAATAAAAAGTAATAATATAATAACACAAAAATAGATACAGCGAAAAGCTTAAAAAACACATCCGTAGACGATCGCCTCTCTCTCTCTCTCATCAGGCTTTGTGGTTCTCTCTCTCTCTCTCTCTCATCCTCTTCGCTCTCCATCTACTCTCTCTCTTCCGTTGATCCGTCATCATCCTACTGTAAGTCTTCGATCTCAATTCATCAATCGATTATCGATTCATCTTCTTTCAGATCTTGTTGTTTGACCTAATTTTGTTCTTCCGATTCTAGATCCCTAATTTGTTTTTTCTGTTATTTGCATGAGATTTTATATAATCGGTTGATGTTATTGATTGTTATTTACGTATGTGTTGGGATTAGTTAACGTAGAGTTTGATCGATTGAAAGTCAGTTGTTGATTTGTATGTGTTTAGAGGATTGGATTTGATTCGATTTGATTTGATTTAGGTTTTGGTAGATGTTAGTTACTGATTTTATTTGTTAATTGAATAAGTTTGATTGAATCAGCTGTGGATTTATCATTTATGATAGTTAGGGTTTTGTGAATTTGATTTGAGGAAATAGCTCTTATTTGTAGCTGTGTTTTGGTTATTGCTACTATTTTTTTTGTTAATTTGTATTATTGATTGTCTTAGTGGTTTATTAAAGTTATGTTATTAATGTGTACTGTATATGAAGTTAGCAGGCGATTAGAATAAAATATTCTCCCTGTAACTTTATTGAATGTGACTTTTTTGGAATTAGGCAAGTGTGATCTAAGCTAATTGCATTATTTTAATTTTAAAGTTTAATATGTGCTAATATTTGGAAATTGGAATGCAACTAATCTGCAGTTTGTGTTTTTATTGGTTATTAGTGAGCAGCTTGCATTGTTTTGTATAGAGGCCGGTTATTGTACAAATTGCCTTAACGTGCTGCGTACGAGATGCAGTATCAACATGCGATTTTTTTTTTGAATATGCGGTTTTGTTTTTTTTTTTAACATGCGATCTTTTTTAACATGCAAATATTTATTATTTTTTTTAACATGCGAACTTTTTTTTTATGACATGTGATCTTTTTCTTAACATCCTTTCTGGGGTTATATAACGTGCGAACTTGCCATAGCCTACGCTCGTACGTTAAGGCATTTTGTATGATACACTTTTTCTTTTGTATAAGTGAGTATGGAAATTGTTGTCAAGCATATTTTTCTATTACCTGTTAGTGTTAGGAGCGTGTGATTAAGCGGTTTTGTTTATACTGATATGTTTGTGTGTTTTGGTTAAGGCAACCATGAGTGATGAAGGAGAAAAGACTTGCCCACTCTGTGCTGAAGAGATGGATTTAACAGATCAGCAGCTGAGGCCTTGCAAATGTGGCTATGATGTGGGGTTCTGTTTTACGTTTTATGTGAACGATTGGTTAATTAAGGGTATATATGGCATATGTGACTTATTAACATAAACAATCATCGTTTACAGATTTGTGTATGGTGCTGGCATCACATTATGGATATGGCTGAGAAAGATGATACAGAAGGGAGGTGTCCAGCATGTCGTACGCCTTATAACAAGGAAAAGATAGTGGGGACTGCATCAAAATGTGAAAGGTTTGGTCTCGCACATTTGTTACATCGTAAACTTTGTTCCAATGGTTGACGTTTGACTTCTCTACTGTGCTATCAGACTGGTGGCTGAAATGAGTGTGGAGAAGAAACAAAAGTCTCAAAAGGGGAAAACAAAAGCTTCTGAAGGTAGAAAGCATCTTAGTAGCGTGAGGGTTATACAAAGGAACCTTGTTTACATTGTGGGACTGCCTCTTAATTTAGCAGATGAAGAGGTAATCTCTTTTTTCATGCTTACAAATTTACGTTTGTGTGTTTTTTTTTTCTAAAATTTTTGTAACCTAATCCATGTTCTACGAATCAGCTTCTGCAGCGGAAAGAATATTTTGGTCAGTACGGGAAAGTGTTGAAAGTTTCTATATCTAGGACAGCAGCTGGCACCATACAACATTTTGCAAACAATACTTGTAGCGTGTAAGTTCAATGTTCTTGAGTGATCATGTATTTGGCATTTTTAGTTTATTTGGTATGACCGTGTGAGCGATATTTATCTTTATAATATTTACACTCTACAGATATATTACTTACTCAAAGGAGGATGAAGCGGTTCGAAGTATACAGTCAGTACATGGGTTTGTTTTGGAGGGTAGACCATTGAAGTTAGTATCTAATAACACAAACCGAGAGTTTCTTTTTTATATTTTAAGTTAATGTATTGGAGTTTTATTGCAGAGCCTGTTTTGGGACTACAAAGTACTGTCATGCATGGCTGAGAAGCATGGTATGTTATATGAACAAGTCGTTTTTGCCAGTTTACTTTAATTTTTTTGCTATATATTTTATTTGTAATTAATAATTCGATTTTGTTTATGCAGCCTTGCACCAATCCTGACTGCTTATATTTGCATGAGTTCGGATCACAAGAGGATAGCTTCACCAAAGATGAAATAATATCTGAATATACAAGGTATTCAGCTTATAGAACATAGTATTTGACCATTCTGCGTAAAATGATACGTTAATGATGCATAATATAAGCAAAGATCCAAAGTAATAATAGCTTCACTAGGCACCTGATTAATGGACTTGAAGCATCTTTTGATCCAGAACTGAAAACTTGCATGAGTTTTACTGATAAAGGAGGTCCAGTAGATCTCAGTACAGTGGTCACTTTTAACATGTAAGCAAAACAGAAGATAAGTGACAATCTAGAACCGTCAACCTAAAAGAAAATATATTTTAACAATCATAAGAACATGATGTAAGATGAAATGTATAACCAACACACCTTAATTTTGTTTTGGCTGAGAGTCCAGGCGTGTGCTTTGTGCACTTTTGACTACTATGGTATTGAACAATGATATAACTCCATGTTTACTTCGTAATTGATTCTTGATATTGTATTGTATTGGGCTATTGTCATGAATTTTGATCAAAGTTGCTGGTTTCACTTTTAGTCTTTCGGAAAACATGTATTTACATGCAGCATCTCGTAACATGGTACTAACGAGTTTTGGTTTTTTGAGATGGTTGGATCTCCAAAAAATCAACTCTGTAAGTTATGTTTATTATTCTTATTTATAGGTAAGCCATTTTCTGTTTGACTTAGATAATAGTAGGAACACGGTGTAAGATAAAAGGAGCCACACACTTGATTGCTATATTGAAAAGCATAAAACTGGTACAGCCTTTTGTCAGTGACTTCGAATCACTTACCGATATAGGAAACTTAAGAGTTTATTTTTTCGTATCCAAAATCACATAGTATGTTTACTTATTGAAATGAAAAAAGATTAACAATTGAGATGATTTCAAGTATTATTGTGATAATAATCTATATAAACATTTGGTGATACTTGGTCTAGAATGGAATTGCCATATTAGGATAAGTTATCTAACCTCAAACATAGGGTTAAATTGGTCTCTAGATAGTAGATACGTTTGGCCTTTTTTGTTAGTTGAAACCATATGATGATTTATTGGCCCTTAATTAACTTAACTAGTGGTTTTAAAGGGGTAGAGTACAGCAAGTTACTGGTGCTACAAATGAATTGCAACGGCGTTCAGGGAATATTTTACCACCTGCAGCAGATGATTACTCTAATAACAGCACTTCTTCATGGGGAAAACCTGTTAGTAAAACTACTACAAATGTAAGATACTTCATGTTGACTTTTTTTCACACTTTGCTTATATGTTACTTGACTTTCTTTAAGGGCTTCTATTGACTTTTTGGCCTCTCATTGATCCCAAGAGTCAAGGACATTTGTTCTAATCTATTAGTTAATGTCTTCTTAGTTTAGTCTTCGTATTCTAGATAGCTTAATAACAATGATTATATTTTTGTTAGGGTGTCGTCTTTTGTTACATTAATAAAATCGATGTTACTTGACGTTAATGACACTTTTGTTCAACAGGATTCTGTAAACAGTAAAGGGTCCCCGCCAAATAGTAGTTCTGGGAGATCATTAGCTCTTCCTGCAGCGGCCTCCTGGTACGCCCCCTTTCCAACGTTAAATCCATTTGAATATGAATGAGTTGATTTGGGTTATGTTTTATATTGGACGGATAAAGAAGGGAACGGGTAGGCCTGTAAATGAACCGGACGAACACAAACGGGGACATGTTTGTGTTCTTTCATTTAACATTAACCAAACACAAACATGTAATCGAACAACCTTTGGTGTTCGTGTTCGTTCATTAAGAATAGGGCATGTTCGTGTTTGTTCGTTTAAAACCTAAACGGACCGTTGTCAAACATAATCAGACACAAACGAACATAAACAAACAACGTTAAATGAACACAAATGGACATAACTGAAAAAACCATAAACGAACACAAATGGACATACTAACAGTAAGTTTTTTTTAATTATGTATAAACTAGTGATCAATTACGATAAATTCTGTTAGAAAGGCTATTTATTATTACTAAAAAGTCCAATTACTAATTAGTTATATTTATATTTTATAGAAATAGTTAGAAAGCCCCTTTTATGTTTATATTAGATAAATATAACTATTTATGTATTTATTATAAATTAAACGAACGTAAATAATCAAACATAAATGAACGAACATAAACGTTCGTTCATGTACATAAATGAACGAACAAAACGTGTGTTCATGTTCGTTCGTTTAGTTTAATGAACAAAACATTTTGTTCATGTTTGTTCGTTTATTAGATAAACGAACATAAACGAACTATCCACCGAACAAGTTCACAAACAGTTCATAAACGTTCGGTTCATTGACAGGCCTAGGAACGGGGGGCATATAGGTTATATGGGTTGGAAATCGTTCAAAATGTATTTTCAGCACATACTTGATCGCCTTTTTTTTATTGTAAGATTATTTCTATAATCATACGATTATCCTGTTTTACACATTAATTTTCTATTACGAAGTCTATAAGACGGACATCAAATGGTTGCGGGTCGACTCGATCCGTTTCAACTAGCCCTAAACTTTGCTATACTCGTTTTGACCCAGACCACCTTCAATGCCACCGCTAGTATTAGTCTTTCAGATATATAATAACCGGTGAGTTCTGCAGGGGAACACGCGCTTCAAATAGCCAGCCTTTTGCTGCAAATATAGCGAGTCCCAACGGACCTTCTAAGCAAAAGGTGGAAACCTACACTACACAATCATCTTCAACAGCAGCGGTGAGCCCGTCATCACATAACCACGAGATACTAAAGAAACACATTGACGAAAATCCGACTTCTGAGACAAAACGTAAGCTAGAACATTCAGAATCCGTACAACACGCTACGGCCACAGATCACCGAGAAACCCTGTCTGAGATACCCGTAGAAGATGATGACGTGGACGTCTCTGACGAAGAAAGAATCCACCAGTTATCTTCTGACTTGTCAGCAATCAGCATCCTTACAAATGATGAGACATCACATACACACGATGACGAGACGCTTAAAGAACCGTTGGATGATAATAACAATAATAATAATGATAATGTTATTGGAGAACGGTCATGGAATAAAGTACAAGAAGCTGTGATTAACGAAGTGGAAGCCGATTTGTTATCTTTTAATAATCAAAGGCTCAATGATCCTGAAGTTGTTACACATAATACCCATACAACCCATACATATACAGGCTATGTACAGAATACACCTCAATCGTCTCATCTGAACCCTAATATTCCTATAGCTAATGGTGATTCTTATTTTCATGCTACAGATACAGTTACAGATGTATCGAATGGTGATCATAGAACTGCTTTAGATTTAGGAGAGAACAGTATAATATCTAATATTTTGTCAATGGATTTTGACACGTGGGACGAGTCATTGACCTCGCCTCAGAATCTGGCTAAATTATTAGGTAACAGTGATAAACAACAACAGGCGTCGTCTCAAAGAGTTTCGAGTTCGAGAAAAATGCAAAACGTTAATCAGTCGAGGTTTTCATTTGCGAGAGAGGACGATGAATCCATAGATCAAAGGTCAAATTTCAATTTTCAGAACTTCAGTACAGATGCTTATCCACGTCAGCATACGGATAGCAACGGTTTCTCTTCTTTTAACTTTGAGGAATCTGATCGTACTGCTGGTGGTTATCCGTCTATGTCTCCCAATAAGTTTTCAGGTAATATCCGTTATTTTAATTTCACTACTGTAGCTTTTTTTACTTTCTGCCAATATACCAGATTTGTTTCTTATATATATAATATATATTTTTTTAATTATGACAGCTTCAAGATCCCAAATTTCTGCTCCTCCTGGATTTATGGGACCCAGCAGAGCTCCACCCCCTGGCTTTGCTTCTAATGAGAGAATTGAACAAACTTATGATAACCTATCTGGTTTGTTTCTTACAATATTTCTCTTTTTGTTATTATTTATTTATTTTTTAAATTTTTTTAGAGTAAAATGTCATTTTCGTTCTTGAGGTTTGGCCAGTTTTGCGACTTTCTTCGAAAGGTTTGTTATTCCGCATCTGGATCCAAAAGGTTTGAAATCTTGCTATTTTCTTCCGGCTCGTTAACTCCTTCCATTTTTCTTCGTTAAGGCAACAATATTTTTGTCTTTTTTGTTAACTTAAGGGTATTTTCGTCTTTTTTGAATACTTGTACATTATGCTAAAGGCTTGTACATAAAGTGAAAAAAGACCGAATTGCCCTTTAAGTTAACAAAAAAGACGAAATTTTCCTTGTCTCAACGGAGAAAAAATTGACAGAGTTAACTAGCCGGATGAAAATAGCAAAATTTCAAACCTTTTGGATCCGGATGCGGAAAAACAAACCTTTGGACGAAAATGGTATTTGACTATTATTTTTAGTTTTTTTATTTTATTATTATGTTTTTTATTGACTTTATTATTATTTTATTTATCACTTGTTTTGCAGGGAATAATCATATGTTTGACAGCTCATTTTTACTGAGAAAAGTGAATCAAGCACCGGGTGCTGTATATAACGATGGTAGTATTAGTGAGCTGGAGTTCATGGATCCCGCAATATTGGCAGTTGGTGGTAGGGTTCCTAGTGGGGTCACTAGTCCAGGTTTAGACATGAGATCAAACTACCCTACACAACACAGCTCTTATGAAACCGATAGTAACCGGCTTCGACTTTTGATGCAAAGATCTTTCACACAACAAAACCTAAGATTCAACGACTTAGGCGGAGATAATAATAACTTATCATACCCTCAAAGAACAGATTCATACGGAGTATCTTCTAGAATCATAGATCAAACTCTGCTCAATAATAATCATCGATCCCATTATCAGCAACAGCAGGTGGGTAATTTAGCTAATTTCCAACAGGCACGGATGACGACATCTAGTAACGGACATTGGGGGGACAGTTGGAATGAAGTTCAGAACGGAAATGATATTGCAATGGCGGAGATTTTACGAAATGAGAGACTCGGGGGGTTCAACAAGTATTATTCCGGATATGAAGATACGAAGTTTCGGGTGCCGAGTTCAGGTGATCTGTATAACCGGACGTTTGGAATTTGAACGGTGGTTTTGGTATTTACTGGGACCGGAAATTGTATGGCTGACTCTTGATTCGTCTTCACTGGACTGGTGATAGATTGAACCTTCTGAAACAAGGGCTTCCAGAAACCAGCAGGTGACCCTTTCATTCTTTTTAAATTTTTTTGAGTCAAATGCCATTTTCGCCTCTGCGGTTTGGTCGGGTTTGCGACTTTCGTCCAAAGGTTTGTTTTTCCGCATATGGATGCAAAAGGTTTGAAATCTTGTCATTTTCATCCGGCTTGTTAACTCCATCCATTTTTCTTCATTAAGAAAGAGGTATTTCCGTCTTTTTTGTTAACTTAAAGGGTAATTTGTTTTTTTTTCAGGGGTATTCGGTCTTTTTACATAAAATAAAAAAGACCGAATTGCCCTTTAAGTTAACAAAAAAGATGGAAAGACCCCTGGCTTAACAGAGAAAAATGGATGGAGTATTTCAAACCTTTTGAATCCAGATGTGGAAAAACAAACCTTTGGACGAAAGTCTCAAAACTGGCTAAACTGCAGGGACGAAAGTGACATTTTACTCTTTTTTTTTAAATTTAAGTTTAGTTTTTTGTTAAATAAAGTTTGTTGTCAGGACTGAGGAGGATATATGTAATAAGGCTTGGTTTCGGTATTACATATAGTTTTTGAGCTTCACCGTTTGTGTTATATATTAACCAACGTTGGAAAAAAGTTATATAGTCAATAGTTCGGTTAGGAGCGAGCTGTACGTTTTGGGTTTAGAAGGAGAGAAACGCAAATCCGGTTAAATTGTTGCGGTTTTATCAGTTAATTCGGTTTTGGTTAATTGTTTTTTTTTTGGTCGCATATAGGCAGGAAAAGCAAGTTGTGAGATATGAGGACCTTGTTCCAGAAGTGTTAGTGGAGGATATGCTGTACATAAGAATCTTTCAGTGCTGGAAAATAATGTTGGATCTCAACGAGTGTGAAGATAAGCAAAGTTAATCTGCATCGAAAACGGTCGTAAAGTGGTTTTTCTTGTTTACTTGTTTCAAGTTATAACATTCTTTGTCGTGTGATTAAAGTTACTACTAACTGCTATACTACTACTAAGAATACATATACTTGTGATTTTCATACATGAATTTTAATTTCACAACTGTGAAGAACTTTGAGAACCGTATAAACATTTGTATTGTTTGTTTTGATTATGATACATAAACCGGTTATATATCGCTAACTACCAATTTTTATTTTATTTACAAAATACTATTTACAAGTGTATCATGCGGTTCTTTTAGTTATATGTTTAATAATTATGTTTTAATTTTAAACTACCGTATAAACATTTGTATCTTTTGTTTTAGTTACGATACATAAGGTGGCTCTGTATCGCTTACCCTACTCTCTATAAATGTTAATTTCGTCTATCAACTGTTATGTCAATGTGTTGTGTGGTTCTTTTAGTTTTATATATAAAATCGATTATGTTTTTATATTAAACTACCATATAAAGTTTGTATTTTCAACTAATATTTCATCTGCCAGTTAATAAGTATTATGTGATTCTTTTGGGTTTTTGCAAGTGTTAATTACATAAAGAGTGAATTGCAAGTTTTGTTCTTTATCTTTAGGCCACTTTGCAGGCGGTGTCCTTTATGTTTAAAGTTAACGAGTTTTGTCCTTTATGTATAAAAATCAAGCACTTTTTACCCTTTGGGCCTAACCCAGTATGTTTTCCCAGTTAAAGTTGATCACGTGCATGTCATGTGAGGGGTAGTTGTGTCATTTAAAATGCACAAGATTCCCCCAAATATAAACCCTATCTCTTCAGTAAACCACCACTTTGATCCACCACCTACAACCACAAAACAACATAAAACTCGTATCTTCTTGAACCACCACCTCCCGTCGTCATTCACCAACGTCAGACGAACCAATATCACTAAACCGCGCACCAACTGAATCATTCCACCACCACCTTCAAAAGTTTCAGTTTGTTTTTCAAAAAAAGTAGGAAGATAAATAATTTTTTATAGGTTTCTGGTTGTCACTGTGTTATCACAGCCGCACCAACACTGTTCCGATCACCATCATCGCATCTACAGTTCATCGTCTCCGGCGAGCAACTCCGGCACCGCCGCCTGGCAAACCTTCTAAGACCACTGTCCCAGGATAACATCTTCGTTCGCCGTCACCACTAACCACCGTCAACTCCCGATCTCAAACCCGACCACCACCTCCGTTTGCACCATCCATCACCACATAACACCGTCACAAACGGACCACCAGCCACCACCAATTTCAACCGCCGATCTGTCAACACCCATCACTCTTCACCATTTCTCCGAGTCACCTCTGTCACCACCACACACACATAACAACCACCGTACCAACTACCAGTCGTACCACCATCTCCAGTGTGTTTGATGATTTTTGTTTGTTAGATCGTAGAGAGAGAGAGACAGCCGATAAAGATAAAAGAGACAACAGCTGGAAGTGTGAAACCAGTCGCTTCATCTTCAATTTGGGGAAAGATCGATGCTTGCAGTTCTTGATGATGAACGATTTGGAGGAATGAGAAGAATTAGGGTTTGGGGTTATTTAAATTGGGGGTAAATGCTTAGGGTGCACATTAAATGACACAACTACCCCTCACATGACATGCACGTGATCAACTTTAACCGGGAAAACAGACTGGGTTAGGTCCAAAGGGTAAAACGTGCTTGATTTTTATACATAAAGGACAAAACTCGTCAACTTTAAACATAAAGGACACCGCCTGCAAAGTGGCCTAAAGATAAAGGACAAAACTTGCAATTCACTCTTACATAAATTATCAATGTGGTTTGACTCAGGTCACACATTTGTGTCTTAAGTTTTCAAAGCTGCAAGTATGGGGTTTGTGGTCTTGATTTTGTAACATGTCTATGGTCTAAGACTAATTTCTGTTAATTTATTTGTTAAATTAAGGTAAAATAACCAAAATATCTTACAATAGCTATAGGGGCTTTTTATGCAGATATGACTCGGGCTATTTGTGTAAAGAACTTAAAATAGTATATAAAAAAAACAAATTTAACATGGTAGTTGGTCTTAGACCCCAAACTTGTTACAAGATTAAAATCATAAACCCCAAACTTGCAACTTTTGAAACTTAAAAGACTCCAAATGTGTGACTTGAGCCTAACCTCATTGAACCATCTATGCGACTAACTGGCTGTTTTTCTGAATGGGTAAGTGCTGAATCAGTAAGAGGTCTGAACCATTAAGATGTCTGAACCATTAAGAGGCAGTATAATGCTAAACCGTTTAGAGGCAAATGTCTGACCAACTTATATTAGAAGTCTTAACCATTCAGACTTAGTATAATGCTTAACCATTCAGAGGCAAATGTCTAAACCATTAAGTGTTGAACTAGTAAGATGTCTGAACTATTAAGAGACTCATTAAGAGGTAAACAAACAGCCCCTAACTCTACTTAAAATTGATTATGTTTTGACTATCAAGTTGTCCCATTTGGTTATATACATTACCATTTGATTTCGAGTAACCTTATGTCTAATAACTTGCAATGTGTCTTTCTTTTAAAGTTTCATTTTTACCTCATACTAAAAATAATATACATCTTTAACCTGTTTATTTTTTTAATAATTTTATTTTTCTCTAATAATTAATAACATGCGTTTGTTAACCTCAAAAAGCTAAATTCGTAGTTGTATTCAAATTATTTTTATTTATTTATTTTTTTTGTAATGGTAAACTATTCCAAGTACCAGTACTGTAACAAACCGATCCAACCAAACATTTGTACTAGTATTGGTTACATTTCGGACGTATCACAACTTTATTTTTTGGATTTTATCTTTTGGTTACACGGGTGCGCCATATGCAAAATTAAATAACCGATAATGAACGAACTTACAAGTTGACACTTGACTATATAGTTGAATATTTTTATAAGTTTCAAATTCATATGCGTGGTGATAAGCATTTTATTAATTCAAACAGTACGGAATCTATAAAGTTGATAAAATAAATAATATTATCACACTTTGAGACAGGCTATCTTCGGTTTCTAAAATAAAGTGATTTGGTACAAAAGATGTTTTTAACACATGCAACACATTTAGTATCTATCCAGTATCCAGTATTAGCTTTTCATTGAAAAGCAAAAGCCTAAAGTAGAACATTCAAAGACAAATATTGAGTTAACTACAAGAATTGGATGTTTGATTTATTTTTAGTTCCAACTTTCTACACAAATGGTCTCGAAGTAAACGACCACATATTTTTATGGTTAAGTTATGTGCAATACGTATGAGGGCAACATAGGAGATCGATAGTAATTGAATTACTACCGGTCAATCATCATGAGTGATTGAGTTTCGGCTGAGAGTTTTAATGTTGATGTAAATGAATAACTGTCGACAGTTATAATTAGGGATGAACACGGTACTTGTCCGGTACTGAAATATGGGGAAAATTGGTACCAGTACCGGAATTTACTGGTGTTTTACCTATAAACTGAAAAACGGGAACCGACACCGGTACCGAATATACCTGGTACGGTTCGGTACCGGTGCCCGGTACCAAATGCTCATCCCTGGTTATAACCGTTGTTTAGCACACTATTTCAAAGGAATTGCATTGTTTCAACTTATTAGGGGGAAGTCTTTTGTCTTGCGTAAATTAGACTTTGTGTACTTTATGTATTACATAAATTATGAAATGTGATATTTAAAAAAAAACAATTACAGATTATGTCCAAAACACAATGTAATGTAACACTTTATGTCATTTTAACCTAACTAAGTTAATTATCTCTGATAGGTTAAATCTAAATAAGGGCAATATTGTCCTTTCACCTAGGTTAAATCTAGGTAAGAGCAATATTGTGAAAGGACAATATTGCCCTTACCTAGATTTAACTTGACTGAGATAATTACCTCTGTTAGGTTAAAATGACATAAAATGTTACATAGCATAATGTTTTTGGAAATAATTTGTAATTGTTTTTTAAAGCCACGTTTCATAATTTATGTAATACATAAAAGAAACAAAAGTGCAATTTACCTTTTTTTTTTCTTTTAAATGGACAATTTAGAACTTTGTGTTTTATATGAAATGTACTCTCGTTCATGTAGAAATTTCTGTCTTATTCGATTAAGATTTGGTACTCACAAAATACTTTGATTTGATTGTCTTATATTATACATGATGATTCATAAAGTTGTCCAGGTCTTTTGAGAATACAAAACCTATAAATAACCCTAAGAGTAAATTACAAGTTTTGTCCTTTATGTATGTACCAAATTACAGGCGCTGTTCTTTACCTTTAAAATTGATGAGTTTTGTCTTTAACGTTTCAAAATCCTGCACGTTATGTCTTTTAGGGCAAACCCAGTTAATTTTTTTTTGTTAAATCTGATTACATAAGAGTATATTAGTCTTTTTACCCATTTACTTCAAAATATTTTAATAAAAAAAAATTAATGACCTCCCTCTCTCTCTCTACACCCCTATCTCTCATTACTCCACCCCCACCGACCACCGTCAACCCCCCACCGACCACCATCAACCACTGCCCGCACCGTCACCACCACCACCCCCAGCCGCCCCCACCAACCACTACCCCCATCTCTCATTAGTTCAATATCCTCTACCGTTTTTACCAATATATATGAAAAAAAAATCAATAACCTGAATCACAATTATGGTGTCCTAAATTCCCACCTTTTTCACTACTTTTTTTACTGGTTCCGTCATCCCCATCATCCAGAAGAAAATTTAAGCAAACAAATCAAGAAAAGAAACAAGTTTATTCATCAGATTAGAACCAGATTCGTCATTTTCACCCACCTTGTACCTAACCCACCACCACCGTCATTGTAACACCTCGTGTTACAGAAGTCAAAGTCAAGATTGAAGTCAAAGGAAGAAAAGATTGCTAATTGCGATCTGTCACTCCTTGCTCAACTCCTATTTTGACTTCTTTGACTTGTAGATAATCTATTTATGTTATCGCTTTAGTTGTATTATGTGAAGTTGATGTGCGATAAAGTGTTGTATATTTTAGGTGTATATTTTAAGCCCTTTTTAACACTTATTTTAGCCAAGTTTTAAATTTATAAAACACGATATTTCACTAACACTAAACACACATATGGGCAAGTGCACCCATCGTTGAGTGTAGCATAGCGTTGGTAAGATACCGAGGTCGTCCAAGGACACAAGAGCTTTTAGTACCGGTTTATCCTCAACGTCTAACCAAAAATAAAAGTTTAGAAAAATGTTTTAAACTAAGAAAAATAAAAACTAACTAAAATGCTGAAAATAAAGATAAAATAAAAACAGATAGACAAGATGAATCACTTGGTTCCGACTCGTATCTAGTATAACCTTTGATTATTTCCGCACTTTTGCACATAATTAAGAGATTATCTTAGTTATTGTAGTAGGCCCCTCTTTTGAAGGTGACGTTACCCTCACCCCAGTAGTTTGAGTCAGCAGGGATACAATCCTAAAGGGGTGGATTATTGGAAGATAATGAATTAAGTTATTAATGCAGTATTGTGGTAGGCCCCGCTTTTGGCGGTGACGTTACCCTCGACTAAGTAGTCTGAGTCAGCAGGGATACAGTCCTAAATAGCCGGGTTATAGTATTAATAGTAGTTAACTTATGAGGGGATCAAAGAGTTTGGACCCCCGCCATCCAATACCGTGAAGTATTGAAGGAGGTCCTACTAAATTTGACCCAGGTCCATTGCAGGACCTCTAAACGCTGAACAATGGCAAGACATTTACCAAACCGTTCCCTTAACCCCCGACCAGGTAGCCAACATACCTCCATATAGACCGTGGAGATATGAATGGTGAAAATCCTTTATTTTATATAGACAGTAAAATAATGCCAAGACACCACGGACAAACGATAAGGAAAGATCACCTTCAACATAAGTAACTAGTTATTAAAGTCATTAATACAAAACCAAATAAAAAGTGCAAAAGATTAGAAATAAAAAGTATTATACTAGACACTTTGTCTTCACCAAGTGATGTAAGAGACTTAGGCAAACATGGCCTTGATTGTCAAGAACTCTTACGATCAATCTTGGATCCCGAGACGACTCACACACTCTATGATGGACAATGGATGATGGTGGTGGATGATGGTGTTGTGATGGTGGTGGGTGGTGGATGAAGTGTGAGAGAGGTGGTGTGCCAAGGGATGAGTTGCAATGAAACCAAGCACTCCTATTTATAGGCTGAACAGAGGCCTGGGCACGGCCCCGTGTTCGCTGGGCACGGCCCCGTGCCCGTCTGACACTCTCTCTCTTCATTAATTGTAATTCGCAATTAAAATTAATGCGCCTGCAGTACTTTCGGCACGCCCCCGTGTCCGCTGAGCACGGCCCGTGGTGGGCAATAGAAGCTTCTATAGGTTTGTCTTTTCTGCTGCTTCTTGGGCACGACCCCGTGCTGGCTGAGCACGGGGCGTGTTCAGCCTTCTGTTTTCTCTATTTTGCTTTGGAAGGTGCCGTTGAGGGTTCGGGCAATCCACTAATGTTCCTTTTCTTGTATTTATGTTGGATTTAGCTGTCTTTTTGCTTCTTTTGCGTTTTTGAGCTCATTTAATCCTGAAAATACAAAAGGAAGACAAAAACACTCTTTTTCCAATATTAGTACTAAAAAAGGGTTAGTTTTATGCCTCATTTGATGTAATTTATATGTTGCATTTTACACACATCAAATACCCCCACACTTGAACTTTTGCTTGTCCTCAAGCAAAACTCTTTAATATTTGGCTTACACTCCCAAATGGAATAGGTAGAAGAGAAGGTTTTGGGCTTGTCATAGAGTGTCGGGATTTCCAAGATCTTTTTGGGGTTTTATTTTTATTTATTTACACTCCTATTCGTAATGATTTATTTAGAACTGTTCATAAAAGAAATTACTTATTTGGGCATAACATGCCTTTTTAAAATTCTATTTATATACAAGTTCACATACCTCGCGGGGAAATCACTCACACTCGGCCGAAGGTGTATTTTTAGTGAATCACTCGAGAGCGGCATGGAACTTATTCCTACCATAGGCTTGCCAAGAAATCAATCCTCCTCCTTTTTAACTTTTATACCTTTGTAGATATCAAGAGGACTTTGTGGGTTAAGGGTTGGTTAGGGTTAAAGGTAGGTGGTTGGGTTAGTGGTTAGTAGAAAAAGGGCTAAAAAGCGTAACAAGTGTCGGTTTTCGTATTTTTGCAACTTTTTATTTTTGATGAAGCTTTTATTCAAACAAAGTTATTTTTGATTACTTTGTTTGTTTATTTTCTTTTTGCTTCATTTTTTTTTTTTTTTCGAAGAACCGAACTTGTTACTAAAATAAAGGGTTAAAAATGAAAAAGGTTTTGGTGGGTGAAAGGGTTTTTGTTTTGGGTGATGAAACGAAAAGGTTTAGGCTCAAAGGGGCTAACTAGGGGGATTTTTGGGTAGGTGGTGAAAAAAAAAAAAATAATGGTGTAGAAATGAAAAAGGGTTAGTCCTAATGCCTCCATCATGTACTTACTCGGGTTTAAGTTGATAAGGACCGTGAATGTATTGTCATGGCAAGTTCTAGAGTCGTAAGAACCAAGCGGCTATTCACACAAGAAACGAAAATGAGCATTTAGTCAAATGATATGAAATTGTGTGCTCAATAAAGGCTCAAAACTCACTTTTGTGGGAATGGGTTTTTATGTGATCAAGTATATATAATCAAATTTTAAATAAGTTTGTCATGCCTTTTCATAATTTTCTTATGTTGGTTCTTTTTATCACTACGCTATCGGTTGTAAATTTGTAAAAATATAACCTTTTTGAGAGCTTGAATTTCCCGAGTTAAACCTAGACAAGTAAAAAAAATGAAATTTTTGAAAAAATTTGGGGTGATTAGCGGTTCCAATAGAGTTTTGTGTAAGGCTTGTATTTAGGACTTGCAACATTCAAGGTTTAGCATCCCCCCCACACTTAAATTACACATTGTCCTCAATGTGTCCCAAAAATAAATTTTTAGGTTGATTAGATGTGTAAAATAGTGTTTAAAAAGCAAAAATTTGTGTTACTGGGCACTGAACACGGCCCCGTGTTATCCGGGCACGGCCCCGTGTTTAAGTGCCAGTAACAAAATTGAAATAAGAGGAACAGAAGTCTGGACACGGGGGCGTGTTGGGTGAACACGGCCCGTGTCCAGTTACCTGTACTGGGCGTTTTCTGCAGGTGGTCCAACACGGGGCCGTGTTGGTTGGGCACGGCCCGTGTTGAATCTTCTGAAAGGGAGAAAACTGTCGGGTTGCCTCGTTCTTGTGCATGGGATCATTTTTCTCGTTCCCCTTTTCATCCTTTACCACCATGAGTGTGTTTTATTTATTACAAACCATCCAAACATTAAAACCATCATTTCATTTCATCATAGAGAGAACTTACATAATCCTAAATTAAACTAGATAAAAGAAATAACAAACCATGGAGTCCTAGCCTTTACTTTATTTTAATTTAGCAAAATTTCCAAGAAATATTCAATCTTGGTTAAACAAGGCCTTAGTGAACTCCTTCTTCCGAGTGCGGTTCTCCTCAAATGTCGGCGAGCCATTCTTCTATCTCCCTTGGAAGGAGAAAAGAAGGCTCATTGGCATTAGTTTGAGGGGTTTCAACTTCCACCGGGATCTCTTGTTGGTGTTCCATGGGAGGTTCCGCCGGAAAGTCTTCCCACCCGGTAGGGTTGTTGATTCCGAGAGCCAGGTTCCAATCCTGCTGAGGAAGGACTGGTTCCATTGGAGGTGCTACAAGAATATTTAACCTCTGGTGCAAGAGGTTAATTTCTTGGAAGCTGCTTTCAAGTCCCATCGTAAGATCGTTAATACGGTCGATAAGGACCTCCTCTACTGAAGTCATTTCGTCGAGAGCCTCCCTTAATGCTATCACATAGTGAACAAGTGTAGCTTCAATGGAGGGTCTTCTTCCTCTTCGGTTGTTTGACGAATGCACAGAAGATGTATCGCTGTTTTCACTCGACATCCTACGAAAAATAAACTAAAAATAGCTTATTTAATGAAACAGTAACCGGACACGGCCCCGTGCTCACTGAGCACGGCCCCGTGTCCATCTTTCTGCAGAGTTTTGGAACAAGGAAACTTGTATTTTTAAGTTATTTTCTGAATGTTGTAGGCCCTTTTTGGCTACTAATAACTTAAAACCATGTTTCATAACATGTTTTTACCAAGATTCTTTGAACAAAACTCATTTATCCCTACCATAGAGTTGGAGGAATTCCAAACTTTCAATGGTAGTTCTTGGAGAAAGATGAAGAAGAAGGAAATTACTAAAAGAGGAAGGGACAAGATGGGTTGTTGGAACCTTCTTTTAGACTTACCTAGGATAGTTTGAGAGAAGATTCCTGCAAATCTCTGCCCCAAGTTGGTCCAAATGTGCAGAATTCTTGGCTGCATTTATAGAAAATGACAGCAACCTGGACACGGCCCCGTGTTCAGTGGACACGGCCCCGTGTGCAGGTGGAGTTCTGACACAGTTTGTCCGTATTCTGACGTACTGATCAGAAAGGAATCTTTCGATGGACACGGGGGCGTGTTGGCTGGGCACGGCCCCGTGTCTACGGACTGTTTTATGAAGTTGTCTAGTTTTTTTTAAGGAACTTGTTTGTATCGGGTGGTTCCTGACTGGTTGGAACAACCCCAAAGTGCCTAATATACCTTAATTGTCCTAGACTAAGGCGAGAACGCAAGAGGTTGTCGGTGAGGGTAATTCCTATTTTCATTCTAGGTGGACAAGTCCAACCCTTTTCCGGGCTCTTGTTAAAGAAGGTATATGCCGAATCGCTCAGGTCTATGTATGCACCGAACGAAGTCGATGGAGAGTCCTTCACGGCACAATCGACACAGGGACGACTATCGTCCAAGTCTTTGCTAGGTACGAAGGTATTTTCGGGAGCAACGAGGTTGTCGGAATGCGGTTCCAACATTTCTTCATGGGTATCGTCTTGGGGCGGATTAATAAAATCCTTCCTAAGCTCTTCTATCCATTTCAGAATTAGCTCTTCTAGTTGAAATAATTCGCTAAGGAACATTTCCCCTAGAATATCTGGCTGGGCGCATTCGAGGGAGAAATAGTGCTTATTTTTACTTTCGCCCCTCTTAAGGTTGTGAAAAGATCGTGGGTCCATGTAGTGGGGCCTATAATTTAGGAAGTAGCATTTTACTTCTTCATGTTCGCCACCACATAATTGACACCACGTACCATAAGAGTGCCGAAAGTAAAAATAATTACTATCACTCATGTTTATGTCAGAAATTACCAACCGTCGGGATCTAACGGTTCTGTTTTCAGTAACTGAAACTTGGGCACGGGGGCGTGTTGAGTGGACACGGCCCCGTGTTCAGCTTACTGTCTGATGTAAAACAGGATTGCCAGTTCCAATGATTGAGCACGTGGGCGTGTTCAGCGGGCACGGCCCGTGCTGAGCTCTGCAGAAGTTGGAAAACTAAGAAAATCCTAAAAAAATAAAAAAAAATAAAAGATGATTAGGCCGTTGATTCCTAACTTTCTTAAAATCCTTGTGTCCCCGGCAACGGCGCCAAAAACTTGATGTGCGATAAAGTGTTGTATATTTTAGGTGTATATTTTAAGCCCTTTTTAACACTTATTTTAGCCAAGTTTTAAATTTATAAAACACGATATTTCACTAACACTAAACACACATATGGGCAAGTGCACCCATCGTTGAGTGTAGCATAGCGTTGGTAAGATACCGAGGTCGTCCAAGGACACAAGAGCTTTTAGTACCGGTTTATCCTCAACGTCTAACCAAAAATAAAAGTTTAGAAAAATGTTTTAAACTAAGAAAAATAAAAACTAACTAAAATGCTGAAAATAAAGATAAAATAAAAACAGATAGACAAGATGAATCACTTGGTTCCGACTCGTATCTAGTATAACCTTTGATTATTTCCGCACTTTTGCACATAATTAAGAGATTATCTTAGTTATTGTAGTAGGCCCCTCTTTTGAAGGTGACGTTACCCTCACCCCAGTAGTTTGAGTCAGCAGGGATACAATCCTAAAGGGGTGGATTATTGGAAGATAATGAATTAAGTTATTAATGCAGTATTGTGGTAGGCCCCGCTTTTGGCGGTGACGTTACCCTCGACTAAGTAGTCTGAGTCAGCAGGGATACAGTCCTAAATAGCCGGGTTATAGTATTAATAGTAGTTAACTTATGAGGGGATCAAAGAGTTTGGACCCCCGCCATCCAATACCGTGAAGTATTGAAGGAGGTCCTACTAAATTTGACCCAGGTCCATTGCAGGACCTCTAAACGCTGAACAATGGCAAGACATTTACCAAACCGTTCCCTTAACCCCCGACCAGGTAGCCAACATACCTCCATATAGACCGTGGAGATATGAATGGTGAAAATCCTTTATTTTATATAGACAGTAAAATAATGCCAAGACACCACGGACAAACGATAAGGAAAGATCACCTTCAACATAAGTAACTAGTTATTAAAGTCATTAATACAAAACCAAATAAAAAGTGCAAAAGATTAGAAATAAAAAGTATTATACTAGACACTTTGTCTTCACCAAGTGATGTAAGAGACTTAGGCAAACATGGCCTTGATTGTCAAGAACTCTTACGATCAATCTTGGATCCCGAGACGACTCACACACTCTATGATGGACAATGGATGATGGTGGTGGATGATGGTGTTGTGATGGTGGTGGGTGGTGGATGAAGTGTGAGAGAGGTGGTGTGCCAAGGGATGAGTTGCAATGAAACCAAGCACTCCTATTTATAGGCTGAACAGAGGCCTGGGCACGGCCCCGTGTTCGCTGGGCACGGCCCCGTGCCCGTCTGACACTCTCTCTCTTCATTAATTGTAATTCGCAATTAAAATTAATGCGCCTGCAGTACTTTCGGCACGCCCCCGTGTCCGCTGAGCACGGCCCGTGGTGGGCAATAGAAGCTTCTATAGGTTTGTCTTTTCTGCTGCTTCTTGGGCACGACCCCGTGCTGGCTGAGCACGGGGCGTGTTCAGCCTTCTGTTTTCTCTATTTTGCTTTGGAAGGTGCCGTTGAGGGTTCGGGCAATCCACTAATGTTCCTTTTCTTGTATTTATGTTGGATTTAGCTGTCTTTTTGCTTCTTTTGCGTTTTTGAGCTCATTTAATCCTGAAAATACAAAAGGAAGACAAAAACACTCTTTTTCCAATATTAGTACTAAAAAAGGGTTAGTTTTATGCCTCATTTGATGTAATTTATATGTTGCATTTTACACACATCAAATACCCCCACACTTGAACTTTTGCTTGTCCTCAAGCAAAACTCTTTAATATTTGGCTTACACTCCCAAATGGAATAGGTAGAAGAGAAGGTTTTGGGCTTGTCATAGAGTGTCGGGATTTCCAAGATCTTTTTGGGGTTTTATTTTTATTTATTTACACTCCTATTCGTAATGATTTATTTAGAACTGTTCATAAAAGAAATTACTTATTTGGGCATAACATGCCTTTTTAAAATTCTATTTATATACAAGTTCACATACCTCGCGGGGAAATCACTCACACTCGGCCGAAGGTGTATTTTTAGTGAATCACTCGAGAGCGGCATGGAACTTATTCCTACCATAGGCTTGCCAAGAAATCAATCCTCCTCCTTTTTAACTTTTATACCTTTGTAGATATCAAGAGGACTTTGTGGGTTAAGGGTTGGTTAGGGTTAAAGGTAGGTGGTTGGGTTAGTGGTTAGTAGAAAAAGGGCTAAAAAGCGTAACAAGTGTCGGTTTTCGTATTTTTGCAACTTTTTATTTTTGATGAAGCTTTTATTCAAACAAAGTTATTTTTGATTACTTTGTTTGTTTATTTTCTTTTTGCTTCATTTTTTTTTTTTTTTTTTCGAAGAACCGAACTTGTTACTAAAATAAAGGGTTAAAAATGAAAAAGGTTTTGGTGGGTGAAAGGGTTTTTGTTTTGGGTGATGAAACGAAAAGGTTTAGGCTCAAAGGGGCTAACTAGGGAGATTTTTGGGTAGGTGGTGAAAAAAAAAAAAATAATGGTGTAGAAATGAAAAAGGGTTAGTCCTAATGCCTCCATCATGTACTTACTCGGGTTTAAGTTGATAAGGACCGTGAATGTATTGTCATGGCAAGTTCTAGAGTCGTAAGAACCAAGCGGCTATTCACACAAGAAACGAAAATGAGCATTTAGTCAAATGATATGAAATTGTGTGCTCAATAAAGGCTCAAAACTCACTTTTGTGGGAATGGGTTTTTATGTGATCAAGTATATATAATCAAATTTTAAATAAGTTTGTCATGCCTTTTCATAATTTTCTTATGTTGGTTCTTTTTATCACTACGCTATCGGTTGTAAATTTGTAAAAATATAACCTTTTTGAGAGCTTGAATTTCCCGAGTTAAACCTAGACAAGTAAAAAAAATGAAATTTTTGAAAAAAATTGGGGTGATTAGCGGTTCCAATAGAGTTTTGTGTAAGGCTTGTATTTAGGACTTGCAACATTCAAGGTTTAGCATCCCCCCCACACTTAAATTACACATTGTCCTCAATGTGTCCCAAAAATAAAATTTTAGGTTGATTAGATGTGTAAAATAGTGTTTAAAAAGCAAAAATTTGTGTTACTGGGCACTGAACACGGCCCCGTGTTATCCGGGCACGGCCCCGTGTTTAAGTGCCAGTAACAAAATTGAAATAAGAGGAACAGAAGTCTGGACACGGGGGCGTGTTGGGTGAACACGGCCCGTGTCCAGTTACCTGTACTGGGCGTTTTCTGCAGGTGGTCCAACACGGGGCCGTGTTGGTTGGGCACGGCCCGTGTTGAATCTTCTGAAAGGGAGAAAACTGTCGGGTTGCCTCGTTCTTGTGCATGGGATCATTTTTCTCGTTCCCCTTTTCATCCTTTACCACCATGAGTGTGTTTTATTTATTACAAACCATCCAAACATTAAAACCATCATTTCATTTCATCATAGAGAGAACTTACATAATCCTAAATTAAACTAGATAAAAGAAATAACAAACCATGGAGTCCTAGCCTTTACTTTATTTTAATTTAGCAAAATTTCCAAGAAATATTCAATCTTGGTTAAACAAGGCCTTAGTGAACTCCTTCTTCCGAGTGCGGTTCTCCTCAAATGTCGGCGAGCCATTCTTCTATCTCCCTTGGAAGGAGAAAAGAAGGCTCATTGGCATTAGTTTGAGGGGTTTCAACTTCCACCGGGATCTCTTGTTGGTGTTCCATGGGAGGTTCCGCCGGAAAGTCTTCCCACCCGGTAGGGTTGTTGATTCCGAGAGCCAGGTTCCAATCCTGCTGAGGAAGGACTGGTTCCATTGGAGGTGCTACAAGAATATTTAACCTCTGGTGCAAGAGGTTAATTTCTTGGAAGCTGCTTTCAAGTCCCATCGTAAGATCGTTAATACGGTCGATAAGGACCTCCTCTACTGAAGTCATTTCGTCGAGAGCCTCCCTTAATGCTATCACATAGTGAACAAGTGTAGCTTCAATGGAGGGTCTTCTTCCTCTTCGGTTGTTTGACGAATGCACAGAAGATGTATCGCTGTTTTCACTCGACATCCTACGAAAAATAAACTAAAAATAGCTTATTTAATGAAACAGTAACCAGACACGGCCCCGTGCTCACTGAGCACGGCCCCGTGTCCATCTTTCTGCAGAGTTTTGGAACAAGGAAACTTGTATTTTTAAGTTATTTTCTGAATGTTGTAGGCCCTTTTTGGCTACTAATAACTTAAAACCATGTTTCATAACATGTTTTTACCAAGATTCTTTGAACAAAACTCATTTATCCCTACCATAGAGTTGGAGGAATTCCAAACTTTCAATGGTAGTTCTTGGAGAAAGATGAAGAAGAAGGAAATTACTAAAAGAGGAAGGGACAAGATGGGTTGTTGGAACCTTCTTTTAGACTTACCTAGGATAGTTTGAGAGAAGATTCCTGCAAATCTCTGCCCCAAGTTGGTCCAAATGTGCAGAATTCTTGGCTGCATTTATAGAAAATGACAGCAACCTGGACACGGCCCCGTGTTCAGTGGACACGGCCCCGTGTGCAGGTGGAGTTCTGACACAGTTTGTCCGTATTCTGACGTACTGATCAGAAAGGAATCTTTCGATGGACACGGGGGCGTGTTGGCTGGGCACGGCCCCGTGTCTACGGACTGTTTTATGAAGTTGTCTAGTTTTTTTTAAGGAACTTGTTTGTATCGGGTGGTTCCTGACTGGTTGGAACAACCCCAAAGTGCCTAATATACCTTAATTGTCCTAGACTAAGGCGAGAACGCAAGAGGTTGTCGGTGAGGGTAATTCCTATTTTCATTCTAGGTGGACAAGTCCAACCCTTTTCCGGGCTCTTGTTAAAGAAGGTATATGCCGAATCGCTCAGGTCTATGTATGCACCGAACGAAGTCGATGGAGAGTCCTTCACGGCACAATCGACACAGGGACGACTATCGTCCAAGTCTTTGCTAGGTACGAAGGTATTTTCGGGAGCAACGAGGTTGTCGGAATGCGGTTCCAACATTTCTTCATGGGTATCGTCTTGGGGCGGATTAATAAAATCCTTCCTAAGCTCTTCTATCCATTTCAGAATTAGCTCTTCTAGTTGAAATAATTCGCTAAGGAACATTTCCCCTAGAATATCTGGCTGGGCGCATTCGAGGGAGAAATAGTGCTTATTTTTACTTTCGCCCCTCTTAAGGTTGTGAAAAGATCGTGGGTCCATGTAGTGGGGCCTATAATTTAGGAAGTAGCATTTTACTTCTTCATGTTCGCCACCACATAATTGACACCACGTACCATAAGAGTGCCGAAAGTAAAAATAATTACTATCACTCATGTTTATGTCAGAAATTACCAACCGTCGGGATCTAACGGTTCTGTTTTCAGTAACTGAAACTTGGGCACGGGGGCGTGTTGAGTGGACACGGCCCCGTGTTCAGCTTACTGTCTGATGTAAAACAGGATTGCCAGTTCCAATAATTGAGCACGTGGGCGTGTTCAGCGGGCACGGCCCGTGCTGAGCTCTGCAGAAGTTGGAAAACTAAGAAAATCCTAAAAAAATAAAAAAAAATAAAAGATGATTAGGCCGTTGATTCCTAACTTTCTTAAAATCCTTGTGTCCCCGGCAACGGCGCCAAAAACTTAATGTGCGATAAAGTGTTGTATATTTTAGGTGTATATTTTAAGCCCTTTTTAACACTTATTTTAGCCAAGTTTTAAATTTATAAAACACGATATTTCACTAACACTAAACACACATATGGGCAAGTGCACCCATCGTTGAGTGTAGCATAGCGTTGGTAAGATACCGAGGTCGTCCAAGGACACAAGAGCTTTTAGTACCGGTTTATCCTCAACGTCTAACCAAAAATAAAAGTTTAGAAAAATGTTTTAAACTAAGAAAAATAAAAACTAACTAAAATGCTGAAAATAAAGATAAAATAAAAACAGATAGACAAGATGAATCACTTGGTTCCGACTCGTATCTAGTATAACCTTTGATTATTTCCGCACTTTTGCACATAATTAAGAGATTATCTTAGTTATTGTAGTAGGCCCCTCTTTTGAAGGTGACGTTACCCTCACCCCAGTAGTTTGAGTCAGCAGGGATACAATCCTAAAGGGGTGGATTATTGGAAGATAATGAATTAAGTTATTAATGCAGTATTGTGGTAGGCCCCGCTTTTGGCGGTGACGTTACCCTCGACTAAGTAGTCTGAGTCAGCAGGGATACAGTCCTAAATAGCCGGGTTATAGTATTAATAGTAGTTAACTTATGAGGGGATCAAAGAGTTTGGACCCCCGCCATCCAATACCGTGAAGTATTGAAGGAGGTCCTACTAAATTTGACCCAGGTCCATTGCAGGACCTCTAAACGCTGAACAATGGCAAGACCTTTACCAAACCGTTCCCTTAACCCCCGACCAGGTAGCCAACATACCTCCATATAGACCGTGGAGATATGAATGGTGAAAATCCTTTATTTTATATAGACAGTAAAATAATGCCAAGACACCACGGACAAACGATAAGGAAAGATCACCTTCAACATAAGTAACTAGTTATTAAAGTCATTAATACAAAACCAAATAAAAAGTGCAAAAGATTAGAAATAAAAAGTATTATACTAGACACTTTGTCTTCACCAAGTGATGTAAGAGACTTAGGCAAACATGGCCTTGATTGTCAAGAACTCTTACGATCAATCTTGGATCCCGAGACGACTCACACACTCTATGATGGACAATGGATGATGGTGGTGGATGATGGTGTTGTGATGGTGGTGGGTGGTGGATGAAGTGTGAGAGAGGTGGTGTGCCAAGGGATGAGTTGCAATGAAACCAAGCACTCCTATTTATAGGCTGAACAGAGGCCTGGGCACGGCCCCGTGTTCGCTGGGCACGGCCCCGTGCCCGTCTGACACTCTCTCTCTTCATTAATTGTAATTCGCAATTAAAATTAATGCGCCTGCAGTACTTTCGGCACGCCCCCGTGTCCGCTGAGCACGGCCCGTGGTGGGCAATAGAAGCTTCTATAGGTTTATCTTTTCTGCTGCTTCTTGGGCACGACCCCGTGCTGGCTGAGCACGGGGCATGTTCAGCCTTCTGTTTTCTCTATTTTGCTTTGGAAGGTGCCGTTGAGGGTTCGGGCAATCCACTAATGTTCCTTTTCTTGTATTTATGTTGGATTTAGCTGTCTTTTTGCTTCTTTTGCGTTTTTGAGCTCATTTAATCCTGAAAATACAAAAGGAAGACAAAAACACTCTTTTTCCAATATTAGTACTAAAAAGGGTTAGTTTTATGCCTCATTTGATGTAATTTATATGTTGCATTTTACACACATCAGAAGTACTTGCTAATAATCGTTATTTAATCGCCTGTTTAATCGATTTAACGCTTATCGCTATCGCAATCGCAACTCAAATTGTGTGTTCTGGATATTGTTTTACTTGTGTGTGCTATTTGTGTGTTACTTGTGCATGTTATGTTTATGTTGAGGTGTAAATCGAAAATCAATCGCATCGCAATCAACTCGAAAGCGCTAAACGCAAGTTATTTATAGTGATTGTATGTTAGATATAGTAGTTGGGATTAAAAGTAATTTGATGAATAATTCTATCGCATCGCTCTCTCGAATCGCATCGCAACACTTAGCACTCGAATCAAAACGACAAAACTCATCGCGCCGTACGCTAGGATCGAGTGGCCAACCAACCGAGTGGCCATCCGATCGGATTGCCATCCGATCGGGTTGCCACCCGATCGGACTGCCACCCGATCGACCAGCCTCTTCCTCCACTTTCCTTTTATGGAAACCCTATAAATACCCCCATTTGTCACATCCTTTGATGTTGACAGCTCTCTCTCTACCCAACTCGCTCCAGCCTTCATTTCTTCTGATTTCTCTCAAATCTTGTAAGTTTTCAACCTAAATCTTGTACTTTCTTAATCTACACGCACTCCTACACCTTTCTATCTTTCAAATCTTAACTTTTAACCGTGAAATCAGTGAATTTGAGGTGTTCTAGGATGATGTCATCATGGTGTTCTTATGAAATGCATGTTTTGACTTCAATCCACCAAGAACAACTTAGATCTGGACGATTTCCATATAAGTAAACAAAGATCTCGCATAAATCTGAACATATTCATAGTGAAAAAGGATTGAAAGATGGTTTTCCAACTTTCTTTAAACTCTTTTACACTCAATGCACTCAAACCCGATGGAATCAAAGCTTGTTCTGATCTTCTACTCATTCTTAGTGATGTATCAGTTCCAGATCTGGATTCTATCCGAGTGATAGTTGATTTCAGGTTTGAACATGAACAACCGTTTGGAACCGTGAACTGGTCGGACTAAGGTGATTCCTGTTCGGTCGGGTCACTTGGTTCGAAGACGAGGTTCTGGTTGTTTGAGCCAGCTATCATAAAGTCTCGTCCAAGCTACAAACTCCACCAAGGTCTCGACGAACTCCAACGACTTGAAGTCGCACTATAACTAGAGGGATGCGTGCCATTCGCCCAGATTCAAGGCAAGAGCACAGTCCTGAAGGAAGAAATGCGTAGCAAGAGTCCCCGTGAATAGTCAAATCACCTTGGTTAGTCGACGTCTATCACAGCCGCAAACAATCTATTCTCGATTTCTATGTGTTTCGATTCTGAGCCCGCAAAACTGCTGACTCTGATATTTGTCAATTTTATGTGGAATTTATGTGTTTTATGTGATTATACGTTTTAAATTCTGGCGGTGTAGTCATTTTCGCTGTTTATTTCAATCAACCCGCAAAACTCACACTACACAATCACCTCCAAATCGTTGATCATTATCTGCTACCGCTGCTCGATACTCGCAATCGCTGTAATTAATCGCTATACACGCTGTGAAGGATAGGGATTACATGCACATATAGCTAGGTTTCTGTATTCTGACTGCCTCTTGTGTTATGTGTTGTCGTGCTCTACGTGCTTATACGCTTCGGTGCTTTATGTGCTTATGTGCTTTTGTGCTTATGTGAATCTGTGATTACGTGTCTATGTGAATACGTGTTACATGACTAGGTTCCTGAGTTTTGGTAGTACTAGGCGTTTGAGGTGAGATTCGATTATATTGTGTTTGAGTCCTATGGCGATGACTGTTGCAGACAATGTCGTCATCTGGACCCCGCTACTCTCGACATGAACGCCGAGAACAGAGAGACACACGCCTTGCAGCACTCGTCGCAGAGCAGATAGAAAAAGTCATCCCGCAGATCGTTAGCGACCTACAAGAGAATGCTAGCAAGTCTTCTGAAGAGTCCAGGACTGAAACCCCTAGAGATGCTCCCAAAGCTGCTTTCAGCTTCAAGCAGTTCAAAGCTTGCAGACCAAAATAATTCACTGGAGAAGATGGTCCTACGGCCTTATTTCAATGGTTTGATTCAATCAAGGTCACCCTGCGTCAGAGTGGCTGTCCTGATGATCTCCGCACTCTCAACGCGACCGACGTCTTCCAGTCCCGCGCTTTAGACTGGTGGACGGCCGAGAGAAACAAACGCGGAAATGACGCAGCTTATGGTTTGACGTGGGACGAGTTGAAGAACGTCATGTTGGAAGAGTTCTGCCCTCCCCATAAGCGACAAAAGTTGGAGGACGAATTCTGGCATATCAAGCAGAAGGATGGTGACAATGCTGCTTTAACTGCTCGCTTCAAGCAGCTTTGTATAATCTATCATGATCAAGTCAAGACTTCTGATATGACGATCAAGAAGTATATTCGAGCTCTACCCGACTGTGTCGCAAATTTCGTGCAAGCTTCAAAGCCAGCGACAATCGAAGAAACTTACCTGCTTGCCGCTGAAATAAACGACAAGCGAGTCAAGTCTGGCTTCTGGGATAAATCCGCCAAGAATCTCCATCAAGCTACGTGCTGGTTATGCGTAAACAATTTCGAACTCTATTATGCTATTATCAAACTTGTATGCTCACATTTACACTATGCGTATTGACTTTTACTTTAACGTATGTGGCAGGTGCTTAAGATGTTAGAATGCTTAGCTTGCTGTGAAATCGAGGCTAGGAAAGAGTCTAGAAACAAAGACAATTTATTTTATTTAAAAATCTGAGTTGTCGGAACATGTTTATTTGTTTGAAGAATATATCTGTTTGTAATAACTAAATTATCTTATGGGTTATGGTATGGGACATAATATTTAAACTATTTGGTGATTTAGCCGTTATGGAATTTCTTTGAACAATCTGTTTCGCTCAGTGCCACGCCCCGATGATTCCGCCATCGGTTGGGGTGTGACAGTCATCCCCACTATCTTTTTTACTGTATGTTTTAGAGATAGAGTAGAGAGAGAAACAGTGATCGAGCTTTCCTTCACCGCCGCACCTTCACCCACCCTGTACCTAACCCACCACCACCGCCGCGCCTTCACCACCGGACCTAACCCACCACCACCGCCGTACCTAACCCGCCGCACCTTCACCCACCCTGTACCTAACCCACCACCACCGCCGTGCCTTCACCACCACCGCCGTGCCTTCACCACTACCGTACCTAATCCGTCGCACCTAATCCGCCGCCCCTAACTCACCACCACCTGCAATCACACCACAATAGCCACCTCCACCTCGTCCATCCACCCTGTACCGTCATGTGCCGCCACGCACCACCTTCAATCGCCCACAAAAGCCACCTCAACCACCTGCATCTTGCATCTGTTGTTTGAGAGAGAGAGAAGAGATAGAAAGATGGGTTTTCGATTAGAGATTAGAGAGAGGAGAGAGAGTGTGCTTATATAGTGTTTTGTTTTTAAGTTTTACAAAATGGCCCTTTAATAAAAGTTCTTTACAAACTAGCCCCTGGAAAGGTCAAATGACAAGAATGCCCTCATGTGCCTTGCACATGATCAGATTTAACAAAAAAAATTAATTGGGTTTGCCCTAAAGGACATAACGTGCAGGATTTTGAAATGTTAAGGACAAAACTCGTCAATTTTAAAGGTAAAGGACAGCGCCTGAAATTTGGGACAAACATAAAGGACAAAACTTGTAATTTACTCTAACCCTAATGTAAGCCGATTTTTTTTTTAAAATCTTGAATTTTGAATGCCAATTGATTGCATTAAATTTTAAACAAAAATAAAAGGAATAATGGACTTTAATAATCCAAACTATTAGTCGTTGGCCGGCAACGGTCCCAACTTAAAAAATAACCAGTGGTGGTCCCACATTTTCACATATTGTAAACTAATGGACCTTTACTAACATAACCTTAATTTCTTTCTGTCCCCTTATCGTTTTCGGTTTAGTAAAGGTCCATTAGTTTACAATATATGAAAGGTGGGACCACCACTGGTGATTTTTTAAGTTGGGACCGTTGCCGGCCAATGGGTAATAGTTAGGATTACTAAAATCCATTATTCCGGAATTGGATTTTAATAATCCAAACCATGAATCATTGACTAATAATGTTCAACAAACCATATTGACAATGTGATAATAACAAAAAGGAGTAGTGGAAGGAAGTACGAGGGCCAAAGATGACAAATAGCAAAGATGAAAATTGAATAAAAGCAAAACTAACCCGCCATAAATTACAGTTTGGGACTGTACAGACTGATGGGAGTCCATATGTGTGTCGTAAATTGACCCCCATACCGTGGGGAGAGCACTATCATCCTAGGATACCGTAAATTACGACCATCCGGCTGTAATTTACGACCAGACATGGTAAACTTGAAATTTCACAAATTTGTGATCTATTTAAAGATCTAACCCGGGGTTTCGAATTTTATCTTCTTGTGGGCGAGTTCTTGACATAAAGGGTGATTTTAAGCATCCCAAATCTTCCAATTCACATCTCCATTCATGCTCTTTCGATCCAAATCAAGAATCGAAGATGCAATCATGCCGAGGCAAAGCTAAATCACCTGTGATCTTTTCCGACATTAGGGTTTGTGCAAGTAGTTTTAAATTCTGGTTTTTATCTAGGTTTTGGGATTTAATTGGTTAACCTTAAGTTAAGATTGAATTTAGTTGTGGTTTATTGCACTCAAACGATTTGATTGTGTAAACATTGATGTAATGTCATTTGATTTTGGTTTCTTTACATCATTAGCAGTTTGATGTTGGTTTGTACTTTACACAGTTAAACTAGTGGTAGTTTGATGTTGGTTTGTGCTTTACACAATTATAAATTGATGGTTATGTGAATAGAATCCATTAAATTCGGTTCTATAACCACCACTTAATTAAAGTCACCATTAATGAATTCCCATTAGGTTAAACTAGGTTATTTGTTACTTTTCGAAATTTGAAAACCCAAAGTGGATTACTTCTTTTCACATATTGTTTTTTCACCCAATCTAAGTTTTGTTCAAAATTTTCACAATCAATCAATCAACTTCTTTTATTCGCTTCGTGTTGCATTGCGGATCAAATATGGGAGTTCGTCTCGCGATGGTGCAAGATTCGCCCGATCTTTATTTTGGAACTGAAAGATATTGTTAGCATTCATAAACAATATAGAGGTTCTCTAAGATGGAAAAAAGTGATTTCCTTGATAGTCCAATCGGCTATTTGGGTCATATGGAGGAATCGGAACGAGGTGGTTTTCAACGGTAGATGCCCAAATGTAAATAGGATGAAGGAAGAAATAAAAACGTTCGGGTACATGTGGCTAAAAAGTAGAGCCAAAAATGCAAATCTCTCGTGGGAAAATTGGTGTAATTTTGAGTTATCTAGCTTTGGTATATGATTTGTATCAATTGTATGAAACTGGGTGTAAAATTTGGTGCCATTCTGGTTAACAGCTTGGGTTACCCAGAAATGTGAAATAAATTTGGTTGGCCTTTCAAAAAAAAAAAAAAAATCAATCAACTTCTAAGTGTTAAGTTTAATGTTTAATTCATTGGATCCCTTAGCTTTCGACACTTTCACTGATTCCTTATGAATTTGATACCATACTTACCTTTACTAGTAAAGGTAGCTAGGAATACTAATTTTGACTTATACATTTCGACATCGATCACGTAATTACTTTTCCGTTAGAATGAGATTGCCCTTAGTAACGAGAATAATAGTTAAAAATGTCACTAAACATATTATTATTTATGAACCGATCATAAAATATAATCTATAATATATAATAAAAGAAAAACCAATAAAGGGACATTTGTCATTATTCTAGACCATCCTTAATTGTAAATAATTATTATTTAATTTAAATTATTAAATATTAATTAAATTAATATAAATCTTATCAACACTAAATCATTGGCATAAATAAATACTTAATATTAGTATTTTCTATCTTATCTAAAAATTACATTATCCAAAAATATTTTATAATCACGAATTATGTATTCTTTTGTTATCATTTAACTTTTTATAAAATCCAATTAATTATAATCGTATGAAATCTAACCGCATTAAATACAAGCAATTATTATATTAAAACTACATTTAAAACATACGGATTATGTATTCTTTCGTTATCATTTTACTTTTTTAAAATCCAATTAATTATTATTATATGAAATCTAACCGCATTAAATATAAGCAATTATTATATTAAAACTACATCTAAAACATATAAGCAATCTAAATATTAGCATCATATTAGCCCATGACATTATAGCCTAGTGGCATCTTGGTGGTGGGATAAGACTTTGGGACCATTAGGTCCTGGGTTCGATTCTCACAAAGGGGGGTTTTCCCAGATTTATTGGGTTTCCTCCTGAATTGGTGTATAGGCATTATAGCCTAGTGGAGATGGATATGATCGGGTGGTTCTGCTGGTGGCACGATGATACTCCAGTGGTCCGTCAGTGATCCTAATTTGCCGTTCAAAAAAAATAACAAAAAAAAGCATCATATTAATTTATCCAAAGTTATATTATTTAATTAATATAAAATTAAAATATATGTCATCTGCATGCATGATGACCAAAGCTTATTAATATAAAATGTTATTACGATAATATTTGACAGTAGATAATCGTAAAGTCTTATCTAAACTAAAAAAACATTGTATCACTTAACAGTAGATAAACATGCATATTATTTATTGTTAATGTTATTATTGTTAACTATGAGAAATTATCTTAAACAACTTATTAATCAAACCAAAAGTTTAAAATAGTATTAACATAATTTAAAAAATAATTAAAAAAACCATTTTGATTTAGGAAGATTTTTTTAACAATAGATAAACCTGTAAAATACACAGAGTTTTTAAAGATATAATATTTTTTTATTATTTGCTATATAAAATTAGATTTATTCAATCCGTACAATAAAAAAAGTTTTTTTTAAACATAACTTTTTTTATTTAGTATATAAAATTACATTTATTCCACCCGTGAATACACAGGATTTTTTTAAAATATAACTTTTTTATTGTTTGATATACAAAATTACATTTA
Source organism: Helianthus tuberosus (assembly GCA_030545235.1). Taxonomy (NCBI): domain Eukaryota; kingdom Viridiplantae; phylum Streptophyta; class Magnoliopsida; order Asterales; family Asteraceae; genus Helianthus; species Helianthus tuberosus. The sequence continues at coordinate 176,997,408 of CM060397.1, forward strand.
TTGTTTGGTATATAAAATTACATTTATTCAACCCGTACCAGACACAAGGTTCTTAAAGATATGATTTTTTTTATTATTTAATATATAAAATTATATTTTCTCAACACGTGTAATAAATGAGGTTTTTAAAAATATATTGTTTTTTTAATTTAGTATATAAAATTACATTAATTAAACCCGTGTTATACAGGAGGTTCTAACCTAGTCTATACTATATAATAAAAGAAACCAATAAAATGACACATGTCATTCATTAAAGCCGTCTATAAAAGATAATTATAAAATTAAATTTAATATAAATTTAAATAATTCGTATAGGAGATAATATAATATTTTAAAATATTTATCCTGAAATTAATAAAAGATGTACGCTAAATATAAATTAATATAATGTAAATGATTTATTTATTTTAGAGTTAATTGCCCGGATGGTCCCTGTGGTTTAACATTTTTTCACGTTTAGTCCCCACCTTTTGAAAATAGCAGGTATGCTCCCTATGGTTTCTTATTTTGTTACTCGGATAGTCCCTGAGTAGATGTCAGTTAGTTTGGAAATAGCAGGTATGCTCCCTGTAGTTTGTCATTTTGTTACTCGGATAGTCCTCTGACATTTACTTAGGGGACTATCCGAGTAACAAAATGACAAACCATAGGGAACATACCTGCTATTTCCAAAAGGTGGGGACTAAACGTGAAAAAACGTAAAACCACAGGGACCATCCGGGCAATTAACTCTTTATTTTATTAAACTAAAGTAGTTAAGGGTAGAACTTATTTCAAAAATGTTTATGAAGGCTAAACAAAAATATTAATCAATGTTTATTGGTTCTATACTTTTATTTTCGTGTTCATCTCTCAACTCAAATACGGTAATCACTATGTTTATGTGACATTTATAAGAACCATCACCATAATCACCTCATCTATCGTATATCCAGTATATCCATTAGTTTTTTTAAAATATAATTTTTTATTAGATTCATTCAATCCGTGTAATAAACGAGATTTTTTTAAAGATATAACATTTTTATTTTTTACTTTACAAACTTACATTTATGCAACTCGTGTAATACACGAGGTTTTTAAAAATATAACTTTTTATTATGTAGTATATAAAATTAGATTTAGTCAATCCATATAATACATAGAGTTTATAAAGATGTAACTTTTTATTGTTTGGTATATAAAATTACATGTGCTTAACTCGTGTAACACATGAGGTTCTTAAAAATGTAACTTTTTCATTATTTAATATATAAAATTAAATTTACTCAACCCATATAATACACAAGGTTTTTAAAGATATAATTTTTTTTATTATTTAATATATAAAATTACATTTATTCAACTCGTGTATTAAACGAGATTTTTAAAGATATTTTTTTTATTATTTGGTATATAAAATTACATTTGTTTAACCCGTGTAATACATAGGGTTCCAACCTAGTTTAATATATAAAAAAAAGCTCGGCTCTTTTAAAAAATTAGCCCACTGTGTATATTTAATATATTTAATAATTTAAGCCTCCGACTTAGGTTAACAAACGTTTTAGTACTTTCGTCTTTTAAGATTTGAAATTCCACTTTTTGCTCATATGATTTTTTTCACATAATTTTATTTTTTTAAGAGTAAACTCTCATTTTGGTCCCTGAGCTTGGTCATTTTTGGCACTTCAGTCTAAAACTTAAACCTTTTGAATTTGGGTCTCTGTGATTTCAATTTTGTTGCCATTTTGGTCCAAAAACAAAGTCAACTCAGATTTCTCAAAAGAAAAACATATTTTTTGTCGTTTTCCTCTGTTTAGTAAAGGACATTTTGGTTATTACAAGTTTTATTTTAAGAACCAATAAAACCCACCCCACTCCACCTGTTCTCTATCCTTGCAACCACCACCACCACCAGCCACCACACAACCACCCCCTTTTTTTAGTTTTGTCTCTCTCTCCCTCAGACACGCAACCACCGCCATGACCTACCACCATCAACCATCCACCACCATCAAGAAAACAAATCAGTCAAAGCTAAATCCACACAATAATAACAGGATTCCCTATACAGATACATAGACCACAATCCAAAACAGTAGCTTGATTATAACAAAGATTTAGGATTCAATAACCATAAAAAAATTAGGCCTATTGTTGAGGGTTTCGATTTGGGGGTGATCGGGTTTGGAGGAGGCGGTGGAGGCTAGTGGTGGCAGGGGGAGGCTTGTGGTGGCGGGGGGAGGGGGCTTACGATGGCTAGGGTGGCGGGGGTAGCTAGGTTTGCTTTCTTCGTATAAAATCAGTATGTAATAGCAATCTGAGCTGAAACCCTAGGTTACGATGCTTACCTCAATCGTTGAATCCACCGGAATTCCATTTTTCAATCTTAATCGGAGCTCTTGGTTCATCAGCGATCTCCATGTAGTCGCCGGTGAACCACCATCTCCTCCGCCATGCATGGTGGAACCCTAACAAACATCATCGTTTAACCACCGTTGAAGGCGCGACAGCGGCAGCCTACTTCGTCCCACACCCATCTCTTCTCCGATCTCAGTCTATCTCTAGCAGAGCCCTCTATCTCCTTTGTATTAGGGTTTAATTTGAGGAAGAAGATGATCTCTTGTCTGCTTTTATAAGGTCAAAGATTGAATTCTATTTTATTATTTTAATTAAAAATTTGTTATAATAAAACTTGTAATGATCAAAATGCCCTTCACTAAACTAAGGAAAAGGACAAAATACTATGTTTTTTTTTTAGAAATCTGAGCTGACTTTGCTTTTAGATCAAAATGACAACAAAATTGAAACCACTGGGACCCAGATTCAAAAGGTTTGAGTTTTGGACAAAAGTGACAAAACCTCAGGGACCAAAATAACAATTTACTCTTTTTTTAAATTCCACCAAAACTTTTAATTTTGCATTCTTTCTCTTAAATTAAATTATTTGTTTCCTCTCTCATTCTTATACAAAATAATTAGTGTTACATTTATAAATATTTTTAGCTAGGGCAGATAAAAGTCAACCTTTATACAAAATAAAGGAGGCCTCCGTATTCCTTTTCATTACTACAAACGACTTTGACATCGAACGCATGGAGGCCTTAATCAAAAGTGCTAGTAGACAATATTGGATCAGGATTTTCATCAGTAGAGTGGGGACAGAAAGCAGACTAAGTGGCTAAAATAATTGGGGTAGGGTGATCCTTTCTAATTTTAAAAATTTTAGACGAAAAATTAGAAATTTTACATTTATAACCGAAACATTCGGGGGCAGGTGCACCCTCGGTATCCACTAAGCTCCTCCCCTGAGCAGACTGGTCATGTCACACCCCGATATTTCCACATATCACCGGTGGGCCCGGTGAGGAGTATTGTGACGTAGTTGATATCATAATGGTCAAACATACACAGAATAGCACAACGGAAGTCTTGGAATATAAAATATTATTACAAACTTAAATGTCTGAAAATATCAAAGTATTTATTATAGACGAGCCTGTAATATCAAATCCACATGTGGATCGTTACAGAATGTATAAAATGGAGTTTAACAGACTTTAATGCATCTTTAAGGATTTGCAAGATCCTCTATTTCGACACCGAGCAATCCCCTAGCCTATTACGAGTAGTACCTGCCACTTAGCCTTTGGAAAATACGTCAGTTTTCACTGGTAAATACAATTAACTGACTCTTTTGAAAAAGAGTTTATAAAAAAATTGATTTAAGTGCACAAGGCACAAACCATTTATACTTGGGACAATCTTTAAAAAAAATCTTGTATACAGTATTACATGTTTGTCACACATATGGGGCCGGTTTGGAAGCCGGTCGTAATTAACCGACTCACCACTTACAAAACCCACGAAGGAGTTATCCCCAACTTGTGGGTTATTTAAATGTAGCATTTGCATCTGTCGGGTGTATGCCTACACCCCGTGCATAGGTCGTGGCCATTTTAACTTTAATGAGCCGAGGATATCCAGGACACGGTCGTTAACCCCCAATGTTTATGTTATCAAACAAGACAGATTAAAACGGGTTATGTAAATTTATTAATCACAATACGATTAAATGATTTCATACCCGACCAAGTGGTATTATTATAATACTATATCCCAAGCCCGTATAAGGGAAAATAAGTTAAAAGTATTTACCTGAGCTAATACTTGATTCACAGCAAAATAACTCAGTCGTATCCAATCTATCTAAATGCAGGTAGCTTTTATCGGGTGGCTCTAGTCTGGAGTAATGGTAATATATAACCAATTTAGAATGCAAACGGTCTTATTTAAGTCGTAGACTTAGACCGGCTAGTTTAAAATATCTAGAACGGTACGACACGCTAGATTAAGCGATGACCGGAATAGAATGTGATTTAGACCCGACAAGTTTGGATACTTGTATAATATGAGTAAACTAAACACATTCTGGATTTTTTAAGTTAAAATGATAAGGTTAAACCCGTTTTGGCAATCTTACATAAAATAGTTACATAAGTCTAACCATACGCGTATAAGCGTTAACGATTAACCAGATGAGTCATGAACAAGTTCCATATGCCAATACACTTTAAACAAGTTATAATATCAGTGGGATATCAACTTGTATGCCCGTTTAGGTTTTAAAATCAAACTATGCCCCGAAATGGCGTTTTGGTCATTTTAGGTCGTATAAAAGGGACTTGTTAGACCCTAATTCGTATTTGACAAAAAGTCGCAGCGGAAACACTCACCATAAAATTTCTTGCATTATAAATACCTCAACTTATTTAAAATTTAACTTTAACATAATTCTTATTCATAAATCCGTCATCCTCTAACTTACTAATTAAAAACATAGCTTATGATTACTACATTGCACATTCAACGTCCCCGTACAATCTATCTTGTGACTCGGCCTTCGATCTCTAATCCTTGTGATAATCGCTCATCATCAGTACAACCTGCATTCACCACATACATTCATAACATTAGCACACATTAAATAAACAAAATTCATTCGCGTACACTTCATACTTCGTCATCTTTTAAGCTTTAAGCATTTCATATGCATATCCCTTTCCTGGTGAGGCTTCAATAATGTACCTGCATTACTGTTCATTCTCAAGGTACACCATTAATAACGTTAACCCTCATCGTCTCTAAATCATGCTTACGTAAGTACTTACATACATACATACATATCTACATACGTACATATCTTTCCTACAACTTTACATACATGCATACACTCATACATACCTTTATACATACCTATCTACATACGCACATATCTTTCCCACATCATTACATACATGCATACACTCGTACATATCTTTACACATACATACATACACATCTACATATACGTACAAGATTTTACATACTTCCTACATACTCATACGCTACTTACCCGGGACTTAGACTTTGATTTATAGTCCATAAATACAGTCTACGATATTCACCAAGCATGTTATTAACAATGTATTAATCGTACATTCTTACAGACATACACCTGCTCTTACATGCGTACTCACACATCTACATACATATACCGACTCGCGTACATACATACATACGTACCTACATACATAACTGCATACATACATACCTACTCGCATACATACGTTTCTAAACGCGTTTGACACGTTAATATATACGTACCAACTCGCATACACGCTCATCGCATCCCATAAACATTCTAAAATGAGCTTAGAATACAATTCGGGACTCCTTGCAGGTTACAAGAATGATTACGGTTGAATTCTGCGCATTCCGTTGAACTGGCAGCTGACGCACGACCATGCGTCATAACCGCACGACCGTGCGGCCCATACGACGTCGGGGACACTGGTCTGGCACGAGCCAGAACACTGGTTTACTCGGAATCGCACGACCGTGCTCCTGGGTCGCACGACCGTGCGACACTTCCCGTCGACCCAACCTCCGTAGACAGTAACACATGCCGTCGGACAAAAGTGAGGTTATAGAGGGCGTCGGCGACGGCCCATCAGGGCGTCGGCGATGGCCCCTCTAAACATGGTTTTCCTGCAGATCCGTTTTAACGTCCGAACGCGCTAAAACTTGCATATCTTTCAACCCGTATACCCGTTTAACCTCCCGTTTCTTCCTACATGCTTGTAAATTCACATTCTAACATATAAACTTAAAATCCCACATACGGATTAAGGAAATTCTTAACTTGCATGCATTCGGCTTATTGTCATTCTCTAATTATTTGACCCGTTATGGGTATTTGCGCATTAAATGGTCTATGACATACAAAACCATACTCTTCGCTTTCACACATGACTATAACATTATTCTAATCGATTAGCTTATTTCCAAATGGGCATTTAAGGTCGTTCGCCCGATATACCTATCAAGGGCGTTTTTGTCAACATTGCTCCATCCTTTACAACCAAGGACCTCATTGCATATTTAACCAATCCTACCACTTAACTTCAACTCTAACGCATATACCTTACTCGGATCAAAGCTAAGATCCGTTTAATACTTCATCGATTTCATTCAACCCATTCCTATTTGACCTCAATTAACACATTTAGTTAAAATACATATAACTTTACATAAACAACTAGGAAGTGATTACGGAATCACTTACCTCATGCATCCGTGTTCACATCCGTTTCCACGCCTCTTCTTGACCCGTTAGCCTTTCGCGCTTGAGTCCATCTCCACGTGATTCCTATACTTTCATGTCATCGAAATCACGCTATCATTAGCATACTCATTTGTACATGATAACAATCGTATCAATCCCATATTTCACACTTAACCTTCATTAATCATTTCTAACAAACATAACTCATATAATCATGTCCGTATACGTTTAACTCATGTAACTCATCATGTCATTACATTTAACACGGATTGCTATTACATGTACCATATGACTTCTCATCAACCTACATTTACGACAACGAGTCAACTCATGTTGCTTATACTTAGTTGACTTTCAAAAGTCAACTATTAACCATACTTATCTATCGACTTATCAACATATTCCCGTAACATCATAATCGACTATACGGACGACACTATATACATTTTATCATTCACTTGATATACGTACTACCTTTTAAGCATAACGTACAACTAATTCATACACAATCTTCTAGATTCATACATAGTTCATCAAATGCTTCTACAATTCAACATGGGGTATTTAAATTAAACATCAAACATGTTATCATCACATTTCATTCACTTCATCTACAACAATTCATCATTTCTTATCCCATTTCTTTAAACATTCACACACATGTATGATTTCAAACATTATTAACATAAGTGAATCATCAAATTACATTACATCATCAAAAACCCACTTCATAACTACTTGTTAATCACTTACAAGTGATCTAATCTTAAGTTCTTCATAACTCATCATACTTTTGATATATGTACTACCTTGTAAGCATAGTGTACAACTAGTTCATGCATATCATTCTAATCTCATACACAATTCATCAATTTCTTCCTCCTAATCTACATGATTCATACATGCATAACATCAAACATACTAGTATCACATTTCTTTCAATTCTTCTAACAAGAATACATCATACAACTCAAAATACATCAATAATAAGCAAGAACTTAGACATGGATGATTTACCCATGTCATCCTCTTCACCATAACAAATGGGTTTCACCCTTAAACATCAAATTAACCTATTTCGTGCATAATCCATGTTCCAAATGATGAATCTAACACATACTCATGCTCAATTTCATACAAATTCGTGATTTACAACATAACCCATTTCGTGCACCATCACCAATCTAGAATCTAGGACATACCTTACGATCCCCTTATGAAGGTGATCATTATTCCGTGTTTGGTTATGAATTTGAGCTTCGTTTAGCCTTCCAATTTGAGGGAATGATGAAATTAGGGTTCTTGGCTCCATGGGAGCTTCCTACTCTTTTCATGAACACACTATGTGTGTTTGTGTGTGTGTTTTGTTAATTAAAACATAACTTTCCCCCTTATTCATCTTTGGTCCCTCAAGTTTGTTCCCTTGTTTGCTTTGCTAAACATTCTACTACATTCCACCTTTTAATAATTTTAACCATACAATTAAGTAGGTTAAATAGCCTAGTTATCTATTTCTAGATGTACCATATCATAACATTTTAACGAATATAAACATTCGGGTTTTTGGGGTGTTACAGGACTTGGGTACAATCTGATGTTACGATCATAAACATTCTTTTAAAACACTTTATTTATGATATAATATCAGTATGATATCAAACATATGTGTGTTTCATATTTTAAAACCAAACTATGCTCCATAGGGGCATTTTGGTAATTTCACACATAGTTTTGAAGGCTAATTTGGGAATCTGAGTTTATAACATATACCTACTGTAAAATTATATTTAAAATGATTTATAAAATCAGTAAGTAACAAGTCTTGGTTGGTAGTTATGGTTTAAAACCATATTACGCGCCGAAACGGCGTTTAAGTCGTTAAATGACGATGTATGCGATCTTTTACGAAAACTGATGTTATGGTCAGGTTTATATGACCAAAATATGTTATTTAATTTGACATATCAGTAGGAAAAAGGTTTTGTAAGAAATCATGCTTTAAAACCATTTTGTGTGTTATAAGGGGATTATCGTCATTTAAGAACGTAATACAAGCACTTGTGCATAAACTCAGTTTATAATCTGAATTGATATCCCAAAATTATCCTAATTATGATATTAAATCAGTAGTCAATGAGTTTGGTATAAGGAATCATGCTTAAAACCGATCTATGCGCCTAAAGGGCATTTTGGTCACTTTAAAGCATAATTTACTACATTATACGCAAACTTGGTTTATGATCAGTTTTGTAACATCTAAATATGTTAAACATGTTAACATATCAGTACCTAAGTTGTTTGAAAACTTATTGGTGTCTAAAAACCTTGTTTTTACTAAAAAGGGCATAAGGGTCAAAGTATGGCATAATTACGGAAACTTGCATAAGACTCAGATTAATAGCATGATCGTGTAATATAACCTCAGAGGGTTATGCTACATTACTTAATGATCATGACGGAACCTAAAATCAGTAGCATGCTAGTCTAATTCGGTTTATAACCAAAAGTCAACTTAGAAGTCAAACTACGCGACTTTCGGTTGCGAATCGACCCTAAACTTAGAATTGTCGGGTTGAACATGTTTAAACATTTTTAAATAATAATTACCAAGTTATTAAAGTGTTACATATAATTTATAACCTTTGCAATATTGATTTTAATTATTATTTACATTTCTGCCAAGTTTGACATTTTGATTAAATAGTTTGACCCGACAATTAACTAAGCAAACGAAGGAATTAAGATGTGCCCTTTTAAGGGTTAATCACCTACCTATCTATGGTGTTATACCCACATTCATTTTGATCAGTGGCTGGACTTTTAGAGTTTAAACCGAAAGTCAAAGTTAATTTACGATAACTTGACTTTTCAGTTTTTAAAACATAAAACTGAACTAAGGAGGGAGCCAAGACACTTACAACAGGTCCTAGCTATCTTTTCTACAAGAAAACAAGTTCCAACCATTTTAGAAAGCTCCAGGTTGAGAGATGAGGATGAATGAATGAAAATGAGCAATGAAATGGTTGGGTTCTAATCCTATTTATAGGTTTTGGATAAGATTAGGATTAAGACAAGTGTTTGAAAGGGTTAACCAGATCACTACACCTGTTAGGACAGCTGTATAATTGCCTTGAAGCCCAAGGATTTGGTTTTGATTGGATAAGAATGGAATAGAGTAGAGACCAAACAAAATTCGTATCTGGCACCTGCATACGGACCGTATGGTCCAGTGTATACGGTCCGTAAGGACCTGGTCAGCAAAGCAAAGTTTCAACTGTTAACATGTTTAGCCCCTGCACTTGCATAGTTGAGTTTTTGGCACTTCTAACACCCGTTAACCCCATTTATAAGCTCTATAAGGAAGTTAAAGTATATTTAACTTCAACCATGCTCAAAAATATTATGGGTGCCAGTTCGTTTGGTCGTACGGTCGTGTTTTTCGCTTAATTACGACGAACGTTCAAACGGACGCGAAAACAATCCAGATTTCGCGACGTATGGTATTTTTGCATTCCCATCACTAAATATAGTATTTCAATGATTACAAAAATTTATGGATGTACGGATATGGGCAGAACGTAGGATATGCGCGAATATGCATACTTTCACAGTTTTGACGCTTTTAGTCCCTTTAACGTGTAAAGCTATACATAACGTCATTTATTGATATCAAAATCTTGTATAGCCCACATAGGGATTCCCGAGAATGTGACCGAGCATTACGGAGTCTTTGGTTCTCTTAAAGGTCACTCGAAAGCGTAGTTTCGCTTGTTGACGCTTTTGGTCCCTTTAATGCGCAAACTTGCGCGTATCATCATTTAATGGCATCAAAGCCCTATGTAGCCCATATTAAGGATTCTCAAGAGTATGATGGCACATAAAATGCTTCGGGTTCATTAAAAGGTCATTCAGAGGTATAATTAAACATGTTGATGCTTTTAACCCCTCTAATTCGCAAACTTGCGCGTAACTTCACTTATTGGCATAAAAGCCTTGAATGGCCAATAATAGGCATTCCTGAGAATATGATCAAACATTATGAGCCTCTTGATTTGTTAAAAGGTCACACAGAGGTAAGAATTAACATGTTGACACTTTTAACCCTTCGACGCGCAAACTTTTACATAATTACGCAAACGGCTCCTCTCGTCCAACAAGTGGCTCATTTGAGAATACGGACACCGTATAAGGTCACTCAGAGGCTTAGCTTAAGCATGTTGACACTTCCAGTCCATTTAAAATCAAGGTTTTTGATTTTGACGAGATTAGTCCCTCATAGTCAACGTTTGACTTTATTAGGGTTTATTACACGTGTCAACACATCATTGGACACGATTTTACGAGGTGTTACATCCTCACCCCCTTAAAAGAACTCTCGACCCCGAGATTTGCTCAAGAATATGGAAGTACTTTCTGTCGTATAATGGACTTAACTTTGATAGTACTTTAGGGGCCTTTATGGTCATCCCAAATGACCTATTCGATAGGTACATGCTTCGTTTTGGAGCTTCTTAACCTGTCGATCCTTAATCGATACCGGTTTCTCAATTATCTGAAAATTTTATCATCTGCACATTTTCATGTGACAATGCTAGCAACACATTGGCTAGATGTTCCTTAACTCACAATGTGGAATTCATCGCGAATTCTACTAAGCTCTTCTTATAGGGTACTAATCCAACATATTTGATTCTTTCGAATAATCTTATATATCCAGGGCTCAACTTGTGACAACTCGAATTTCCGACATTCTCTATTCGCATTTAATGCACGTTGACGTTGACTGTTTAGTTGTTTGACTTGCCTGATTTCGTAACTGTACACTTTGTGATATGATGAGACGTATTATGTTGCATGATTATGTGTTTGATTGTATAACGTGGAACTTGTTAAGAAACATAAGCTGTTTAAGGTTTGAACAACCCGACGAAACACAAGAGTGTTTCGCCATAACCCATCCCGACGAAACAGGCTGTTTCGCCATATACATCTCGACGAAACAGAAGTCTGTTTCGCCGGCCCAGTAATTCACTAAGCCCAGCTTGGGCCCAGTACGTAAACTCGCATATTACTACGTGAACCAACCTCTTGTTTCACACTTTTGAGCAATCTGGAACCCTAGAGGACATTCTACTGTGTGACGGCAAACTAGAACCCACCGGAAACCCTTGTGCGATCAAACCATCATCTCGGTTAGTAAATCTATGTGTCTTGATTGATCGTTCATCCGTGTACGTGTCTATGTGTCATGTGATTCTGCTTTGATGATGTATATTTGAAATCGATACATGTTAAATATTAGGGTTCTTGTTATGATGATGATGATATAGATTTCGATATGAATGTTGTTGTCAGATATAAATAGTTTTATGTGAAACTCGATACGATTGAATACTTGGTTCTGGATGGTGTTAATCTGAATCTGGTTAGCATCTTGATAGGGTTCGATAATGTGATCTTGTATGATAGTCGGTTTGATACATAAGAACTAGGGTTCATGCTAGACGTTAAAGAAATCCGATAATTATGCTATGATGATGTTACGATGATTCTGTGTTGAATGATTACTGTATGATTGAGGATTTGCTGTTTTACGGCTGTTAGGGTTTACTGATGTAATTGATATCCACGTAACTGATTTTCCACGAAACAGACATCTTAGACGAAACACAGAGGACGGCGAAATAGATGTGTTTCGCCGAGACCAACTTGACGAAACAAACATGGCGAAACACAAGTGTTTCGCCGAGACCCTGAACGACGAAACAGAATATGTTTCGTCAATATGTGTTTCGCCAAACTGTGTTTCGCCGACTGGGTAAACTGTTTAGTAATCTGATTCTGTTAAGACTTAACCCAAGTTAACTAACTGCTGTTAAATAATAAACATGACTGGTATGATTACGTGCTACCTGCTTATACGTGAACAACTTGAACACAAACTGATTATTCTATACGTGCATACTTTAGGACGTGATTGATTTACTTTGAGCACATACTTAGCATACCGAGCAAATCCAAGGTGAGTTCACACAAGCCAAGGCATGGGGTTCCCGGGTGGGAATGGGGATTTGATGATTTACTGTACATACATAGATGCTAGAACCTACTGCTAGACTAGTAACACTTATTGAACGATCTTCGCACACCTGCCAAGGATTGGCCGCGATATTATGACTGACTTCGCACACCTGCCATATGATGGCCGCGAACTAAATTTACAAATCTTCGCACACCTGCCTGGAGAGGCCGCGATACAAATAAACCTAGTCTAGAACACTTGGGAAAAACATTCCCCAATATCTTCGCACACCTGCCGGGAAGGCCGCGATGGGAACTAATACGATACATTGTAACGAACGAATAAACTACTACTCATGCTATACTATTACTGAACTATTAACTGTGAACTCGCTCAACTAGTTGTTGACTCTCTCTCACATGCCTTGCAGGACCTTAGGTACTTATGGAGCTTGCACAGGGAGGAGCAGGTCGTTGTGGGACATGGATCGATGATGCCAAGTTATCTATCTAAACATTTGAATTTACTATTTACATTGGGTTTACATACTTATGCTTCCGCTACACACTTGTTGATGTTTGGTTTTTAAAAACACCTTTGTATTGATGAATGATTTTTGGTAATTACTTATATGTTCAATATGATTGGTGGCTTGATCCTGGTCAGTCACGCCTCCAAGCGGTGATACTCCGCGTGTGGATTTTTGGGGGTGTGACACAACTTGCCCTTGTGTCATACCCTTCATGTTGGTATTTCCAATAGAATCTTGTTCCCTACTTGGAACTTTAAGAGATCTGCGTCTCTCTTTCATATTGCTCCTCTGCCAATTACTGGCAGCCTTCAGACGATTTCAGATTCGTATTATCTTATCCGTCGTCTTTAAGACAATCTTAGATTCTGATATTTGGGGTTTTCTCAACTCCTACCCATCCAACGGGCATTTGTCACTTTCTCTCATACAAGGTCTCCAAGGGAGCAACCTTGATGCTTATATAATGCTATTGGTTATAGGAGAACTTAATTGGGGTGAGATAGTCATTACAACTACTATCCGAATCAATCTTAAGGAATTGACTACCCTTATAGTTAGTCGAACAAATCAACGATACTGGGCAGCTAATAACGATTCTTAATCATTTCCTAGTTAGGTTGCAATAACCAATGCACAAGCGTATTGCATTGTGCTTTCCTTTATCAACAATAATAGTCAGAGCTCCTAAGACAATGAGCTAGGCCGTACAAGCCTTTCTTTATAACTCATCTGGTTAGCCCTCAGTTCTTCCATTTCTGTTGATGCTAACCAATATGGAGCTTCTGTAACAGATACAACTCCTAATAGGATGCCAGTCCTAATTTCACCTTGCCTCTCAGGAGGTAAAATAGGGTAATTCTTACTAAGAAGAACTCAAGTTATCCAAATATGATAGAGGTAGCTTCAATCTTCGACCTTGGTCCACTTACCGACGCTTGTGCCATACAAATGACACATCTGATTAAGTAGAGACGCCTACTTACGCATTTCTATTATGGATATCTTCTTTGAATACCACTAGCTGACTTTAGTACAATATGACCATTGGTATATCTTAGTGGTTCCATGCATTAAACCTCCATACTGATCAGGCATGGTAGCAATCTATGGAACGCACTAGGTTACGCCAATCCTCATATGGCGCTTTTATCAAACATAGTTGGCACTCGCAGTTGATAAAATCAATGAGGAAGTAATTAAAATAACATATATCGTCGTACTCTATTCGAAGAAAGAGTACTTTTAGATTTTTATAGAAGGATTATAGTCGAGAAAAAGAAGAAATGGTCTCTAGGGTTTTATTGGTAGGTTCTACCTTACTTAGTATCTGGAGTTCTTATGAATATCATCAAAAGTTTGCTAAGCTTACGGTCTATGAAAGACTTATCACTTCCTGTATTAAAAACAGGTCACTTAGCAGAAATTATCATTGATAAATGATAAGAAATGTACTTGATGACATCATGCACTGCCTCTTGGCATTCATCAGGTGAGTTTAGACATTTCCCTTCTTAGCCACTCCAGGATTAGCTTGTAACACCTCGTAAAATCGTGTCCAATAATGAGTTGACACGTGTAATGAACCCTAATAAAGTCAAACGTTGACTGTGAGGGACTAATTTCATCAAAAATCGAAAACCTTGATTATAGAAGGACTGAAAGTGTCAACAGGCTTAAACTAAGCCTCTAAGTGACCTTATGCGATGTCCGTATTCTCAAATGAGCCATTTGTTGGACGAAAGGAGCCGTTTGTGTAATTATGTGGAAGTTTGCGCGTCGAAGGGTTAAAAGTGTCAACATGTTAATTCTTACCTCTGAGTGACCTTTTAACAAACCCGAAGCATTTTGATGTGCCATCATACTTTTGTGGATCCTTAATATGGGCTACATAGGGCCTTAATGGCATTAAATGATGGTGCGCACAAGTTTGCGCATTAAGGGGATTAAAAGCGTCAAAACGGCGAAACTATGCATATTCGCGCGTATTCTACATTCTACCCATACCCGCACATCCATAAATGTTTGTAATCATTAAACTGTTATATTTTAGTTATGGGAATGCAAAAATATCATACGTCGCGAAATCTGGATTGTTTTCGCGTCCGTTCGAACGTTCGTCGTAATTAAGCGAAAAACGCGACCGTACAACCAAACGAACTGGCATCCATAATATTTTTGAGTATGGTTGAAGTTAAATATACTTTAACTTCCTTATAGTGCTTAGAAATAGGGTTAACGGGTGTTAGAAGTGCCAAAAACTCAACTATGCAAGTGCAGGGGCCAAATGTGTCAACAGTTGAAACTTCATATATGCTGACCAGGTCCTTACGGACCGTATACCAAGGACCATACGGTCAGTATGCAGGTGCCAGTTACGATTTTTTGCTTGGTCTCCACTCTATTCCATTCTAGACCAATCAAAACCGAATCCTTGGGCTTCAAGACAATTATACAGCTGTCCTAACAGGTGTAGTGATCTGGTTAACCCCTCCAAACACTTGTCTTAATCCTAATCTTATCCAAAAACTATAAATAGGCCTTTGTTCAACATTTTCATTTGCCCATTTCATTCTTTCCTCTCCTCTCTCAAGTTCTGGAGCTCCTTTATCTGATTAGGACTTGTTTTCTTGTAGAAAAGATAGCTAGGACCTGTTGTAAGTGTCTTGGCTCCATCCTTAGTTCAGTCTTATGTTTTAAAAACCGAAAAGTCAAGATATCGTAAATTAACTTTGACTTTCGATTTAAACTCTAATGGTCTAACCACTGATCAAAATGCATGTGGGTATAAGACCATAGTTAGGTAGGTGATTAACCCTTAAAAGGGCACCTTCTAATTCCTTCGTTTGCTTAGTTAATTGTTGGGTCAAACTATTTAATTAAAAAGTCAAACTTGGCAGAATTGTGATTAATAAGTAAAACCAATAATACAAAGGTTATAAATTATATTTAACACTTTAATAACTTGGTAATTATTATTTAAACATGTCTAAACATGTTTAACCCGACAATTCTAAGTTTAGGATCGATTCGCAACCAAAAGTCGCGTAGTTTGACTTCTATGTTGACTTTTGGTTATAAGCCGAATTAGACTAGTATGCTACTGATTTTAGGTTCCGTTATGATCATATTATAATGTAGCATAACCCTCTGGGATTATATTACATGATCATACTAGTAATCCGAGTCTTATACAAGTTTCCGTTAATATGCCGTACTTTGACTATTATGCCCTTTTTAGCAAAAATAAAGTTTAGACACCAATAAGCTTTCAAACAACTTTGGTATTGATATGTTAACATGTTTTGATGTTATAAATTTGATCATAAACTGAGTTCGCGTATAATGTCGTGAATTGTGCTTTAAAGTGACCAAAATGCCCTTTAGGCGCATAGATCGGTTTTAAGCATAATTCCTTATACCAAACTCATTGCCTACTAATTTAATATCATAATAAGGATAATGTGGGATATCAATTCAGATTATAAACTGAGTTTATGCACAAGTTCTTGAATTATGTCTTCAAATGACGATAATACCCTTTTGGCACCTAAAATGGTTTTAAAGCATGATTTTCACACGAAATCTTTTTACTACTGAAATGTCATATTAAATAACATATTTTGGTCATATAAACCTGACCATAACATCAGTTTTCCTAAAAGATCGCATACATCGTCATTTAACGACTTAAACGCCATTTCGGCGCGTAGTATGGTTTTAAACCATAACTACCAACCAAGACTTGTTACCTACTGATTTTATAAATCATTTTAAATATATTTTTACAGTAGGTATATGTTATAAACTCAGATTCCCAAATTAGCCTTCAAAACTATGTGTGAAATTACCAAAATGCCCCTATGGAGCATAGTTTGGTTTTAAACTATGAAACACACATATGTTTGATATCATACTGATATTATATCATAAATAAAGTATTTTAAAAGAATTTTTATGATCGTAACATCAGATTGTACCCAAGTCCCTTTTATACGGCCTAAGATGACCAAAACGCCCTTTCGGGGCATAGTTTGATTTTAAAACCTAAACGAGCATACAAGTTGATATCCCACTGATATTATAACTTATTTAAAGTGTATTGGCATATGGAACTTGTTCATGACTCATCTGGTTACTCGTTAACGCTTATACGCGTACGGTGAGACTTATGTAACTAATTTATGTAAGTTTGCCAAAACGTGTTTAACCTTATCATTTTAGCTTAAAAATCTAGAGTGGGTTTAGTTTACCCATATTATACAAGTATCCAAACTTGTCAGGTCTAAATCACATTCTATTCCAGTCATCGCTTAATCTAGCGTGTCGTACCGTTCTAGATATTATAAACTAGCCGGTCTAAGTCTACAACTTAAATAAGACCGTTAGCATTCTAAATTGGTTATATATTACCATCACTCTAGACTAGAGCCACCCGATAAAAGCTACCTGCATTTAGATAGATTGGATACGACTGAGTTATTTTGCTATGAATCAAGTATTAGCTCAGGTAAATACTTTTAACTTATTTTCCCTTATACGGGCTTGGGATATGGTATTATAATAATACCACTTGGTCGGGTATGAAATCATTTAATCAAATTATGATTAATAAATTTACATAACCCGTTTAATATGTCCTGTTTGATAACATAAGCATTGGGGGTTAATACGACCGTGTCCTGGATATCCTCGGCTCATTAAAGTTAAAAATGGCCAAGACTTATGCACGGGGTGTAGGCATACACCCGACAGATGCAAATGCTAAGATATAAATAACCCACATGTTGGGGATAACTCCTTCATGGGTTTTGTAAGTGGTGAGTCGGTTAATCATGACCGACTTCCAAACCGGCCCCATATGTATGACAAACTTGTAAATCAGTATACAAGATTTTAATAAGAATCATCCCAAGTTATAAATGGTTTATGCCTTGTGCACTTAAATCAATTTTTATAAACTCTTCTCAAATGAGTCAGTTAATTGTATTTACCAGTGAAAACTGACGTATTTTCCAAAGACTAAGTGACAGGTACTACACATAATAGGCTGGGAGCTGCTCGGTGTCGAAACAGAGGATCTTGCAAATCCTTAAAGATGCCTTAAAGTCTACAAAACTTCATTTTATACATTCTGTAAAGATCCACCTGTGGATTTGATATTACAGGCTCGTCTATAATAAATACTTTGATATTTTCAGACGTTTGAGTTTGTAATAATATTTTATATTCCAAGACTTCCGCTGTGCTATTCTGTGTATGTTTGACTATGATGATATCAACTACGTCACGATACTCCCCACCGGTAATACGTGGAAATATCGGGGTGTGACAGGTTGGTATCAGAGCCAACGTTTGAGTGAATTAAACACTATCTCTTAGTGTTTAATCTCAAATGACACAGTAGCATATTACTTAGACCTTTTGAGTCTAGACTTAACATAGGAATGCTCTCATCCCTATTAAGTAAACATTGTTTTCGATTTTATGTATTTTGAATAAGTCGCCAAGAAAGGAAGCCGTTGATGGAAATTCTCTTTATCCGAAGCCAAGGAATGCCAAGCTTCACAATACGGATAGAATGAGTTTGTGACTGGTGTGGAAGAAAGACCTTCATGGACTCATTCCTTAAACCAAATCTATTTGAATTGTATTCAGACATGAAAGCCCATACCGATGGTCCCTGAGGCTCAAAGTTTTGAAGTCTGTATCAGTGGAGTCCATACCAGGTGGTCCCTGAGGCTCCCGTATTAAAAATAATACAAGTAGATCCTAGTGATCCCTATTCCTTACCTTCAAATTTTGAAATCCCAAGACTTGGATTATATTATTCAAAACCCAATTTATAATCCATATCATTCCTTAACCATTGAATCCTTGAATTCTACTTCTATAACGGATCCTGATTGGAATACTTACCTTATTAAAGATCTTAAGTATCTCTACCGTGTACGGTAAACAAAGAAGAGAAACAGTCAAAATGGAGCAAGGAAGGCGTTAGAGAATCCTTCTTTCATAATATTCTTTCTTTTTCAAGTCCTTATAAGGACCTATCTCTTCTATTTAGTCCCTGTGTGGACATACCTTTTGACTTAAGACCCTATATGGGCATTTGCTATTTGGTCCTTTCATGGACATTATATTTCAATATAGTCCCTTGTGGACATTATATTCCAATAAAGTCCCTCGGTGAACATACTATTTCAATATAGTCCTTTCATGGACGTGTGATTTTATTAAAATCCCTTTTTGTGGATACACTATTTTTAAATAGTCCTCTCGTGGACTTGATATTTCAATATAGTCCTCTCATGGACATTATATTTCATCACAGTCCTTTCATTGACATACTGATTCTTAAAATCCTTTTCTGGACATATTATTCCTACAAAATCCCTTGTGTATATGATATTTTATTATAGTCCTTTCAAGGACATATTGTTTCATTAATAAGTCCCATTAAGGACGTGTCTTTCGACATAAAGTCCCTACGAGGACAGTTGTTTATTGATGTTCCTTCATGGACATGTTATAAAAGTCCCAATGCGGACATATTTTATAGTTCCTTTACGAACTATTAATTCCTTTTAGTCCCTGCATGGACTAGAATTATTTAAAGTCCCTGTGAGGACATCTGTACAGCAAAGCCCTTTTGTGCGCATGCTGTACCAATATAGTCCTTTTATGGACATGTTATTTCATCAATATCCCTTTGGGGATACATTATTTCGAAATAGTCCCTTTGAGGACATTGATATTTCATTATAACCCTTATATAGATTTATAATATTTTATAGTCCTTATACGGACTTATATTTTTCCTCTTAGTCCTCTGTGGACAATTATATTACTAAAAGTCCTGATTAAGGCACTATTGTAAATTCCTAATAATCTAGGAAAGTTTTGAAAATTTTATGTAGGTATTCATTTCGTCCTTTATTCAGCGATAGTTCCAAATTTTACTCGAACTTTATCGATCAGCTGAAAATTTCAAAAGATCCTCTTAATGGTATAACCTAGAATATATGTCTATGAACATGGCTGTAATGGTAAACCCCTCTTAAGATAATTAATCCTTGTTAACATCTAAGAACATGTTAACATTCCTGGCTGTGTGACTTGAGAGACCACACTAGCTTCCAAAAGTACTTGGACTTTTCCAAGCCACCTTCATAGCCTATATGGTCAATGCGAATCACGGCTATTAAACAACAGTATGATCTATACATCAAAACATCCAATTGAGATGTATACCTTTGGGCGAAGGTGTATTCATGACAATGATAGTTTTATTGTATAAACTTCTTGTCAAAAGGGGCGATGAGCTATGTTCGACCCTTAAAGGTCACTGATCCAAGAGATCATTGATTATGTTTTAATTGTCCTTGTGACAAGGCCTTTTGTGCCATCTAACTATCCTTTGAAGCAAGCCTTGTAGTTAGTGTAAATGTCTGTAGCTTCCGTCAGTATGTAGTCATATTTTTGTATGTTTGTGAATAGTTTATGTTTGTATGTATGTTAGATTAGCAGAACAAGATATGGGACGTTATTGTAAAAGTGTTGTATTTTGTTGGCTATGCCAGCCGATCGGACAGGCGTCCGATCGGTCAGCAATGCCAGCCGATCGGACAGCATCACATGGTAGCCGATCGGATAGCACTTCTTCTATCCTGACTCTGCCTATAAATACCTGTCCGATCAGGTCATTTATAGCTTTTGGACCTTTGACTCTCTGGAGAACTCATGTCAGTCTGACTTTCAGAGGAACTTTTGTACTTTCATATACGTTGAATAGAAAGATCAGACAACATTTTAGAGTTGAATACTTTGTCGTATATCTGTGGTTTGATCAAATGGATTCCGCACATTAATCAAAGCCGATTCATCTAGTTTCCGACGAACAGATCCTATCCAAGGGACCTACAAGTGGTATCAGAGCATTCAGGGAGCTGAATCGAGATCTACGACAACAAATTCACCAGATTTCAAGTTTCTTCTACCGATTCAAGAGCCAAATTTCACCGGAAATTTGCTTTTCTTGCCGATTCGAATCAAATTTCACCGGAAATTTGACATATTCTTCTACTTTCCTCTTATATCTAGCATCATTTCTTTATTTTGTCATCATAAAATCAGAAAAACTTAAAATTGGAAGTGATTTTACGGATAAAATTTGACGAAACTGTTATAGATCGATTCGCAATCAGTAAAAGTATAATCATTCAAATTTTCATAACAAAATTCGTTCAAAAACTTGTTCAAAGTTCATCAAAAAGTATGAAAAACTGTTCTTGATTGCTGACATCAGCCGTTCGGACGACTTAGCTGATTCTTAAACTTGCTGACATCATCAATTCGTTCGGACAACTGTACGAACGACTTGAATTAGATTGCTCACAGAGTGTGTTGCTGACATTATCAGTGTTAGCCGATCGGACAGTTGACCGATCGGACATCATTGTTGTTGCGAGTTACCTTTTGCTTACGTCATATTGCTAGCCGATCGGACAAACGACCGATCGGACGGTAATTGATTGCCTTTATATTCGATCGAACAGACGACCGATCGAACAGCTGATCGATCGAACAACTATCCGATTAAGTGATCAGTTGTGTACTATTCGATCGAACAGTCATTCGATTCAAGTGCACTTGTGTGAAATTTTTGAAAATCACAAAAATTTGTCTAAGTGTTTGATAACTGTTTCAGGTACTTAAAAATGGATGAATTCGTGAAACCTTTCAGTGATATGTTTGCCTTTGCTAGAAACTCTGGAGATGATGGTACTTCTAGCAACACCAATGAGAACACGTCAAATGCAAAGAAAACTTTGACGGATGCGTTAGGTGTGGAAAGTGCATACGGAACATATAACAAACCCCCAAAGTTGATGGCAATCGAAGAGTACAGTCGGTGGGCCAAGAAATTTGAAGAATGGCTAAAGGCATTTGCGTACACCAGCTGGAAAAGTCTAAAGAATGGATACAGTGATGGAGTGAAAAATGGTGAAAATTTGACATCATCTGAAAAAATAGAAGTTTTTGTTGCTGAGCAAAAATGCATCGCATTGCTGTTTCAGTCTGTCCGAGAAGATATAATATCTTTGATCGAATACACTAATGCTAAAGATCTCTGGAAAAAGTTGAAAGTTAAATGTTTAGGAAGTGCAGAAATAGTGAAAAACAAAAAGAAACTACTAAGAAAAGAGTTTGATTTGTTTGGGTGTTTAAAGAATGAATCAGTTTGTAAAATGATTGAGAGGTTTGGGCACCTGAAGCTGGAGCTGGCGAGACATTAAATTTTCTATTCTCAAGAACAGTTAATCGACAAATTGTTTGATTCATTGCCAGATGAGATGGATTGGCAATATTATGCTTTGATGTTGAAGAATACAATTAAACCTGAAGTTCTTAAGGTGGATCTGTTGATTGAAAGACTAGAGAGTCATGAGTTGGAGATAAAGAAAATGCACAAAGTCAATCACTCGTCATATCAGCAGAACTTGGATTTGTATTATCCAAAGAGCATGATTCCAAAGATTACGTCTCCCAAGACAGCTTTTTCTGCTGAAAATGTCAACAAAATCCAAAATTCCAACACATCTAGCAAAGAGAGTGCAAGCAGTGGATTTCACAGTGGCTCTTCATCTACTTCAAACCAATCAGCTGAAAAGAACTTATTTCAATGCAACATCGCTGTAGATTTAAAGAATGCTCAAAACTTCAGCAAGGA
This sequence comes from Helianthus tuberosus, assembly GCA_030545235.1. Taxonomy (NCBI): domain Eukaryota; kingdom Viridiplantae; phylum Streptophyta; class Magnoliopsida; order Asterales; family Asteraceae; genus Helianthus; species Helianthus tuberosus. The sequence goes on from CM060397.1 coordinate 177,020,284, forward strand.
GTCTGCTAAGCAACATATGTTTTTCTTAGCTTTCGTGCTAGAATCGTATGAAAGTCTAGTGGCTGGGAAGATTGGCAACACCAACCTGACAAAAGAAGATTACGATCAGATAGATCCTGAGGAGATGGAATTGATCGACATAAGGTGGTGTATGGCCAGTGCAGTTCGTCGGGCACAGCGTTTCATGGAGATAACTGGAAGAAAGTCTATTGGTGGACCATCTACCAAGTTGGGCTTTGACAAGTCAAAAGTGACATGTTTCAAGTGTAAACAGAAAGGTCATTTTAAAAGAGAGTGCCGTAATGCTTATGCTGATGATTCTGAAAATCCGTTCAAAGAAGATTACTACAAGAAAGCGATATATCATCAGAATAAATCAGAACCGCCAAGAATGAAGCAGATTGAGGATAACAAAGAGAAATCCAGAGCTCTTGCTGTGATTCATGACGATGAAGGTTTTGATTGGAGCGAGTTGTTACCAGAAGAGGATGCGGTTGGATATGCTTTTATGGCAAAAACTGTTGAACCTGTTCCTTTTAAAGATAATAGAAATGAAGAAGAAAAGCATGTCAACAGAAAGATGATAGCTCAAAACATAATGATCAGAATATCTGATATATACACTGAAGCAAAAGGGCAAAGAGATGGGATCCAGACAGAGAATGTTATCCGGACTCCATGGGAAACATTGCTATTGACTATAAGACCCTCGATCTTGAAACAATAATTCAACAAATTGCTGAAGAAGAAGAGGCTTGGCAAAGAAAATGATGGGGAAGTGGAGAAGAGAAAGAAAAAGAGGAAAAGGCAAAGAAGGTTGATGATGGGATCATTGATACATCACAAGAGTTGAATGCCGAAAACTTGAGAAAGATGGCTGACAAAGTGCTGGCTGCTAAGGAACTTGAGGTAGACTCTAAATCCGTATCTGAGTCTAAAAGCCAGGTCAGTTCAAACGGGTCAACAAGTGCGTCAGGTAAGAATGTAAATGGTGATATTGACTGCAAAAATTGCATGAAAGAGTGCAAAGTTTGTAGTACAATCACTTATCTCAGTGGTAAGAAAGTTGATGATCTGACTGCTAGAGTCCGAAGTGTTGAGGATCAGATCCTTAACCGTGATAAAATGTTGAGAGTCTCAAACGACAGATTAAAAGAATTAACTGACAAAATTGAAACTGATAAAATTGAAATAGAAAGAGTTAGGAAAGAAAATGAAAAACTAATTCTTGAAAATCGTCAAATTTCTGAAAGTTTTGAGAAGCTAAAACGCACGGTGAAAGATTCTGATGATAGAAACGGTAAAACATACAAAGAAAATTGTCATTTGCAAGGCGTTTTGAGGGTTAAAGAAGAGTTAATCAACCAACAACTGGATGAGATTGCGAAATTGAAGCTTCAGTTTGAAGAAGCTAAGATTGAGAATGAGCGTATTAATTTGAAACTGAACAGTTACAACTCTGCAAGCTTTGTTTTGCAAGACATTGTTCCCAAACCCATTGGGAAAAACAAAGCAGGCGAAGATGTATACTTTGATGGAACTGGGGTCGGATTTCATCAAGTTCTGCCACCAGTTCTAAACAATTTTTCAAAGAAACAATCAGGGTTGGTTAATGATGAAGTTGAAATAAATGAGGTTAAACTTCCAGAGTCAATTGATGTGACATTTTCTTCATTATCATCTGATGATAGTGTTCAAACTGATATTGTTAAAAACATGGCTGAAAGTGTTTTGAAGTCTGATATTGATTCAGCTGATGCTGATGAATGTTTTCTGGATAAATACATTCAGAAATCAAAATCCAAAAAACAACTTAAATGATGAACCTGCTGTTGTGATGTATAAGATGGCAGGATCTGATAAGTTGTATTCGGATCTTGAATTTCCTTTAGAAAATGTGAATGTGGGAAAATTGAGAAATGTTTTTAAATTGATTGAGATTGATATATCAGAAATCGAAGGTTTGAGAAATTCAAAGAGGCAATTAAATTTTGAAAAAGATAAAGCTTACTACAAAAAACCTGTCATTCCACCACGTTTTTCTAACAACAACCGAAATATATGGTCGGGTGGATATCAAGGTGGTAAGAATTATCAGAAAAAGAATGTTCAGAACAAGAGGTTTATAGAGAAAAAGGTGTTTGTGAACAGTTCAAGCTCACTTTCTGATGAGGAATCTGAGATTTTTTCAAAATCAAACAAAGAGTTCTTTGAGAAGAAGGCTTCACAACCTCAGTCTGAAGGCACAAGTCGGGTAGCTGACACCCGAACATGCTTCAAATGCAATCAAGTTGGACATATTGCACGAAAATGTACCAACTTGAAGCCTAAGACTGAAGTTGTGATGAATTCAATCAAGAAAGATGTTGTGAAGGGAAAAGCTCCATTGGTTGTTGAGAAAAAGGTTTTGAAAAATGGCAACACCAAGATCAAAACTGAACCTGTTAAGAATTTGGTAACTAAAAATGACAAATTTTACAAACGGGTTGCATCAACTCAACAAACATGGAAGCCAAAAACTGTTGAAAAGAAAGAAAATTCTCCAAAACCAAAGGTGTCTGAGACTGAAAAACCATCATCTTCAACCAAGAAGATGTATGTACCTTTGGATTTATATGAGAAACAAGAAAAACAAAAATCGACTTCTGAAAAAAAGTATGTGGTAAAGAAAGACCAATCATCTGGTCAACCTCAAAAAGACGATTTCTCCTTAAATAAAGAGGTTGAGATTGGGTCTGAAGAGAGCTTGAAGATAAATGATATGAATTTTTCGCCACTTTACACTGCTAAAACACACATTAATGTCAAGTTACCCAAGTCAAAAGAGGCTTGGGTGGCAACAAAATCTCACTAAATATTTGTGATATGTGCAGGAGCTTCCAAGATCCGTTTCGCGTTGGATTATGGATAGTGGAGCTTCTCGGCACATGACAGGGAAGACAGCATTGCTGTATGATGTTAGAAATTTCAATGGAGGTTATGTAAGGTTTGCAGGTAACCAAGGTGGTAGAATTGTTGGAGAAGGAACGTTATCTAATGGGATCGTCACGTTTGAAAGAGTTAACTACATTGATGAGCTGGAAAATAATCTGCTGAGTATCTCACAGATTTGTGACAGGATGTATACCACTCACTTCACAGACAAAGAATGTTTGATCTTGAAACCAGGTCTTGTTATTCCTGAAGAATGGATTATCATGAGAGCGCCTAGAGTGAATGATCTGTATGTATTGGACATGAGTGTAGCAACTACAACAACGAGTCAAGCACACTGTTTTGTGTCTAGAGCAACTGAGAAAGAATCGCAGTTGTGGCATCGCAAGATGGGCCACATTCACCTACGAAAAATGAATCACCTGGTGCATAATGATTTAGTTCTGGGTGTTCACATTAAAGGTTTTCATCTGGAAGGGGAGTGCAGTAGTTGCATCAAAGGCAAGCAAAAGAAAAAGTCACACCCTAAAAAGCAAGTCAATTCAGTCTCAAGACCTCTGGAGAGACTTCACATGGATCTGTTTGGTCCTGTGAATGTCAAAAGTATTACAGGAGAACTTTACTGTCTTGTGGTTACTGATGATTATTCCAGATTTTCGTGGGTATCATTCTTGAAATCTAAAGATGAAACTTTCGAAAGTTTGATGGCGTTGTTCAGAAAAATTGAAAATTTGTACCAAGCTCGTATCAGAAGAATCAGAAGTGACAATGGTACAGAGTTTAAGAACAACCGAATGGAAGAATTTTGTGATGAGAAAGGAATATTGCATGAATTTAGTGCTCCTTATACTCCACAACAAAATGGAGTAGCAGAACGAAAGAACAGGACACTAATCGAAATGGCCAGAACAATGCTTGCTGATTCAAAATTACCAATCAACTTTTGGGCAGAAGCAGTGTCAGCAGCTTGTTATACTCTCAACCGGGTTTTCACAGTAAAGAAATTCAACAAGACGTGTTTTGAGCTGATAAATCTTTGCAAACCTAACCTGAAGTATCTGGAACCGTTTGGGTCTCCCTGCACAGTTTTAGAGCCTTTTGGGAAGTTTGGTCCAAAGAGCATTGAAGGAATATTTGTGGGTTATTCTAGTCCACAAAAACGAGTCTTTGTTCCAAGTTTAAAGCGAATCATTGAAGCATACAATGTTGAATGTCAGGGCCATTCAATGCCACCGCAGAATCCCGGTGACTCATGGCATTTCAATTATGATACTTTGTGGGATTCCTTCAACATGGAGGAAGAACCAGAGTTCTTTGACGAGTTGGATATTCTGAGAGAGTATGAAGAATCAGATGAAAGATTCCCAGCATAAACTTATCGCAAACAACAAGCTTCAAATGATGATGAAGCAGGACCAAGCAATGCTGGAGAACATGAAGATATTCAAAATGAAGTTGCTCAAGATAATCAGACGGTAGAGAATAATAATCAAGAATCTGAGAACAGACCAATTTATGATCGTGATGATTCAGATTCTCAGGGGGAGCAAATTCAGTTTTCAGATCAAACAATCCCAGTCAATGAACAAGATGCAAATCAAAATGTCACAAATTTGGAAGGTGAGGTAGATGTTTCAGGCGAGGTGATGCCAAGAACTCTTTCATATCATCCAGAAGAGTTAATCATTGGAGAGCTGCAATCAGGAGTCCGAACCAGATGACAAATCGACGAAGGCCTTACTTGTTTTTATTCTACTATTGCTCCTTTACAAACTGAGTTTTCACTTAGTTGTTTTATTTCGCAGATTGAACCAAGGACCTATAAGGAAGCTTTGACAGAAGATTCCTGGGTCAATGCTATGCAAGAGGAGCTAAGTCAGTTCGAGAAGTTGGGAGTTTGGAAACTGGTAGATTTGCCTGATAGTCACAGGAAGATCAACACCAAGTGGGTGTTTAAATGTAAGAGGGATGATCGAGGAGTTATTATTCGCAATAAAGCTCGACTCGTTGTCCAAGGCTTCAGTCAGCAGGAGGGGATAGATTTCACCGAAGTATACGCCCCTGTTGCAAGACTTGAAGCGATCAGAATCTTCCTAGCATTTGCATCGTGGAAATGATTTAAAGTCTTTCAGCTAGATGTGAAGTCGGCGTTTCTCTATGGCAAGGTGAAAGATGAGGTATATGTCGGACAGCCACCGGGCTTCACCGACCCAATTCACAAAGATAAAGTTTATCTCCTGGATAAGGCGTTATACGGCTTACATCAGGCCCCGAGAGCCTGGTATGAGACCTTGTCTCAACATTTGTTAGCCAACAACTTCATCCGAGGAAAGATAGACGCCACTCTGTTCACAAAAGAAGTCGACGGGCATCTTCTGATAGTCCAAATTTACGTGGACGACATAATTTTCGGGTCTACAAATGAACAACTCTGCAAAGATTTTGAAAAGGTAACGAAGCAGAAGTTTGAAATGTCATCAATGGGTGAGATGAAGTTCTTCTTGGGGCTTCAGGTTGATCAACTACCCGAGGGAACGTTCATACATCAAACGAAATATGTTCATGATATTTTGGAGAAATTCGAAATGTCAGGAATGTCACCTATGTCCATCCCATTAGCGACGAACCATGGAATAAACCCTGATCTCACTAGAGAAAAGGTAGATGAAACGCTGTATCGCTCCATGATCGGTTCGTTAATGTACTTGACGGCATCAAGACCGGATATTATGTATCCAACTTGTCTCGCAGCTCGGTTTCAGTCAAATCCTAGAGCTTCGCATATGGTAATTGTGAAAAGGATTATACGCTACCTGAAAGGAACTCCATCTCTGGGGTTGTGGTATCCAAAAGTAGGCGATTTCACGCTCGAAGGATATTCTGATTCTGATTTTGGATGCTGCAAAGTCAACGCTAAATCAACAACAGCGGGGTGCCAGTTTTTCAGACCACCTCTGGTCACCTGGCAATGCAAGAAGCAGACCTCTGTCGCTTTATCCACATGTGAAGATGAATATGTATCTGCTAGCAGTTGTTGCTCTCAGATCTTGTGGATCCAGCAACAATTGCGAGACTACGGTTTGCAATTTCTTAACTCCCCTATCTTTGTTGATAACGAGGCAGCTATAAACATAACAAAAAATCCTGTTCATCACGCTAAAATGAAACACATTGAAATTCGTCATCACTTCATCCGAGACTGTTTCGAAAAGAAGTTGATACGAATAGAAAAAATCCACACCGATGAACAAAAAGCTGACTTACATACCAAAGCTTTTGACAAAACACGTTTTCAATATCTTTTGAAACTTAATGGTATGAAGTTACTATCGGATGCGGAGGAAATCGTTGGCGTCGATGAAGGTACCACTGTAGATGATGTTGAAAAGCAATCTGCAATGGTTTGTCGAATTTTTACTTGTTTTGGTCTTTAGGGGGAGATAGAAATTTATATTTTCAGAAAATACAAAAACAATAAAAAATTCAAAAACCCAAAAACATTAGAAAATTTGAAAAAGCCAAAAACATGATAAAATTCAAAAAGAGTTTGTGTAAAAAGGGAATATGATAGTACATCAGCTAGACAATTACAGTGCGCTAAAGAAATGGAAAGTTTAAATGCATTAAACAGTCTCACTGATGATGTGCCGATAAGTTTTTACACATTTAGTAGGTTTGTTCGGGATATAAACCTAAATCTTACTAGCTTATTTCGTGGGGAAGACTACTTGGATATATTGGTAACCCCTGAAATCTTGTTTGAAAGATCCCTCTTTCTGAGATACTAGGTCTTTATACTCAGTGATATCTGGGGTATTATCCCGGGACTTCTGATTTTGCGGAAGCAATGGCCTAGTCCCCGGAGAATACTTTACCGCACGCTTGAAATATAGCGCCGCCCTCAGCATTAAATGATAAGACAATAAAATTGCTAATCAATGTTGTTGTAACAAAAGATCCTCTAAAGGGGACACACCCAAGTCGAACCGTCATCTCTCTGCTGAACGAAAGTTCTGACCTGAGATCTCACGGTTTCGTACTGTTTCATATTTTATTCCCTTACAGATATCATCTGTGGTATACTCACCTGTAAGACTGAATATTGGGATCTGGATACGGGAGTATATTCAAGAGGTGGGACACACGTATAAGTTTAAGTCTCTAAAATACTAAATCCGTATCCTGGACAAATTGAAATGTGTGTAAGAATTTAAAAGGATCAGTATATCAACAATCTAAGTGAATTGTTTAATGCTGTGTATGAAATCAAGCTTAACGGTACTTGTAACTTGTCGGTAGCTGATATGATTCCCTAACACGCTCACCAAAAATATGTTTGTAAATAGTTTACATTTACTGTATTTCATTTCTAGTTTAGAAGCTTTATTATAAATCCAAAAAGATTTTACATTTCTGCTTTATTTTCCGACAAACCAAAGTGGAAAGCTGATCTTCAGATTCGAATTAAAGCAGATGCAGGAAGTTACTGAGCTGGAAGATGAGTTTGGAGCTAATCATGCTAATCATGAAATGAAATGTCATAACAAGTTCTTTAAGTTGAAACTTGTAATTTTTCGGAAAAATGGTTGAACAAAAATAAAGAAAATGTCAGTACGCTTTGTATCGGGTCAACCAAGGTCATTAAGTTGGACTTGGTCGACAAGTTAAGTACCTAGGGTCATTGACTTGGACCTAGATACTTAAGTGGATTTTCAAACACTGATATATTCAAAAAGTCAAAATGTCAAAGTTTTGAGAGAAATAGGAATGCTTGGGTCGGACAGTTGACCGATCAGACAACATTGCTAGCCGATCGGGCAGCACACCGACTCAATGACACCTATAAATAGGAGGTCAAAGCTCAGTCAAAACGGTTACATGTTCGATCGGCTGACCTTTCTCTCTCAAACTTTCATCTGATTTCTCATTGATTTTTTTTGGATTAGAACATTGGTTTGTTGGTTTGCACATCATTCACAATGCCAAAGGTAAGTCTTTCACATCCAAATCTATCATTTGTTCTATATGTTCTTCATGTCGTCACTGTCAACATCTTTAGAATCAGATCTAGGAAGTTCTAGCCATTTTTGTTGAGTTTTAAGCACAAGGTCTTGTTCGCAATGTTAAGATCTATAGATTTACCGGTTTAATTTGTGTCAATTCATGTTTAATTTGAGTAGATCTGATGTTTAGTAGTTACGGCAGTCAGCTAGGTTTTAGTGAAATTAAACCTTGTTTGGAACAAATTAGAGAATAATGAACATAGGGTTTTGATCGCGACAAGATTATTCACATAGATCTATGTTAAATTTTTGATAATCTGCCTGAAAAATTCTGAGTATGATTGTTCTTGAATGAGATGCCAACCGATCGGACAGCATTCCGATTGGACAACCATCAGTGTGGATACACAAGTATTGTTGCTTGTTAGGATAGCTCATGCCTTGGAATTTGTGCCTAAATGTGTCATCAAAGTATAATTTTATTCATGTTCTGTACTGTGCTAGCCGATCGGTCAGCATTGCCAGCCGATCGGAAAACATTCTTACATTTCATTGAAATCTGTGCAAAATGGCCAACCGATCGAACAGCATTGCTAGCCGATCGGACAACATTGCCAGCCGATCGGACAGCATTGCCAGCTGATCGGACAGCATTGCCAGCCGATCGGACAGCATTTCCAGCCGATCAGTCAGCATTGCCAGCCGATCAGTCAGCATTCAATCATATCTTGATGACTGTACAAAGTGACAGATATGCCAATCGATCGGTCAGCCATCCGATTAGTTAGTACTATCACAAAGGGATTCTCAGTGTTAGAAAATTTCTCAAAATTTCCATCCTTCATCCTTATGTCTCAAAACCTGTGTAAATGATTAATAATGCATATCTTTACAGGGAAGAGGAAAGGATACGGATAAGGGTCACAATGTATACTGTGTAATTGATGAGGCTAACACAGAGAATACGGTGGTTGAAAAAATGGCCAAATTCTTAAGAGAAAGCAGAGTTGCGAAGGCTTTATCTGACAGAACTGTTATATATGAATCTCATGTAAGAACCTTCTGGAACACAGCTAGATATGAAGAAACTGATAAGATGATACACTTAGTATTAAGAAAGAAGGACAAAACGGGAAAAGACATAGATGTAGAGTTTAAGTTTGGTGTTGGAGACATTAGAAGAGTTCTAGACTTGAAAGATTCTGACGACGATCCAACAATCATGTCTGAATGTCTTGCTAAAGGAATGTGGTGCAAAATGGGATTCAATGGTCATATTAATGGAAAGATGACTAAGACAAGTTTCTCAAAGGCCTACAGATTTTTGATGCATTGCATGGTTCATTCATTGTCACACAGGAAAGGAGCATATGATGAAGTATCAGATTACAACATGAATATTGTCACAAGTTTGGTACTGAACAGACGTTACAACATTTCTCAAGTAATTTTTTAGTATATGAAGGAGAACTGCCAAAATAAAAGTGACATGTATATCATGTATCCAAGATTCATAATGATGTTGATAAATGATAAATTCAAAGATCTTCCAAAGAATAAAAGTGACATTATGGATATGAGAAACATAACGACTGAGACCATTGCAAGAATCACCAAAGAAAATGATGCAAAAACGAAACAAATGATATGCAAAATCAAGAATCCAGACTATGTTGCTCCTGACAATGACAAATGGAGACATGAGAACAGTGATTCAGATAATGAAGATGTGAAGATGAGTGAGTTTAAAGAAAAGAATACTAGTTGGTAGGTTGAGAAAGTAAAAGATGGGAAGAGAAAGAGAACTCCAAAGACGTCCCCTGCAGTTCCGATTCCAAAGGAACCAGTTCCTAAGATTGTTATTAAGGGTACAGTGAAAGGGAGAGTAATAAGAGAAGTTAGAATTTTAAAATGTTATATTATTCTAATGATATCTTCTATGTCTATTTTGCAGAACCACAACAGAAATTGGTGGATGACATAGTTTTGGAATTGTATGCAGTTATTCGAGAAGGAGCTGAGTTGTTGTCACAAACTCTTGAAAGCTTTTTGAAGAAGAATGAGGATGTTGCTAAAGGTGTCAAAGGCAAAGAACCTGAAGGTGTTGTTCAAGATGTTTCAAGTGATGAAGATTCTGAAGCAACTGAGTCAGAATCAGAACTTGATCCAACTACACTTGGCAGAGGCAAAGCGCAATTGAAGAAAACGCCTGCAAAGAAACAAAAAGTATCAGATGAGGAAGACTCTTCTTTTGAACCGGATCAACCAAAGAAACAAATAAAGAAGCGCAAAGCTGTTCAAACTGGAGTTATTCCAAGAAGCGTGCGTGCAAAGAAAGGAGAAGCTAAAGCTCAAAAAGATCAAGGAGGCAAAGGCAAAAAGCATGCTGAATCATCAAAGGCTCAAAAACCAGAGGTTAAAAAGAAAGTTGATCATGATGATTATGTTGAAGTAACCGAGGGTGGAGTCTTTTCTTCAAAATTTCCAAAAATTCCGGAAAATATTGAGATTCGAGAATCCTCATGTCCAAAGGTTACATATGATTTTTTTGGCAATCTTCCACCTGCAACTGGAATTTTTAGTGAAGATATTCCAGAAGACGATTACGACATGTTCAATAATGAAGCTGTAAAAGAATTACTGAAGAAAGTTGCTGCTCTCGAAAAGGCTAAAGACAAAACTGAAGCAGAACGTGATGCTTTAAAGAAGCAAGTTAATCAGCTGATGAAAGCTCATGATCAAATCAGGACAGTGTTGATAGAAAAAGAGAAGATGATAAATGAATTGAAGGATGACAGCAGTGATAATTCTAAAATGTTTGAATTATTGACAACAGAAATCTCTTCATTAAATGTGAAGATAAAGAATCTTCAAGATGTGAATCGGACGCTTAATCAGCTTCTCAGTGAAATGAGTGAAGCTACATCAAATGAAATGAAGGCGATGAAGTTGGAGATGGAAGCAATGAAAGCTGATAAAGAAATGAAAGACAATCAGCTCAGAATGTTATATGCGGTTATGGAAAGTCATATGAAGATTGATATTCATGCTGCATTTAATAATCTTGAAGTTAGAACAATCAAGGAAAGAAGAATGGAAAGAGAAAGACGACTAGCTGAAGAGGCCACTCAAAAGAACAAAAGTGTTGTTGAAGATATTCAAGAAGCTAATGGTTCTTCAAGACAAGTTGATGCTGAAATGGTTGATGCTGATGTTGTTCAAGAACAAGTTGCTGAAGTTGTTCAAGAACAAGTTGTTATAGAACAAGATGCTGAAGATGAACTAGATCAAGACTTCATGCTGGTTGGTGAGTCTTCTATATTAATTGATACTGATGAAGTTATTCGTAGAGTTGTTGCTATACAAAAGAAGAGAAAGGCGAAAGAAGTGTTGCTACTAGAATGGAAGACGCAACAATTTGTACTTGTTGGTGTAGCTTCTACAAAGCCTTACAGTATACCAGAAATTGCTCGTCAAATAAAGATTATGGAAATGCGAAGAAAGGCAAAGAAAGCACGTGGTGAAATCGTTGATGAAGATTCTGATATAGAGTTGTTTGGAGATGAATAGAATGAATATGAAAATGATGATAAAGTTGAGTTTGTTCAGAAAGATGATAAGAAAGATGATGATGACAAGAAAAACGATGATGATGATCAAGGGTCTTCTTGCTTGTTAATCAATAATCCTAATGTTCAAGAAAGGATTGAAGAGTTGCTGAATGATGAAATTAACGAACAGGAAGATGATACTCAACATGAAGCTTCATCATCTGGAAAACAACATGCAGACCAGGTATTCCTAACAAACCCTACTGTTATCTACCTACATGAGAAATATGAAGGTGAGATCGAGGTTCAGAGAACTAGAGCTGAAATGTTAGAAGAGTTGGGTTTAGAAGATGGAAAATTCAAGTTTGATATTGAGGATGAGATTCCTCAGGCTCCAGAGAAAGATTTTGAGCCAAGATATGCTCATGAAGCTGATCATTACGATGATGTCATTGTTGAAGATGCTTCAGATTCATCCGATGAAGATACTGATTTTCATTATGCTGGAATTGATGAAACATTTCCGTCACTCGCTGAAATGTTCAAAGATAGAAACGAAGATGAAATCAGAAGGAAAATTGTTGAAAAAGTTTCTACTGAAGGTATTCCTGAAAAAATTCCCAGAGAAATTCTTGCTGAAGAACGAAAAAGGTGGTTTAAAAATATGCCCAAAGAAAGAAAAACTCTTAGAGCTCTTCAGTATTTCACACATGACAAAAATCTTTCATGGGGAGACATTCTATCATGGGGCTATCTTGAAGATCTTAAAGTCTATGCTATCAGACAGGAAGAAGGAGTTCAGTACTTCGAATTTCTGTCAGATATCAGTTCTTTACCATGGTGGGATGTGGATGAGCTGGTGAAAACAAAGAATATCAAGCAGTTCTACTATGGTCCAGAAGTTAGACAACATGAACAAGATTTGTGGAACTACATCAAATTGCAAGCAAAGAATGGTTATCCTGATTGGAAGCCACAGTATCCAAAGCAGATTGTCACATATCTAGAGAATGGTAAAAAGGATATAACTCTGGATGTGAAGCTGCCTAGATGCCTGAAGAATATGCCTCTTAGAGCCATTGAGCAAGACTTCCATGATTTATTTCAAGGCTGGTTGTACAATGAAACTACGGCTGAGGCAGTTATCTCTCTGTATGACAAGTCCACGGGAAAATCTCGAAGAATCAGTATTCTGGATCCAATGTGGCTTGTTAACTGTTCAAAGAAGGATATCGATTGCTTGTTCTACAACATGATCGTTTATGAAAAGAGAGACAAAGCTCAAGCACAACAATACCAAACAGTTGTAGATGTTTGTTTTGCGCAAGACATCAATTCTGGAAGATACTGGAAGACACAATGGAGAGATCTGGAGATTGATGAGTTCCTAAAAAGGTATAAGCGTGAACAAAGATCTAAAAAGATTGCTAAAAGAGCTGCTGAGTTGGGCAAATGAAAGTTGGGTAAAGTGCCTCCAACAGATCAAACGTCGATTGAATCAGAGGAGAACAAAATACCAAAATAGGATCGAAAGCGTGATGGTGATCCAGTTTATAGAAACTGGTGGTTAACTGAAGGAAGGCATAAAAGACGTAGAATGTTAGAAGAAAAGGTAGAAAAGAGAAGACAGAGAGCTCGTGAACGAAGACGCTATAGGAGGAATTAAAGACTATGCTGGAAGGAACTACAGCTACATCCGAGGGGGAGTCTGTTAGTGTAAACGTCTGTAGCTTTCGTCAGTATGTAGTCATATTTTTGTATGTTTGTGAATAGTTTATGTTTGTATGTATGTTAGATTAGCAGAACAGGATATGGGACGTTATTGTAAAAGTGCTGTATTTTGTTGGCTATGCCAGCCGATCGGACAAGCGTCTGATCGGTCAGCAATGCCAGCTGATCGGACAGCATCACATGCTAGCCGATCGGACATCACTTCTTCTATCCTGACTCTGCCTATAAATACCTGTCCGATCAGGTCATTTATAGCTTTTGGACCTTTGACTCTCTGGAGAACTCATGTCAGTCTGACTTTCAGAGGAACTTTTGTACTTTCATATACGTTGAATAGAAAGATCAGACAACATTTTAGAGTTGAATACTTTGTCGTATATCTGTGGTTTGATCAAATGGATTCCGCACATTAATCAAAGCCGATTCATCTAGTTTCCGACGAACAGATCCTATCCAAGGGACCTACACTTGTGCTATATGAGGACATCTCTATGACATTGACATTGTGATCTTTATGATCCCCTGTCCAAGGTAATGAGTTGTGCTCAAGCCTAATAGTCTACATGATCAATGCGATCATGACTAAAATCATCAGTACGATGATTAAATCTGACATCCTTAATGATGTTTGGCCTAAGGGTTATATTATATTGTCCATCTGAGACCAGGCAAATGTAATCTTTTGTGATTCTTTGCCCAAGGGGGTGAGCCATGCTCAAATCCCATAGTCTGTATGTTCATTGCGATCCTGACTAGTATCATCAATATGATAATCATAATATTAACATCCCTTGTGATGGAATGCCTACGGGCTACACTTTACTCTATTATCGGTAAGACAAAGTTAGTGGTGGTCCCTATGATCCCCTGTTCAAAATGGTGGGTTATACCCAACCCTAACAGTCTATATGATCAGTGTAATCATGACTAATATCATCAAATACAATGATGACATATGAACATCCATTAGTGATGTCAATTGGTTACCTTTGTGCCAAATAATTCGTCTTCAGAGACAATAACAGTAGTAGACTGTGACTCCCTGTCCAAAGGTGAAGAACTATGTTCGAACCTGGAAACCCCTAAGAGTTTCGGCTTATAAACTGATGTCTTTGGTGACAAATCAATAAGATATGTTTTAAACTCATCAATGACAAGCCAATATGCTATAATTTGTCATTCGTGACAAGTTAACATATTAAATGTTAACATTCCTAGTCACAGGCCTTTTGTGCCAGAATTGATAAATGTCCTCCGTGACAAGCTTTAGTGCCATATCTTATAATGTCTTTTGCGACAAGGCCTTAGTGCCATATGATCATTTATGTCCATCATGACTAGGCTTTATGCCATATCTTTCTATGTCCCTCGCGACGGGCTTTTATGCCATATATGTACATATATAATAAAAGTCATGTAAGGCTAGCATTCGAGCTATTCATAATCGTCCTTAGGACAAAAACAGTTGTGACATTATGATTCCCTATCAGGCAGGTATTGGACTCGCTCCAAACCTTAAATGCCAATGATGGTCCTTTTGTGACCTAGACTAAATGTAATGGATATACATCCAAACAACATTCATTAGGAATGTTTGGAAAATAATAGCCTATACGGTTTAAGGATGCCGTGGCTGATCTATGTCAGGTCATCAGGATGATGACTAACAATTGCTTAACGTGGTGGTTAGTACCAAGTTTCGAGTATGGCAAACTCGAATGAGGTGGATAGCAGTCGTGATACTATTAAGGCGACAAAAGCTAATAATGCTACAACATAAACCTCAATATTAATGGAGTTAGTCTCCAAGCTGTGGTTGACGCAGCAGTTTGAAAGACCATGGAAAAGGTCATGAAACAATTCAAAGAGCCGAATGCTTCTCGCTCTAAATTTCATTCAAAACCTCAATCAATTGCTCATGAAAAGAATTTTGTTCACACTTCGAATGTGAAGGATGAACAAGGGAGGAGGATAACTCCCAGAAATCAAAGAAAAAGAGCAAATTACGGGCTTAATAAAAACCATCATAAGTTCAGTAAGAAGCCGGTGTGTAAGAATTGCTATAAAAGACACTGGGGACAGTGTCGAATAGGATAAGGACCAAAGCAGTGTGCATCTGCAAAGAAACTGGTCATCAGTCCCATGAATGTAGGGACATAAAGGATGCAGTCTGTTACGACTGTGGTGAGAAAGGCCACATCAGAACTAGATACCCCAAAGCTGCCAAAGAAGGTGCAGCTAAGCCTGGAAAGGCTAAGGAAAGAAGGAAATACCTGAACTCACCTGATAAATACCAAGAGACAGAACATGATGTCATCCAGTACATTTCTTATCATTTGACAATGATAATTTTTCTAAGTGTCCTGATTTTAACACGGGCAATAATAAGTCTTTCATAGACCATAACCCTGGCAAACTTATGATGTTACTCATAAGAGCTCCAGATTCTAAGTTAGGTAGAACTTACCAATGAAACCTGAGAGACCGATTCTTCTGTTATCGGCGATGAATCCTTTCGTGAAATCTAAGAGTACTCTTTCTTTGAATAGAGTACGACCATATATGTTATTTTAATTATTTTCCTCATTGATTTTATCAACTGCGAGTGCCAACTATGTTTGATAAAAGCACCATATGTGGATTGGCGTAACCTAGTGCGTTCCATAGATTGCTTCCATGCCTGATCAGTATGGAGGTTTAATGCATGGAACCACTAAGATATACCAATGGTCATATTGTACTAAAGTCAGCTAGTGGTATTCAAAGAAGATATTCGTAATGGAAATGCCTAAGTAGGTGTTTCTACTTAAGGCATCCGTGCACTCGTAGAACAGACGTGTCATTGGTATAACACAAAGCGACGGTAAGTGAACCAAGGTCGGAGATTGAAGCTACCTCTATCATATTTGGATAACTTGATTTCTTCTCCATAGAACTACCCTGTTTTACCTCCTGAAAGGCAAAGTGGAGTTAGGATTGACATCCTATTAAGAGCCGTATTTGTTACAGAAGCTCTATATCGGTTAGCGTCAACGGAATTGGAAGAACTGAGAGCTGACTAGATAATTTTTTTAAAAAAGAAAGGTTTGTACAACTTGGCTCATCATCTTAGGAGCTCCGATTATTGTTGATAAAGGAAAGCACGATGCAATACGCTTGTGCATTGATTGTTGTAACCTAGCTAGGAAATTATTAAGGATCGTTATCAGATACCCAGGATCGTAGATTGGTTTGACTAACCATGAGGGTAATTAATTTCTTAAGATTGATTCGGGTAGTAGTTGGAATAACTACCTCACCCTGAATAAGTTCTTCTATAACCAATAGCGTTATATAAGCATAAAGGCTGCTCCATTGGAGACCTTGTTTGAAAGAAATAGTCAACACCCAAATTGTTGGGCAGGAAATTGGGAAAGCCCAATTCTCCGGATCTGAGATTTGTCTTAAAGATGATGGATAGGATATTATGAATCCGTAATTGTATGAAAACTGCCAGTAATCGGCAATAGAGCAATGCGAAAGAAGAGGCGCAAATCTCTTAAAGTTCCAAATGGGGAACGAGAATCTATTGAAAATATCAATATGAAAGAGTACAATATGTTTCGGTATACAGGGCAAGTTAAGCCCTGGATATATAAATCATTCGAGATCATCGAATGTGACGGTAGTATAGCTCATAAGCTAAAACTTTCCTAAGGAGCTCGATGGAATTTACGATGTGTTCCACATTGCTAACTTAAAGCAATGCCTAGCTGATAAATCGCTAGCGATGTCATGTAAGGACGTATAGATTGATGAAAGTCTGAGGTTTATTGAAAGACCTATATCGATCAAGGATCGACAGGTTAAGAAACTCCGAAAAGGAGCATGTACCTATTGAATAGGTCAACTGGAATACCCGTAAAGGTCCCTAAATTACAGTGGAAGTTAAGTCCATTACACGACAGAAAGTACTTCCATCTTTTTGAGCAAATCTCGGGGTCGAGATTTATTTTAAGGGGGTTAGGATGTAACACCTCGTAAAATCGTGTCCAATAATGAGTTGACACGTGTAATGAACCCTAATAAAGTTAAACATTGACTGTGAGGGACTAATTTCGTCAAAAATCGAAAACCTTGATTATAGAAGGACTGAAAGTGTCAACAGGATTAAACTAAGCCTATGAGTGACCTTATACGATGTCCGTATTCTCAAATGAGCCATTTGTTGGACGAAAGGAGCCGTTTGTGTAATTATGTGGAAGTTTGCGCGTCGAAGGGTTAAAAGTGTCAACATGTTAATTCTTACCTCTGATTGACCTTTTAACAAACCCGAAGCATTTTGATGTGCCATCATTCTTTTTAGTATCCTTAATATGGGCTACATAGGGCCTTAATGCCATTAAATGATGGTGCGCACAAGTTTGCGCATTAAAGGGACTAAAAGCGTCAAAACGGCGAAACTATGCATATTCGCGCGTATTCTACATTCTAGCCATACCCGCACATCCATAAATGTTTGTAATCATTAAAATGTTATATTTTAGTGATGGGAATGCAAAAATATCATACGTCGCGAAATCTGGATTGTTTTCGCGTCCGTTCGAACGTTCGTCGTAATTAAGCGAAAAACGCGACCGTACGACCGAACGAACTGGCATCCATAATATTTTTGAGCATGGTTGAAGTTAAGTATACTTTAACTTCCTTATAGTGCTTAGAAATAGGGTTAACGGGTGTTAGAAGTGCCGAAAACTCAACTATGCAAGTGCAGGGGCCAAATGTGTCAACAGTTGAAACTTCATATATGCTGACCAGGTCCTTACGGACCGTATACCAAGGACCATACGGTCTGTATGCAGGTGCCAGTTATGAATTTTTGCTTGGTCTCCACTCTATTCCATTCCATTCTAGACCAATCAAAACCGAATCCTTGGGCTTCAAGACAATTATACAGCTGTCCTAACAGGTGTAGTGATCTGGTTAACCCCTCCAAACACTTGTCTTAATCCTAATCTTATCCAAAAACTATAAATAAGCCTTTGTTCAACACTTTCATTTTCCCATTTCATTCTTTCCCTCCTCTCTCAAGTTTTGGAGCTCCTTGGTCTGATTAGGACTTGTTTTCTTGTAGAAAAGATAGCTAGGACCTGTTGTAAGTGTCTTGGCTCCCTCCTTAGTTCAGTCTTATGTTTTAAAAACCGAAAAGTCAAGATATCGTAAATTAACTTTGACTTTTGTTTTAAACTCTAATGGTCTAATCACTGATCAAAATGAATGTGGGTATAAGACCATAGTTAGGTAGGTGATTAACCCTTAAAAGGGCACCTCCTAATTCCTTCGTTTGCTTAGTTAATTGTTGGGTCAAACTATTTAATTAAAAAGTCAAACTTGGCAGAATTGTGATTAATAAGTAAAACCAATAATACAAAGGTTATAAATTATATTTAACACTTTAATAACTTGGTAATTATTATTTAAACATGTCTAAACATGTTTAACCCGACAATTCTAAGTTTAGGATCGATTCGCAACCAAAAGTCGCGTAGTTTGACTTCTATGTTGACTTTTGGTTATAAGCCGAATTAGACTAGTATGCTACTGATTTAGGTTCCATTATGATCATATTATAATGTAGCATAACCCTCTGGGATTATATTACAAGATCATACTAGTAATCTGAGTCTTATACAAGTTTCCGTTAATATGCCGTACTTTGACTATTATGCCCTTTTTAGCAAAAATAAAGTTTAGACACCAATAAGCTTTCAAACAACTTAGGTACTGATATGTTAACATGTTTAACATGTTTTGATGTTATAAATTTGATCATAAACTGAGTTCGCGTATAATGTCGTGAATTGTGCTTTAAAGTGACCAAAATGCCCTTTAGGCGCATAGATAGGTTTTAAGCATAATTCCTTATACCAAACTCATTGCCTACTGATTTAATATCATAATAAGGATAATCTGGGATATCAATTCAGATTATAAACTGAGTTTATGCACAAGTTCTTGAATTATGTCTTCAAATGACGATAATACCCTTTTGGCACCTAAAATGGTTTTAAAGCATGATTTTCACACGAAATCTTTTTACTACTGAAATTTCATATTAAATAACATATTTTGGTCATATAAACCTGACCATAACATCAGTTTTCCTAAAAGATTGCATACATCGTCATTTAACGACTTAAACGTCGTTTCGGCGCGTAGTATGGTTTTAAACCATAACTACCAACCAAGACTTGTTACTTACTGATTTTATAAATCATTTTAAATATATTTTTACAGTAGGTATATGTTATAAACTCAGATTCCCAAATTAGCCTTCAAAACTATGTGTGAAATTACCAAAATGCCCCTATGGAGCATAGTTTGGTTTTAAACTATGAAACACACATATGTTTGATATCATACTGATATTATATCATAAATAAAGTGTTTTACAAGAATGTTTATGATCGTAACATCAGATTGTACCCAAGTCCCTTTTATACGGCCTAAGATGACCAAAACGCCCTTTCGGGGCATAGTTTGATTTTAAAACCTAAACGGGCATACAAGTTGATATCCCACGTATATTATAACTTATTTAAAGTGTATTGGCATATGGAACTTGTTCATGACTCATCTGGTTACTCGTTAACGCTTATACGCGCACGGTGAGACTTATGTAACTAATTTATATAAGTTTGCCAAAACGGGTTTAACCTTATCATTTTAGCTTAAAAATCCAGAATGGGTTTAGTTTACCCATATTATACAAGTATCCAAACTTGTCGGGTCTAAATCACATTCTATTCCGGTCATCGCTTAATCTAGCTTGTCGTACCGTTCTAGATATTTTAAACTAGCCGGTCTAAGTCTACAACTTAAATAAGACCGTTAGCATTCTAAATTGGTTATATATTACCATCACTCCAGACTAGAGCCACCCGGTAAAAGCTACCTGCATTTAGATAGATTGGATACGACTGAGTTATTTTGCTGTGAATCAAGTATTAGCTCAGGTAAATACTTTTAACTTATTTTTCCTTATACGGGCTTGGGATATGGTATTATAATAATACCACTTGGTCGGGTATGAAATCATTTAATCGGATTGTGATTAATAAATTTACATAACCCGTTTAATATGTCCTGTTTGATAACATAAGCATTGGGGGTTAATACGACCGTGTCCTGGATATCCTCGGCTCATTAAAGTTAAAAATGGCCACGACCTATGCACGGGGTGTAGGCATACACCCGACAGATGCAAATGCTAAGATATAAATAACCCACATGTTGGGGATAACTCCTTCGTGGGTTTTGTAAGTGGTGAGTCGGTTAATCATGACCGGCTTCCAAACCGGCCCAATATGTATGACAAACTTGTAAATCAGTATACAAGATTTTAATAAGAATTGTCCCAAGTTATAAATGGTTTGTGCCTTGTGCACTTAAATCAATTTTTATAAACTCTTTTAAAATGAGTCAGTTAATTGTATTTACCAGTGAAACCTGACGTATTTTCCAAAGACTAAGTGACAGGTACTACACATAATAGGCTGGGAGCTGCTCGGTGTCGAAATAGAGGATCTTGCAAATCCTTAAACTCTGCAAAACTTCATTTTATACATTCTGTAAAGATCCACCTGTGGATTTGATATTACAGGCTCGTCTATAATAAATACTTTGATATTTTCAGACGTTTGAGTTTGTAATAATATTTTATATTCCAAGACTTCCGCTGTGCTATTCTGTGTATGTTTGACTATGATGATATCAACTACGTCACGATACTCCCCACCGGGCCCACCGGTAATACGTGGAAATATCGGGGTGTGACATAGCTGCACCTACTTTGACAGCTTTATGGCATCAAGTTCTAATGTGGCCTATCTCATCACAGCCATAACAGAATGCATTCTTTATATCCCTACATTCATGGGACTTATAACCAGTTCCTTTGTAGATACCGCATTGCTTTGGTCTTTGATTTATTCGACACTGTCCCCAGTGTCTTTTATAGCAGTTCTTACATACAGGCTTCTTACTGAACTTTTGTTGGTCCTTATTAAGCCCGTACTTGCTCTTTTTCTTAGATTTCTGGAAGTTATCATCCTCCTTTGGTTCATTCTTCACATTCAGAGTATGAACAAAGCTATCTTCACGAGCAATTGAATGTGATTTCGAATGAAATTTAGAGCGAGAAGCATTCGGCTCTTTGAACTGTTTCATGACCTTTTCCATGGCTTTTCCAATTGCTGCGTCAACCACAGCTTGGAGATTAACTTCATTAGTATTGAGGTTTGCGTCTGTAGCATCATTAGCCTTTGTCTCCTTAATAGTATTGCGACTGTTGTCTACCTCATCCGAGTTTGCCATACTCGAAACTTGGTACTAACCACCAAATTAACAATTGTTAGTCATCCTCCTTATGACCTGACGTAGATCAGCCACGGTATCTATAAACCGTATAGGCTATTGTGTTCCAAACATTCATAACGAATGTTATTTGAATGTATATCCATTACATTTAGCCTAGGTCACAAAAGGACCATCAATGGCATTTAAGATTTGGAGCTAGTCCAATACCTGCCTGATAGGGGATTAAAATGTCACAACTGTCTTTGTCACAAGGACGATTATGAATAGCTCGAAGGCTAGCCTTACATGACTTTTATTATAATTATATACATATATGGCATAAATGCCCATCGCGAAGGACGTAAAAATTATATGGCATAAAGCCTAATCATGAAGGACATAAATGATTATACGGCACGAAGGCCTTGTCGCAAAGGACATTTAGATTTGGCTCAAATTGGCCTCGTCACAATGATCTTATAAGATATGGCACCAAGGCCTATCACGGAGGACATTTATCAATGCTGGCACAAAAAAAGGCCTGTGATTAGGAATGTTAACTTGTCACGAATGACAACTATAGTACATTGGCTTGTCATGGATGACTTTAAAACATAGCTCATTGTTTTGTTACTAAGGACATTAGTTTATAAACCGCAATCTTATCGGATTAGGGGCTTCCGGGTTTGAACATAGTTCTTCACCTTTGGACAGGGAATCATAAACTACAACTGTCATTGTTTCTAAAGACGACTTATTTGGCACAAAGGTAAACTAATTGACATCACTAATGGATGTTCATATATCATCATTACATTTGATGATGTTAGTCATGATCACACTAATCATATAGACTATTAGGGTTGGGTATAACCCACCACTTTGGATAGGGGATTATGGGGATCACCACTATCTTTGTCTTATCGACAATAGAGTAAAGTATAGCCCGTAGGCATTTCATCACGAGAGATGTTAATATTATGATCATCATACTGATGATACTACTTAGGATCACAATGATCAGATAGACTATGGGATTTGAGCATAGCTCACCCCCTTTGGGCAAGGAATCATAAAAGATTACAATTGCCTTATCTCATTTGGACAATATAATACAGCCCTTAGGCTAAACATCATTAAGGATGTCAGATTTAATCATCGTACTGGTGATTTTAGTTATGACCGCATTGATCATGTACATTATTAGGCTTGAGCACAGCTCACTACCTTGAACAGGGGATCGTAAAGATCACAATGTCTTTGTCAGAAATGGACAATATAATATGGCCCGTAGGCGAAACATCACAAATGGATGTCCATAATAGGTTCATCATATTAGATGATATAAGTCATGATTGCATTAATCATATTGACTATTTGGCTTGAGCATAGCTCACCACCTTAGACAAGGAGTCATAAAAATCACAATGTCAATGTCATAGAGACATTCTCGTATAGCACGAGGCTTGTCTCGAAGGGCAGTTAGATGGCACAAAAAAAGGCCTTGTCACAAGGACAATTAAAACATAAGCAATGATCTCTCGGATCAGTGATCTTTAAAGGTCGAACATAGTTCATCGCCTCTTGACAAGAAGTTTATAAAATAAAACTATCATTGTCATGAATACACCTTCGTCCATAGGCATACATCTTAATTGGAGGTTTTGATGTATACATCATACTGTTGTTTAATAGTCGTGATTCGTATTGATCATATAGGCTATGAAGGTGGCTTGGAAAGGTCCAAGTACTTTTGGAAGCTAGTGTGGTCTCTCAAGTCACACAGCCAGGAATGTTAACATGTTCTTAAATGTTAACAAGGATTAATTATCTTAAGAGGGTTTTACCATCATAGCCATGTTCATAGACATATAGGCTAGGTTATACCATTAAGAGGATCTTTTTGAAATTTTCGGCTGATCGATAAAGTTCGAGTAAAATTCAGAACTATTGTTGGATAAAAGACGAAATGAATACCTACATAAAATTTTCAAAACTTTCCTAAATCATTAGGAATTTACAATAGTGCCTTAATCAGGGCTTTAGTAATATATTTGTCCACAAAGGACTAAGAGAAAAATATAAGTCCGTATAAGGACTTTGAAATATTATAAGTCCATACAGGGGTTATAATGAAATATCATGTCCTCAAAGGGACTATTTCGAAATAACGTATCCCCAAAGGGATTTTAATGAAGTAACATGTCCATAAAAGGACTATATTGGCAGCGTGCACACAAAAGGGCTTTGCTGTACAGATGTCCTCACAGGGACTTTAAATAACCCTAGTCCGTGCAGGGACTATAAGGGAGTATTAGTCCGTAAAGGGACTATAAGATATGTCCGCATTGGGACTTTTATAATATAATATGTCCATAAAAGGACGTAAATAAACAATTTTCCTCGTAGGAATTTTATGTCCAGAGACACGTCCTCATTGGGACTTATTAATGAAACCATATGTCCTTGAAAGGACTATATTAAATTATTATGTCCGCCAGGGGACCTTGATAAAATAATATGTCTATGGAAAGACTTTTAATGAAATACCATGCCCATGAAAGGACTATGATAGAATATAATGTCCATGAGGGGACTATATTGAAATATCAAGTCCATGAGAGGACTATTTTAAAATAATATATCCACAAAAGAGATTTTAATAAAATTACACGTCCATGAAAGGGCTATATTGAAACAGTATGTCCACCGAGGGACTTTATTGAAATACAATGTCCACAAGGGATTATTTTGAAATATAATGTCCATGAAAGGACTTAAGTAGCAAATGCCCGTATAGGGTCTTGAGTCGAAAGGTATGTCCACATAAGGACTAAAATAGAAGAGATAGGTCCTTATAAGGACTTAAAAGACAAAGAATATTATGAAAGAAGGATTCTCTAACGCCTTCCTTGCTCCATTTCCATTGTCTCTTCTTTGTTTACCGTACACGGTAGAGATACTTAAGATCTTTAATAAGGTAAGTATTCCAATCAGGATCCGTTATAGAAGTAGAATTCAAGGATTCAATGGTTAGGGAATGATATGGATCACAGATTGGGTTTTGAATAATATAGTCCAAGTCTTGGGATTTCAAAATTCGAAGGTAAGGAATAGGGATCATTAGGATCCACTTGTATTATTTTCAATACGGGAGCCTCAGGGACCACCTGGTATGGACTCCACTGATACAGACTTCCAAACTTTGAGCCTCAGGGACCACCGGTATGGGCTTTGATGTCTGAATACAATTCAAATAGATTTGGTTTTAGGAATGAGTCCATGAAGGTCTTTCTTCCACACCAGTCGCACGCTCATTCTAGCCGTATTGTGAAGCTTGGCATTCCTTGGCTTCGGATAAAGAGAATTTCCATCAACGGCTTCCTTGCTTGGCGACTTATTCAAAGTACATAAAATCAAAAACAATATTTACTTAATAGGGATGAGAGCATTCCTATGTTAAGTCTAGACTCAAAAGGTCTAAGGAATATGCTACTGTGTCATTGAGATTAAACACAAAAAACTAGTGTTTAATTCACTCAATGTTGGCTCTGATACCAACCTGTCACACCCCGATATTTCCACATATCACCGGTGGGCCCGGTGGGGAGTATTGTGACGTAGTTGATATCATCATGGTCAAACATACACAGAATAGCACAGCGGAAGTCTTGGAATATAAAATATTATTACAAACTCAAATGTCTGAAAATATCAAAGTATTTATTATAAACGAGCCTGTAATATCAAATCCACAGGTGGATCATTAGAGAATGTATAAAATGGAGTTTAACAGACTTTAAGGCATCTTTAAGGATTTACAAGATCCTCTATTTTGACACCGAGCAATCCCCCAGCCTATTACGAGTAGTACCTACCACTTAGCCTTTGGAAAATACGTCAGTTTTCACTGGTAAATACAATTAACTGACTCTTTTGGAAAAGAGTTTATAAAAAATTGATTTAAGTGCACAAGGCACAAACCATTTATACTTGGGACAATCTTTAAAAAAATCTTGTATACAGTATTACATGTTTGTCACACATATGGGGCCGGTTTGGAAGCCGGTCGTGATTAACCGACTCACCACTTACAAAACCCACGAAGGAGTTATCCCCAACTTGTGGGTTATTTATATTTAGCATTTGCATCTGTCGGGTGTATGTCTACACCCCGTGCATAGGTCGTGGCCATTTTTAACTTTAATGAGCCGAGGATATCCAGGACACGGTCGTTAACCCCCAATGTTTATGTTATCAAACAAGACAGATTAAAACGGGTTATGTAAATTTATTAATCACAATCCGATTAGATGATTTCATACCCGACCAAGTGGTATTATTATAATACCATATCCCAAGCCCGTATAAGGGAAAATAAGTTAAAAGTATTTACCTGAGCTAATACTTGATTCACAGCAAAATAACTCAGTCGTATCCAATCTATCTAAATGCAGGAAGCTTTTACCGGGTGGCTCTAGTCTGGAGTGATGGTAATATATAACCAATTAAGAATGCTAACGGTCTTATTTAAGTCGTAGACTTAGACCGGCTAGTTTAAAATATCTTGAACGGTACGACACGCTAGATTAAGCGATGACCGGAATAGAATGTGATTTAGACCCGACAAGTTTGGATACTTGTATAATATGGGTAAACTAAACACATTCTAGATTTTTTTAAGTTAAAATGATAAGGTTAAACCCATTTTGGCAAACTTACATAAATTAGTTACATAAGTCTCACCATACGCGTATAAGCGTTAACGAGTAACCAGATGATTCATGAACAAGTTCCATATGCCAATACACTTTAAACAAGTTATAATATCAGTGGGATATCAACTTGTATGCCCGTTTAGGTTTTAAAATCAAACTATGCCCCGAAAGGGCGTTTTGGTCATTTTAGGTCGTATAAAAGGGACTTGGGTACAATATGATGTTACGATCATAAAAATTCTTTTAAAACACTTTATTTATGATATAATATCAGTATGATATCAAACATATGTGCGTTTCATAGTTTAAAACCAAACTATGCTCCATAGGGGCATTTTGGTAATTTCACACATAGTTTTGAAGGCTAATTTGGGAATCTGAGTTTATAACATATACCTACTGTAAAAATATATTTAAAATGATTTATAAAATCAGTAGGTAACAAGTCTTGGTTGGTAGTTATGGTTTAAAACCATACTACGCGCCGAAACGGCGTTTAAGTCGTTAAATGACGATGTATGCGATCTTTTAGGAAAACTGATGTTATGGTCAGGTTTATATGACCAAAATATGTAATTTAATATGACATATCAGTAGGAAAAAGGTTTTGTAAGAAATCATGCTTTAAAACCATTTTGTGTGTTTTAAGGTCATTATCATCATTTAAGAATGTAATACAAGCACTTGTGCATAAACTCAGTTTATAATCTGAATTGATATCCCCAAATTATCCTAATTATGATATTAAATCAGTAGTCAATGAGTTTGGTATAAGGAATCATGCTTAAAACCGATCTATGCGCCTAAAGGGCATTTTGATCACTTTAAAGCATAATTTACTACATTATACGCAAACTTGGTTTATGATCAGTTTTGTAACATCTAAATATGTTAAACATGTTAACATATCAGTACCTAAGTTGTTTGAAAACTTATTGGTGTCTAAAAACCTTGTTTTTACTAAAAAGGGCATAAGGGTCAAAGTATGGCATAATTACGGAAACTTGCATAAGACTGGGTTTAATAGCATGATCGTGTAATATAACCTCAGAGGGTTATGCTACATTACTTAATGATCATGACGGAACCTAAAATCAGTAGCATGCTAGTCTAATTCGGTTTATAACCAAAAGTCAACATAGAAGTCAAACTACGCGACTTTCGGTATCGAATCGACCCTAAACTTAGAATTGTCGGGTTGAACATATTTAAACATGTTTAAATAATAATTACCAAATTATTAAAGTGTTAAATATAATTTATAACCTTTGCAATATTGGTTTTAATTATTATTTACATTTCTGCCAAGTTTGACTTTTTGATTAAACAGTTTGACCCAACAATTAACTAAGCAAACGAAGGAATTAGGAGGTGCCCTTTTAAGGGTTAATCACCTACCTATCTATGGTCTTATACCCACATTAATTTTGGTCCCTGGGAAACAAATAGCTATTTAAAACAATATGCGTGTCAACAATTAACTAAGCAAATGAAGGTTTATTATAAAAAAAAAGTGTTGACACGTGTTACAGGTCATTCGTCTTAGCTCCGTTTTGGACGTGGTTTAGTTCGTTGCGAAGCTCTTCCAACATAGAACACAAACCCACAAATAAATATATAAAACCCGCTCATTTTATTATATTTATTTCTAGTCCAAAATAGGAAAAATCATTTTCCTATATTTGTGAAAAATGCTATTTTCACATATTTCCAACAATCCCCCACATGAATAGAAATCGATCTATCAAGTTTCAACGATACACTTTCAACAGTTGAGTATTGCAAGATAGGTAGGTGTAACCTTTGAACCTTCTTTTGTGAAGCATACTTAGCCTCCTAGGGTCTTGTAGATGCGGTGTCTTTGAACAATCCCCCATTTATGTAGGCGACAATATACATTCACACAATACTCTCCCTAGTCGAGTCAAGTACTCATGGTTGCGTGTCAACGTTCTATGTTGGTCCCTTAAAACAAATTTCGTGTCTCCTAGGAGAACACGTTTGTTTCCAGGATACAACAGCTGAAGCAGTTGCACTGCCGGTCTTGATTCCAACCCGAAGGTGTACCCCGAACACTTGAAGAAGAAGATGAAGATTCAGAGAAGATTGTATGTTGTTGTTGGTTTTCGGTGTATACTTATTCTGCAGCTGGAACCTCCTATTTATACTGCAGGTCCAAGTCGAAACTGAAAAACGAATTTAATAGGAGAATTAAACTGCATTGAACGTCTCAATGCATTTTAATTCACTATTTAACTCTCAGTCAGACACATTGACTCGTTAGTTTCAACTGCTGAAATGTAACTGCACTGCATTAACTGCTGCTGGAAGCTTCTGTGCGCGCAAGCCTGCACATCCCTGCGCGCATGCGCCATACTGGTTCAGTCCCATGCGCGCCTGCGCCACGTCACCTGTAAGCCTCTACGAGAACGACACACAGTCGCCCCGTTTTGGCTCACTTTGGTGCGCCACGCACGTCACCTCAGTGCCCATGCTCCATGCGCGCCATGTGTACATGTGCGCGGACCCACCAGGGTCATGCACCTGTATCCCACATCACCAACCACTTGGTCCTTGCAACCCTTGTGTTCCACCACGCGCACGTGGTCAAAATTACAAAGGCGGCTCTCAAGGGGCTCGCGGCGATGCGAGCGTGCGAAGTGAAAAGTGCGCCATCAAAGCGCCACATTGCGCCTCATCGCCCACGCCACGCGCGCGTGTGTGCGAGTGCGAGTTAGGGTGCTCCGGACCCTTCGCGAGTACACTTAGTGAGTGCTTCCATGAAACAATAAGGATGGAGAGTTCCCACTTAAATACCCCTTTAAGTTTCATCTCTCCTCCTATGTGGGACAAGGTGCTACTTTCCCAATTTTCAGCATTCTAAGTTTCAAACACCAAACTTTGAGCATCGATATCTCATTCATCTTAGCTCCGTTTTGGACGTGGTTTAGTTCGTTGCGAAGCTCTTCCAACATAGAACACAAACCCACAAATAAATATATAAAACCTGCTCATTTTATTATATTTATTTCTTGTCCAAAATAGGAAAAATCATTTTCCTATATTTGTGAAAAATGCTATTTTCACATATTTCCAACAATCCCCCACATGAATAGAAATCTAACTATCAAGTTTCAACGATACACTTTCAACAGTTGAGTATTGCAAGATAGGTAGGTGTAACCTTTAAACCTTCTTTTGTGAAGCATACTTAGCCTCCTAGGGTCTTGTAGATGCGGTGTCTTTGAACAATCCCCCATTTATGTAGGCGACAATATACATTCACACAATACTCTCCCTAGTCGAGTCAAGTCCTCATGGTTGTGTCCGTTTATGTTCATGGAACACTTTCCTGGTTCTACGAGAGCTCTAGAATTTGCGCCTCCCCACAAATCCATTCGAAGCGACCCCATTTCTCTCTAACATAGGTGATTCCTCTGAATCATTAAAAGCATCATGGTTAATTTGGATTTCCTCAAAATCCTTAACCTCAACATGCTCAACCTTTACTTCATGTCACTGATTGGAATGAACTAGGAAGTATACAACTCCCTTTATTAATGTTGGGGCACCCCCCACAGTGACTCCCTTTGGGTTTATGATTATGTTTGCCTATTGAACCTAGATCTTGGGATCTCCAGTCAACTAGGTTAGGTTTCCCTCATATTCCCTTCATCTATGGGTTAAGTCCCATTCCTCTTGACGACTTATACACCTTATCTTTGCTTAAGCCTTTTGTTAGCAGGTCCGCAATGTTCTCTTTTGACCTAACATAGTCAACTGAGATAACACCCGTTGAGATAAGTTGTCGTATCGTGTTGTGTCTACGTCGAATGTGCCTCGATTTACCATTGTACATTACGCTATATGCTCTAACAAGAGCAGACTGATTGTCACAATGTATGCAGATCGCCGTCAACGGCTTTGGCCATCTTGGAATATCTTCCACAAATTGACGTAGCCACTCTGCCTCTTCCCCGCTTTTATCTAAGGCGACGAATTCGGATTCCATCGTAGATCTAGCTATAACCGTTTGCTTGGAAGACTTCCAAGCTATAGCTGCGCCAGCAAGTGTAAACACGTAACCACTTGTCGATCTATGATCTTTTATATCCGATATCCAGTTCGCGTCAGTGTATCCTTCGATCACTACTGGATCACGGGTATAATGCAATCCATAGTCTCTCATGTATCTTATGTATCTAAGCACCCTCGTGATAGCTTTCCAATGTTCCGTGCACAGATTACTGGTGTATCTACTTAGCCTGCTCACAGCATACGCTAAGTCGAGTCTAGTACATGTCATTAGATACATGAGACTACCAATGATCCTTGAGTACTCTAACTGAGCAACACTCTCGCCTCTATTCTTCCTTAGGCGTTGGGTATTATCAATTGGAGTTCGAGCTTATCGTTCGAATTGAATTTCCCAAGGATCTTGTCCACGTAGTGAGATTGACTCAACAGAAGACCATTTTGGGTTCTAGTGATTTTTACTCCAAGAATCACATCCGCGAGACCCATGTCTTTCATGTCAAATCTCACTTTCAACATGTCTTTCGTCGAGTTGATCATGTTATCATCACTCCCAATGATAAGCATATCATCTACATAAAGACATAAAATAACATAACCCCTTGGTGTGTCTTTAAAATAAACACACTTGTCGCACTCATTTATTTTGAAACCATTGTCAATCATGACATGATCAAACTTTTGGTGCCATTGTTTTGGAGCTTGCTTCAAGCCATACAAAGACTTGACCAATTTACATACTTTGCCCTCGTTTCCTGGGGCGGAAAACCCTCAGGTTGTTCCATGTAAATTTCTTCTTCTAAATCGCCATTTAGAAATGCGGTCTTTACATCCATTTGGTGAACTTCCAAATTTCTTAGAGCCAAAATTGCAATAACCAATTGTATAGAGGTTATCCGCGTTACAGGCGAGTAAGTATCAAAATAGTCTAGACCCTCCTTTTGTCTAAATCCTTTGATCACTAACATTGCCTTGTATTTATCAATACTTCCGTCAGCTTTCATCTTCCTTTTGAATATCCAACGATATCCAAGTGGTTTACAACCAGGTGGAAGATCTACTAACTCCCAAGTATGATTTTGCAATATAGAATCAATTTCATTCTTAATTGCCTCTTGCCATTGAGGTCCTTCTGCGGAGGTAACCGCTTCGCGGTAAGTATTGGGCTCACCCTCAACCATATAGCTCATGAAGTCTGGACCAAAGGATTTTTCAACCCTTTGCCATTTACTTCGTCTAAGCTCACCCTCCTTGACCTCAGGTCGTTCATGTCTTTCATCTATCCTCGTAGATGAACTTGGCCCTGCTTTATCTAACCATGTAGACGAACTTGAACCTGCTTCATCAACCGCTCTTGATGAAGGCGCATGTGTTTGTCCTAACATAGGAAACACATTCTCAAAATAAGAGAAGATATTAGGATTTGCCTCTATGATAGTGTGTTTGTGTACATCGGGATTCTTGGACTCATGTACAAGAAAACGATGTGCACTACTTTGATGTGCATATCCTATGAAAATGCAATCAACTGTTTTGGGTCCTATCCTAAGAGCCTTAGAAGGTGGTACAATCACCTTAGCTAGGCACCCCCACACTTTCAAGTATTTGTATGAAGGTTTCCTTCTTCTCCATAACTCATATGCAGTTTCATCCCTATTTTTAAAGGGTATCTTGTTCAAAAGATAGTTTGCTGAGATAATGGCGTCCCCCCACATTTCTCGGTTCACTCCCGAGCTTATCAACATGGCGTTCATCATTTCGTTCAATGTGCGGTTCTTTCGTTCTGCAACGCCATTTGATTGTGGAGAATAAAGAGGTGTACACTCATGTACAATGGCACTTTTTGCGCATAACTCCGAAAAAGGTGCAAGATATTCACCTCCTCGATCGCTTCTCAAAGCTTTTATCTTCTTTTTAAGTTGATTCTCAACTTCGTTTTTGTACAAGATAAACTTCTCTATTGCTTCGTCTTTACTCTTAAGTAAATACACGTAGCAATATTTCGTACAATCATCAATAAACGTGATGAAGTACTTATTTCCTCCACGTGAGGGAACCGCTTTTAAATCACACACATTGGTATGAATTAAATCAAGGGGTTCGGTTATTCTTTCAACCGATTTAAACGATGATCTCGTAAGTTTGGATTCGACACATGTCTCGCATTTGTGATTGGACTCAATATGGAATGTTGGTATTAAATTTAATTTAATTAAACGGCGTAAAGAATTAAAATCAAAATTTACATGTCCTAGTCTACCATGCCAAACATTTGAAGACTCAATCATGTAAGTAGAAATAGAATTTCCATTCATATTTTTGTTTTCGTTTACAACCGTAACACTCATTTTAAACATTCCATTAAAGGCATAGCCCTTTCCGATAAAAGTACCACGTCTAGACAAGACAAAATTGTCCGATTCAAACACTAGACGAAATCCAAACTTGTTGAGCATCCATCCCGACACGAGATTCTTCCGTATCTCTGGGACATAAAGCACTTTGGTCAAGGTCAACTCCTTGCCAGAAGTCATCTTCAGGATGACCGTGCCTTCCCCCTTGATGCGTGCGGTAGCTTTATTTCCCATATAAAGTTTTTCTTCACCCGAAGCTTCCTTGAATGTAGAGAAAAGAGCTTTATTTCCACAAACATGGCGGGTTGCACCCGTGTCAACGAACCATCCTTTTGGGTTTTCACCCATCACGTTGACTTCTTCAATCATAGCCGCTTCCTCGGTTATCATTGCAATTAGAGGCATACCATCCTCATCAACCATGTGCGCCCGCTCACGCTTAGGTTTCTTGCATTGGTTAGCACGGTGCCCCGTCTCGTTACAATTGTAACAAGTACCTTGGAAAGACGCAAGCTTCTTTTTCACAGCCCCCTTTTTCGGTCCAAGGTTGTTAACCTTTGCTTTCCCTTTGTTGTCCTTTTTACCCCGTTTGCCCTTATTACCTTTTGAGGACTCCCCAACTTCCACCATGTTTGGCTTAGCCGAAGCTTGCAAAATGGTGCCTTTTTGGGCCACCTTGTTGTCCTCTTCTATACGAAGACGAACAACAAGTTCCTCCACCGACAT
This sequence comes from Helianthus tuberosus, assembly GCA_030545235.1. Taxonomy (NCBI): domain Eukaryota; kingdom Viridiplantae; phylum Streptophyta; class Magnoliopsida; order Asterales; family Asteraceae; genus Helianthus; species Helianthus tuberosus. The sequence goes on from CM060397.1 coordinate 177,053,673, forward strand.
TTCCTTTCGCTTGTGTTTAAGATAATTCTTAAAATCCAACTAAGCAGGAGGTAATTTTTCGATTATGGCTGCCACTTGAAACGTGTCGCTGAGTACCATACCCTCAGCGTGGATGTCATGAAGTATAATATGTAACTCTTGGACTTGGTTCATAACAGTCTTGTTATCAACCATTTTGTAGTCCAAGAAACGGGCTACCACAAATTTCTTTGTGCCAGCATCCTCCGTTTTGTACTTCTTGTCCAAGGCATCCCATAATTCTTTGGAAGTCTTGACGTTGTAGTACACATTATACAAGGCATCCGAGAGACCGTTGAGAACATAGCCTCGACATATAAAGTCCGAGTGCTTCCACGCCTCTACCGCGCTCAGAGCCTGAGCATCGGTCTCCCCTTCTGCAGGTTGGGGAACGGTCTCATTCAAGAACCTCGCAGGGTTCATGGTGGTTAAGTAGAAGAACATTTTATGTTGCCACCTTTTAAAGTGGAGACCCGAGAACTTCTCGGGTCGTTCAGCATGATTCGCCACTGTGGACGCTCCTACAGTGTTGGCAGGGGTTCCAACGACAATATTAGTGTTGCTCGTGTTCACATTTTCAGTCGACATTCTGAAAAGTTCCAAGAAAACAAGTTAAATTCTGATTTCAAAATAATAAAGACGCTACTTTATTATTATTATTAGGAGTTCAAAAAAAACCCAGCCGTGTAGCTTCTAAGTCCAACTTTGAAGACTACAACAGGAGATTTTTAGGACTCAGCGACAGAAAGGAGTAGAAGCAGAGTTCTGTTTTGACAAAGGCACAACTTTGAATCAAAACAGAGAAACCTTTTTAAGACACAACCTGCTGCTGGAGAAAAAAAATTAATCACAGCAGAATTGTTTGTGATTTACACGAACGGTGTTTTAAAAATTTTGTTTTAAGATTGTAGGAATCCGTTCGTGCAAAATAACTGAATACTTTTATTTACTTGATTACAAGAACAAATCAGAATAAAAATAGTACATGAACAAAGAAAAAACGAACAGAAACACTGTTCTTAGCTGAGGATCGTGTTAGACACGGGTCCCTTAAAACAAATTTCGTGCCTCCCAGGAGAACACGTTTGTTTCAAGGATACAACAGCTGAAGCAGTTGCACTGCCGGTCTTGACTCCAACCCGAAGTTGTACCCCGAACACTTGAAGAAGAAGATGAAGATTCAGAGAAGATTGTATGTTGTTGTTGGTTTTCGGTGTATACTTATTATGCAGCTGGAACCTCCTATTTATACTGCAGGTCCAAGTCAAAACTGAAAAACGAATTTAATAGGAGAATTAAACTGCAATGAACGTCTTCAATGCATTTTAATTCAACTGAAAAACGGCTCGCGGCGATGCGAGCGTGCGAAGTGCAAAGTGCGCCATCAAAGCGCCACATTGCACCTAATCGCCCACGCCACGCGCGCGTGTGCGAGTGCGAGTTACTCCGCACCCTTCGCGAGTACACTTAGGGTCTGTTTGGTATGTGGTAATGGAATGGACAAAGGCATGGAATAGACAAGGTAATGGAATAGACTAGGGAACGCAATGGATCATTACCATTCCATATCTTGTTTGGTTACCATGTGAATGGAATGAATTATTATTGTGTATTGTTCGGTAGGCAAGAAAAACGGAGTTATAAAATTAGCGGTGAGTGGTGGTGGTCGGTGGTAGTGATTGTGGGTGGTTATAGGTGGCGGTGGTGGGTGTTGGCGGCGGCGATGGGTGGTGGTAGTGCCGGCGAGTGGCGGTGCGGCAGTGACGACGAGTGGTGGTGGCGACAAGGTGGTCGTTGGTGGTGGGAGGCAGCAAAGGTGGCGGTTGGTGGCGGCGACGGCGGCGGTTGGTGGTGGCGTCGACGATGGGGGTGGGTGGCGACGGGGAGCAGCGTTGGCGGTTGGTCGCAGCTATGGGTGATAACGGTGGCGGGTGGGTGGCGGCGGCGGCTGTCGGAGTGAGGTGGTGGCGGGTGGCGGCGATGGCGTCGGTGGTGGGTGGTGGTGGTGGGTTGTGGCGAAGGTTGTGGGTTGTGGTGTTGTTGATGAATGGTACAAAAGGGGATGGAATGGAAAAAAAACATGGGGTGGAAGGAATGATTTTGAGGGAATGGAATGCCTTTTGGAATGGGTGATTCCATTCCATTGACCAACCAAACACTCTTTTCTTCATTCCCTCGTAATTACTCATTCCATTCCACCTCTCATTCCTGCATACCAAACACTACCTTAGTGGGTGCTTCCATGAAACTATAAGGATGGAGAGTTCCCACTTAAATACTCCTTTAAGTTTCATCTCTCCTCCTATGTGGGACAATGTGCTATTTTCCCAACTTTCAGCATTCTAAGTTTCAAACACCAAACTTTGAGCATCGATATCTCATTAATCTTAGCTCCGTTTTGGACGTGGTTTAGTTCGTTGCGAAGCTCTTCCAAAATAGAACACAAACCTACAAATAAATATATAAAACCCGCTCATTTTATTATATTTATTTCTAGTCCAAAATAGGAGAAATCATTTTCCTATATTTGTGAAAAAATGTTATTTTCACATATTTCCAACAGATGAACCATCAGGATTTAGCTTGGAAAGTTGAGGTAAACATCATATTGCTCCTTAAGTGGGTTTTTTTGAAAAGTGAACTTCATTAAAACACGCAAACACCACCCAATCTCCAAAACATATAAACTCTATTGAGAGATTGAATACTGAACAAAGATAGAAAGATTTCGTTTGGCATATCTCTAATCAGTTACATTCATCTTTATATCATGTTGAAACATTAATGGAGTTATAACGAGTTGCTTATTAGTAATGAACTAAAATATATCCTAAAAAGAGTTCGAATATGTAGTAGGTAAATTTCATTCACAACGACAAACCCTGAAAAAACAAGATAGATTATGGAGTAGTGATAGTTTCATCAAAAATTCAAAACACTTGGCCTTTTTATCACAATGTTAAAAATATATTTAAAAAAAAGTCAACAAAGTTCAATACATACATAGACAATCAATTGAAAACATGAAGTTCATCAATATTCATCAAAATTGTCAACTTGGGGTAGCCAACTTGGTAGAGCCACATGTCTCTTAAAGGGAAGATCACAGGTTTAAATCTGGGCATGGAGTGTTATTTAAATAAATGGTGTAATGTGTAGGACCAAGTTTTGCCGTTCAAAAAAAAATCATCAAAATTAAATATAGTTATAAATTTTAATAAATATTGAATACTAAAAGAGCTTGATAAAAAAAATTGTGAAATATTAGAGTATACCATTTTAGTCTACAAGAAGAAATGCAAAGAGAGTTGTGAGAGTTTATAGTGTCCTATTTAAGGGGGCTAATCATTAGGGTTGTTTACTAATGATCCAACAAGCTAAGTGAGGGTTAGCTCAAGCTTGGCTTGAACTTTTAATGAGCTTGCTTGGCTCGGCTTGAATTACTCAACCAAGATGAAAGTTGAGCTTGAACTCAGCTCATTTACAAACCAGACCACTCATGATCTGACGAGTTGTCTCAAATTCAAAGAAGAAAGAGGGCAAGTTTGGTCGAAAGAGATCAAAGAAGCCCTAGCGAACAAAAAAGTGATGGGAAGGTAGTGACCTACCGGTGGTGGTCCTCATCGCTAGGCAGTGCTAATCATGGACTTCTTTACTCTTAAAATACAAGGTTAACTGTAGTGTAACCAAATATTGATTAGAAATTTTGCTACCCTAAACCCTAAACTCTAAATAAAAGAGTAAATTAGACACTTTATTTCATTTGCTAGCTTCTTGTTAGTTATTTATGAAACTTTTTCCTCCTTAAAAAAAGCTTGGGGTGGTAGGTGTGTTTTTAATAGTCTTAAAAACATAAGCGAAATAGATTAAAAAAGTCAAGTTATGGGACCATGACATGAGAGCCTTTGGCTTTTAGGCGTGGCATAACCCTCTCCAATAAACCAACAACTTGACCATAATGGCATTAAACACCTTCTTTTCAAATGTGCATTGGCCGGCCAATAACTTAACAATAATTGGGTCAAAAGGAGGTAGCATATTACTTGTTCTTACCCACTTTACCATATTCTCCACCAATCTTATGAGAATACTTTTACAATACCCTTGTATTTTCTGTTGTTTTTCTAATTCATATATATAGAATAAAAGCCAATGAGGTGGTGGTGGAGCGGTAAGGGAGAGACTTTGTGTTCTAAGTGATCCAAGTTCGATTCATGTTCTCCCCATTATTTTCTGCGGCACCTGGTGATGATGGGAGACTAGGCGAATAGGTAGAGATCGCTAGTTCGATCCTTGAACTGAGCGGGTTTTACCTCACTGCACTGTCGTGCCTTCGGACGAGTGTTCACGGGTTTCGGCCCTAGATGAGGGTTTTCTCCGGTTCGGAGGCGAGTGTATCCCGATGTGGTGAATTTCGCCAGTAGCCCATTTGAAGGATTCGTTGGCCGTTCAAAAAATATATAGAATAAAATTGTATTTTTCCTTAAAATCATAATAGTGTAGAATAAATGTGTACTCCATAACTTGTAATTCCTATCAAACCATATTATGATTTTTCATATTATACATTCATAACTTGTACTTCACACTTGTAGCCATGACATGCACAAGATCTTGATCGTGTATATATTTATGCTAGTTTATCACTCTTTCTTCTCATACATACCGAATCCAATGGATGTGATGCTCGGCCGCAACTCATGTTTAAACTTTGCATTCAAGTATATTTATCAAACTTTTTTTATGACAAAACTCTGTAACACGTGACCACAATTCGCGTATGTAGTACATGTTTGTTAGAGTTTAATGTTCTTTTTATTCTATTGTATTTAGTATGTGGTTGTTTTGTATTTGGTATGCAGTTGTTTGTATAAATTATGAGATTTTATACATGAAAATATTATGGTAATTGATAAATCAAATAACTTTTATTTTCATGTTCGTGAATAAGGACCGATTTTTGTGGGAGGGGACCGTTTTTGTTGTATAAGTTGATGAGATGTGAAAATGTTTTTGGGTGTTTTACAATACATAATGTGTTACAATAAGTGAAATAAAAATAGAAGAAACACGCCCAGGGGGCGTTGAGTGGGCCGTATTGGGCGAGTTTGGTGGCTTTTTTGGAAAAAATACCACCCACTACGGACGGTCTAACTAAATTAATGTGATATTGATCAACAATTACTACATTAATTTTGTATTTATTGTTGGTGTAGATGTAGCACTGATGATGGGTTCTCGTAGTTGTTAAAAACAATCGAGTATAGCATGACATCTTCCCGTCATAAGCCAACATACTTATTACACCAATACATCCGCCATTTTTGTATTACAACGATGTAGTATTAATACTACTTTTTTAAGACATGTGCTAACAAGTTTTAGTTTTTTTATTGGACCCATAGTTAATGGGAGGCTTGGGTGTGAGCAGGGAGAACCACCAATCACGACATGTGTTTTCTGAAAGCATATTTAATATGTATATATATCCCATGAACTATGGGTCCAATAAAAAAACTAAAACTTGTTAGCACATGTCTTATATATATGGGTTATTGGATTTTAATAATCCTAAGTTTCACCAGTTGGCCGATAATAATCCTAACTTTAAAAATTCTCTCCAATAATCTCAATTTGTAAAAGTTTGGCCGCCATTGATCATTCTCTAACATAGGTACACTTAAATCAATTAAGTAGTCTCTAGGTGTAATTGAATCTATCGAGGAGACCAAATTCTTATATGTTTGAAAATGATCAATGGCGGCCAAACTTTTACAAGTTGGGATTATTGGAGAAAATTTTTAAAGTTGTGATTATTATCGGCCAACTAGTGAAACCTATGATTAAGTGAATTATAAGGAGAAATCCCATGTGAGTTACAAAAGCTCTGAAAACCTAATGAATGGACATCATGCTGCCCCATATTACACTTTTTCATTGCAACATTTTTACGGACACCTGCAACATTTTCTAACACTGACACACTTTTCGTAACGGTGGAGAGATGAGAGATAATGTGTTACGCTTTTTCAAGCTGTTCACATCTTTTGTAACTCACATGTGACACTTTTTTTTTTGACAATAGTATTTTAGACTATATGAAGTGTATGGATTTAAAACTTATATAATTTACGAAGTTTTTATTTTGTAATATGTGTAAAAAACATGTTACATTTTTTTACAATGGGATTTTTATGTAATGCTGCAGTTGTCACACTTTTTGTGTCAGATTACAGAGGAGAGAGAAAAATGTATGTAAAGCTGTTACACTTTTTGTAAGATTGTCAATCTCAAAATTTTTAACTAAACCTCATTAGCTCAATACCCAGTAAAGTTGTTACACTTTTTATCAGATTGTCAATCTCAAAATTTTTAATTAAAGCTCATTAGGGTGAGCGGAGTGGGGGCGGTAAACCCATTCGGCACCGCTCGGTGACCACCGCCAACACATTTACCGATCACATGTTACAGAATAGATGGCCAATTTCAGTGAAGATTTACCGATGGGAAAGAGATGGAGGGAAGGGGGGAGAGAGACGGGTGTGTGGTGGGGGTCAATTCCTTCTCAACCAATCACACATTTTTCTCTTTTTTTTAAATAGTTTACCTAAACCCATTAGGTAAACCTTCGCCAACGTTTTTGAGCATTAGGTAAACAATTGACATGGCGCTATGTGATTGGGTGAATTGAGAGTTTACCTATTCCATTAGGTAACCACTCCCTTCACCCTTAGCTCAATATCCATTTTAGTTTAAAAAATAACAATAATAACAATGAGCAGCAAAAAAAAATAGTTTACATTATTTCGTTAAGTCCTAAGGGCACATTTTTCCGGGCTCAGGGCACTTAAATTCTCAGGACCGGCATTGCCGTAGTTGAAGGTCAAACAATCTCGTATTATGTTAAAGTGTAAACTTTTGTTTTGCTCCCTGTGGTTTGATCGTTTTAACGATTTTGGCCCAATTCTTTAAAAATAGTCATTTTACTCCCTGATCTATGAAGTTTATCTCTATTTTACTCCCCACCTCTAACGCCATCCAATTCAACTGTTAAATCATGATTCAGATATGGGATGGAAAACCACTAAAATGCCCCTCATGTGAGGGGCATGTGACCAAGATTTAACAAAATAATGTGGTGTCACCACAAAACAAGAATGTAGTCAATGTACACATGTTTTACCAAAAGAAAAGGGTGTAGACGAAAAAAAACCAAACTAGCCACTTTACCAGGTGTTTGCAAATTGCAACCAACCTAATTTGACAAAGTATAAACTCAGTGCCAATTTCATACCTTAATAACAATCCAAAGTATAGAGTTATCTTTTATGTAATGAAAAGGGATGATACACTATTCCAATGTTTTCTGCTAATAACCACAGAAGGCAAGTTTGCTAGTGATACACAACTTCCGATCGAATATATCATGCATTTTAGCGTGCATCAACGAGATTAAAACTTGATGTACGAGAAAAAGTAGATAAACGACCATGGACTCAACGACGATATGCATATCGGTTTTCAAACATGATTCTAGAATCTCAAACCTAGGAAAATGGCTTATTTTGATGATTTTCTCAAAAACAACATTAATATATGTAGTTGATACTATTTATTACCATGAAACTACAATCTCTTTAGAAACAGACTGGTACCATACATAGTGGTCAATGATTCTTACACACAACACAACACACATCTATGAATAATTAGGCAGTCTTGATGCTGTAGCAATATTACTATATGAAGCAATCAATCAATAAGTCAATATAAACAATGTTACTTTGTGACAAAGTTAGGGTGGAGGCGGCGGTGGCCGCGGCCTTATCTGGTAATAGTATTGGGAGGAGCTTGTGGTGGCTGTAGGCGGAGAAAAATGGATGCTGTGAGGGGCCACTGAAATGGAATCTCTTGAGTGGTGGCTGCCAGAAGTGGCTGCTGGAGCTGCGAATCCTGATGATGCTGCTACTGCTGCTGCGGGGAAGTGGTTGAGACCGTGCATTTGATACCCCCAGTACGGTGGTCCTTGCGGCGACACTGCGATGGTCTTGCTACTTGTTGCACTTCCCTAAATTTTGTAACACACGAGGTTAAATTTTGTAACACACGATTTACGGATGCTACGATTATCAACGTGCAGGGCTGACAATTTCTACGTGAACATGATAAGACGACAGGAACCTACACGAAGTTAATAGGTTTCGTGTTTAACCTTAACAGATTTCGTATCTATAGCAGGTTGACACGTTAAAACCCGTTTAATTTCGTGTCTTAACAACTTAAATACCTTAAAACCTGTTAAGATCCGTTAATGACACGTTTATAATTTTAAATAAAAAAATACCTGGAAGTAAAGTTTATATATTTAATGAAGGTCGTGTGTTCGTGTCTTAAAAGGTCCTATGATACGCTAGTAATTTTTTCATATCTTAACATGAAACCTATTTATTATCAGGTTCATGTTCGTGTTTGGAAAATCTGACACGGTAAGATTTTGTGTCACGTTCGTGTTTATCTGTTTCAGGTTCGTGTCTTATCGTGTAGGTGTCTTAACAGGTCAGGTTGATACGATATGCCAGCCCTATCAACGTGTTATGTGTACCAAAATGAAATAACCGACCAAGATTCGGTCTTTAGAGGCCATAAGTTATATTATATACACACTTATAACAGAATTTACCTCGTAGTTAGGGACAAAGGTTGGGTATACACCACTCCAAGATGAAGAGTGTCCTGAACTTATGGGTAGCCCTTTAAGAGCTGTCATACCTACTGTGCTTGAAACAGGGTTCTCCAACTGCTATAATATCATAAAAAAAGTATATGTATTCAATTTTTTGTTCAATTTGGAGGCACTGTCACAATATAAACAGGGAAAATCACAAAAATGACCTTTGAACAAACAAATTTACGAAAATTAACTTCGTTTGCGTTTGGGGGAGACGCAAACACGGAAATAAACGCAAATTTTGCGTCAGAGATTGTGCCATGGGTTTCCGCGACTACTTTTTTTTTTCTTTTTTTACCACGATTTTTAAACGATCATAACTTTTTCATACGATAATATTTTTTTATAAAAGTGCACCAAATTAAAGATAATAATATTCTCTTTAAACTTTTTTAAAAAATATTAACATATGGAAAATTATGCTCTTTAAAAATCATGGTGAAGAAGTAAAAAAAAGTCGATGATGACACATGTCAATTTCCTATTCGCTAGGATTCATGAGGCTACCACAGACACGAATCATGTTCATTTTCATAATTTTGACTGGTCAAATGTCCATTTTCGTGATTTTCCCATATAAATATGCAATAGAGCCCAAAAGGATATGTTTTGGATTATCATTTACCTGTAATCTCCTAGGGTCATGCATGTAATTCAAATGGACTTGCTCTACATTGTCATTACTACTTGAACCCGCTCCATGTGAAGAGGTCGAAATTCCCAAGCTTAAATTCAGGTTGTGATCATTTTCTGCATCACATGGTAAAAGAAACTTTATAAACTTGCATAACATACGTCAACAACACAAACAATGATCACGGCGGATGAAAGTTACCATGATGATTTGCGGGAAGTGTGTTTCCTTCATAGGAACGGGGTTCAAAGTTGGTCACGGCTTCTCTTCCGTTACACTCGATTGCAGCCTTGTCATAAGCCCTAGTTGTCACAAAAGAGAGATTGTTAGATGATACCAAATTGACGTTGCAGATCGCAAATATTAGGCTAAAAGAGAATGAAATTCAGTAGGAAGGTGTGAAATTGGGAAATGAATATGTAATTTTATGATCTTAAAGACCTTGCAGCATCTGCTTCGCTGTCGAATAGCCCAAGATACATATACCTGCAATGCAAGCATTGGAATCTCCATGATGAAAATTATGTCTCCAATCATTCTTTTTTTTTCTTTCAAATTGACATCCACCGCAAGTTTCTTTATAGTCATTAGCAGTTAACACATACGACGCATTACAAAAAACTTAATTCAAAACAAACATAATCACCAAATCCTCACTTTTTGCCAAGAAACTGCCCCATCCGCGCTTCCCACCTGCCGCATTTGTGCAACGTCACCCCTCTGTATTTCGAGCTCCCCCTCGCGAATCCAGTGCTTTGTCGTCTTAGTATATGCACAAATTCCTCTTTCGAAAAGTTAGGCATCTACTCCAACCAAAACGAAAACAAATCAAACACAACGAATCAATCAAATCAAACAAATCACCAACCGTCAATTAAAACTCCAAACCTGCTTCATATCCTCCTCATAGTCATTTATACTAAAATTTATATCAGCGTCAACACCACGAAACTTGATCGCAGCGCGATCATAAGCTCTGAAAAACCACAAACAGATAACCAAATGTTTACAAACAACAAAGAACAAACATATACTAAAATTAGCAAAAATTACTAATCATAAATTCATACCTAGCTGCAGCATGAGCAGTATCAAATCCACCTATATATATATATAAACACACAATCCAACACTACAATTAATCACAAACTTCCAAAAATAGTAATCTCATACTAAAAATAGCATACCTAAATAAACTTGTTTCCCACAATCCCTGCATCAAATAACAAAAGTACATAAATAATCATATATATATATATAGGAGGAATTATATTATATATATAAACAAGTAACTAACTAACTAACCATATGTGAGACTCCCATCTACCAGTTCTCCTATAAAAAGTAACACCTCTGTACTGTGAACTCCTTGACCTAGGTCCTCTCCTGCTCTTCTTACCAGCCGGTTGTACGTTAGGCTTCTGCGGTTGTACATCCAGCTGTACCAATCTCATCTCCTGCAATTCATTACCTCCAGGACACAACAACAACGTGTTCGCCTGACTAACCATCCCTGACTCGCCTCCTTGACTCACCGGAAACAAACTCTGAGTCAGGAACTCGGACTGAGTCACAACTCGGTTCCGATTCTCCTCAATTTCATTGTTTGCACTTGTATCTCCGACCTTCAATATATCAAAATTAAAGCAGGATACGCTCTCAGTATCTTCATCTCCGTCGCCGTTGCCGTCACCGTCGCCGTCGCCGGCATTACTGGAATTGAAACCTTCGGCATTCACGACGGAGGAGTTTGAGGTTCCGGATTCTTCTACGTCACGAAACGATGGCGTTTCGTCTTCGTTAACGAAGTTGAGATTAAGATCTAGCATCTTCTGAGCTGTTATATACGAATTGATATACGAAACGAATCTGTGTGTGTGTGTATCTACAGTTTCAATGGATCGATGAGATTAAAACATTGAAGTAGTTGAAGTTAGAGATATTATGTGTATGTATAGGTGGGTGTGTGTGTTGGTGATTTGAAAGTTTTTTTTTTTTTTTAATTCAGGTGTAGAGAAAAATGGAGAAGATGAAGAGAAAATATCAAGAGGAGAGAGAGAGAGAGAGAGAGAGAGAGAGAGAGAGAGAGGGGGGATTGGAGGAGAGAGATGGGGGGGACATGTCAGGCCCATTTTAAGAGTGAACATTTGTTATTGTGGGGGAGGGTCTTGGTTACCGGAAAAGGAGGTTGCCTCTACTTTAAACAAAAAAACAAAAAATACACACACACACATATATATATATATATATATATATATATATATAGGGCTTGGTTATATAAGAAACTCTATCTTTTTAAGGAAAATATGGAAACCCATTGTGAACCATTGATTAGCTTACATCAAACTTGATCAATGGCTATGATTATTTTGGTATGAATAAAATTAAAAAGAAATAAAAAGTACTGCCATTTAGTACCATTGAAGGGCATTTTCGGAAGTCAACAAAGACATTGGAAAACAGAAATCACTGCCATGCAGTAGCCGTCTAATCAAGAACAGCAAACAAAATTCAAAATTTTTTCTTCTTTCACATTATACTCAGAACCTCATCTGTTCCGGAACGCTCACATAGAAGCCGATTGTGGCCAACTTGCACAATGAGGAACTCGTTCATTATATTGTCGTCGTCCGTGAAGATGAAACGATTAAGGAAGATTCACAGTTCAATTAAAAGGTTAGTTTTGTTGTAATCGGTCATGTAAAAGGTGGTTTTGTTCTACCGATTTATCGGAAAATGGCACCTGAGTTTGTTTTCTTTTATATATGTAGGACTTCGAAACACAGATTAGGGCAAAAAAGGTCTGAGAGCCGTACAGTTGTGATTATATCCGACGAAACCAAGTCAGGACCTTCCAAACAACAATCTGACTTTGGTGCGACCCAACGGGAGTTAGGTTAGAATTTTTATGTCTCTTAAAATTGTTCAAGGTGATCTATATATGGATAGTGGGTTGGATAAGAAATTGTGCATAACAGAATTTTGTTGGCTGCCTTGCAGTGTATGATGATAACGATAGTGTGTCACCAAGCCATGGGAAAAGACGGAAAGCAGGTAACGGGTAACCAGTAATATTGTTTATAATTTGTATAATGTCTTGTTGGGCTAATCGTTTTCGTTACGAATCTATCGGTGCTAAATGAAGGTTGTGTGGAAAGTTCCTTTTGTTACAATAGTGACTAATTGCGTATCCAGTTAAATCTGATACACATGTTTGAAACTGTAGGGAAGAAAAGCATTGTCGGGGATAGTTCTGGGTGTGGAAATAAAAGAAAACGTGGTTAGTTAAATATTGTTGGCTTTGTTTAACATGTGTTAATTGGGCATGACCTTGAAAATTCATTAACATGTGATAATCAGCAGGGGAAAGAAACAGCGCCGATGATAAGTCTGGGAATGTAATGCGGAAAAACCGTGGTTAGTTATTTTTTAAGCCCTTCAAAACTTTTGGATGTTACGAATGAAAAATTGTTACATGTTGTCATAGGTGGTTGTAAAGTACACTAATTGTTTGGGTTGTTGTGGTTTCGTATAAAATGTTATTTCAGTAAGTAGGGCAGAAGTGACGGCTATCTCGAAGGGTGGGACGTTAAGGACCAAAAAGAAGAAGGGTTCGGAGGACAATGGGAAAGGTAAAACAGGGAAACCAAAGGTAGTTGGTAACAAACCGGAAAAGGTTCAGAAAGCCCGTAAGCGAGCAAAAAAGGATGAATTTCCAGGCGTAAGGACAAGATCTGCACCACTGCAGTTTTATAAATGTGTACGTGCGTTGACAGAACAACAACGTGACGCAGTCAGGCAAATGGGCTTTGGTCGTTTGCTAACTTTCAGCGTTGATGGTTTGCCGGCTAAGTTAGCCTATTTTGTTGTGGACAATTTTTATCCCGATAAGATGGTGATATGTACGCCTGCCGGGGATATCAAGGTGAACAGGAAAGTGATACATAAGTTGTTAGGGATTCCGACTGGTGGACAAAAGATTAGTTCGATTACTAAGCTGCCGATGCTGATTGATGCCATTGCTGATTGGAGGGCGAGATACCCGGGTGTAATGGTCCCTCCAACAAAGATGGTGAAGATGATAGATGAGTCCGATGGTGAAGACAGCTTTGATTTCAGGATGGATTTTGTAATGTGTTTTGTGGCAGTGCTGGTTGATTGTCATAAACAAAGTTGTTTACGGGAAGAAATCTTAGAGTATCTGGATGACGAGATGGACTTTGCAACAATAGACTGGTGTGACCTTGTTGTAGAAAAGCTGAGAACTTGCAAAGATACCTGGAATCGGCTTGACCCACAAAGTTTCTTCGTCGGTCCTCTAACGATTCTGATGGTAAGTGCACTTTAAATTATTTTAGATAAATTAACATGTGTTAGAATACTCGATTATTTCCGGGCTGAACGGATCGCTGTTTCTTGTAGTTGTTGTATGTTGATAGCATTGAGTGCACGGGGATGGAGGTAGACAGTGCGGTGTGTCCTTTAGCTTTTTGGAACTTGAAAAGATTGCGAGAGAGAGAAAGGCTTGAAATACTTGCTGGTGGGTTTGGACTAGGACGGTTTAAAGGATTAACACGTCCCAGAAACTATAACGTGGAACACTGGGCAAGTAAAGAGGTAAAGTTATATGCTCTAAGATGTGTTTTTTACAATTAGTATATAGTGTTAGTATCAAAATGGTGAAAAACTATTTTCAACAGGAGAGGTTGACGATAGTACGACAGTTAATAAACGTGACAAAGAAGAACAAAGTCAAAATTGAGGGGATGTTAGAATCGCTATTGGTGGAGAGCCATGAAGACGAAGAAGTACAAACGATGAAGGCAACGTTTGAAAGTATGTTTGAGAAGAAAGTTAGTGAAAGTGAGGATCACGATGACGCGGTAGATTTAGCGTCACACAAGATCAATTCGGTCTTGGGAGATTTGAGAAATGATGAAAGCTTTCACATCAACGAAGGAGAGAACGCTGGTTAGTAACTGTTATTATTTGTGTTATTTAGTTTAATAATTTGGAATCCATTTATCGTTGTGCAAACGATTTCGTAGGGGATGGCGTGGACGACGATTTTTCGGATGGGTCACCAATAGCGAGCTTGTACAGGAAGTCGCTTATCCGGCGAAACCAAAAAAATCAGTAAAAGTAGATTGAAAGCAGTAGGATCTTCAGCAATAGACTTTGATGCCCAAGAAGGTGTGCTGACAATGTTTATGAAATGAACACTGAACCACGTGTTAATGTGATACCTGTTGTGTTGGTTATCATTCTTAAAGTGATCACGGTAACACATTTGACGGGTGTGGCAACCTGTATTGATTGACTAATTTTTTTGGGGTTGCAGCTGATGTTGCGGGCCAATCAATCGTAGATGATGGTGGAGAAGACTATGCTGAAAAGATGGAAGATGGTGGAAAGTCGGGTCAGGTGAGGAGATCTGCAAGAATCGGGAAGTTAAAGCATGTTAGTGAGACAGAAGAAGGGGTTGTGACCCCAAAAAGAAGAAAGACAAATATGAAGTTTGGTGGACAATACACGGATGGTGGCAAAGAAAAAGGTAAATTGTTACATGTATTACCATTTTAAGAGTACGTTTATAGCGCGAAAAGAGTTTATGTACCTGTACTATATGTTATGGAATGAAATGTTTTGTCTAACACATGTTAATGTGAATTTGATCGTATAGTTTAACATTCTATTGTGGTTGCAGCAGATGGTGCGGGGGAATCAAGCGTAGTTGCTGATGGAACTGAGTGTACCGGAGCGCTGGAAGAAGGTGGTATGTTGTTGCGGGTAAGGAGATCTCCCCGTCTGAATAAGTTAAAGAATGCTCCTGAAATGAAAGCAAGCTTTGTGACCCCGAATTGCCCGAAGACAAATATAAAGATTGATCGGGAAAAAACGGATGATGGACTCGAATCAGGTAAACTGTAACATATGTTACCAGTTTCATCATACATTTAGATTTAGAAGTACACGTTGACGGTGACGCGTAGTTTGTTGCTCGTTAAAATTTATTACCCTCTAATATGCGTACGTGTCTGAAACCCATTTAATCTTTCTGTGATGTTATAGGCTTCAACAAGTCTGAGAAGCAACCGGAAGAGAGAGAACTGGGGTTTAGTGATTTTGTGGAAGAAACAAATGAAGTCGTCGAAAGTGATAAGAGTGTTCTTGACGCTGGTAATTCAAGTGGAGGTGACTGTAGTATTGGTGGGGCCGAACAAAATAAAGGAGCCGGAAGCGTGGATAAAAGTGATGCTGAAGAAGTGTATAAGCCGCTGGGTTTAATGCGTGCAATAATGCGTATTAAAGAAGCAGAAGTGCATGGTGCTGTTAATGATAAGGACGAACATGTGGTTCTGGATGGCAAAGGCAAGGGGGCTGTTGATGAGTGTGACCGTGATATTAAGGGTAATTATTTATGCAGCTTCTGGTACTAAGTTGTGCATAAGATGTGATAAGAATGTTTTATGCAGCTGAAGAAGGTAAGATTGAGCATGATGGGATGCACTCAACTGGTGTAAATATGCAAGGGTGCAGTAGCGCGGTGGTAGACTCTGTCACAGGCGCAGCTTTCGATAAGGACCAGGATGTCGAGGGTAAAGGGAAAGCGGCTGAGGACGTGTGTCAGCTGGAAAAGAACGGTAAAGATTTTCATGCTCTAACATGTGTTAACTGCTCCCCTACCTGTATCATTTAGTGAGTTAACATGTGTTAATCATATACACAGTCTTCGGAAACCGTTTTGTTTTATTAGCCATGTTTAGGCAGGTCTAAATTATTCGAAAAATGTTTATGCAACTACAGATAGTAAGATTGAGAATGAAATTAGGGCTGCAGCTGATGGAAGAAAAGAAGAGAGTGGTGGCGTCATGTTTGCATCTGTGGAAGGTGCTGTTAATGATAAGGACGAACATGTGGTTCTGGATGGCAATGGCACGGGGTCTGTTGATGAGTGTGACCGTGATTTTAAGGGTAATTATTTATGCAGCTTCTGGTACTAAGTTGTGGATGAGATGTGATAAGAATGTTTTATGCAGCTGAAGAAGGTAAGATTGAGCATGATGGGATGCATTCAACTGATGTAAATATGCAAGGGTGCAGTAGCGCGGTGGTAGACTCTGTCACAGGCGCAGCTTTCGATAAGGATTATGGGGGCTAACATGTGTTAAGCATCTGTTTTTATGCCATTGTAAAAAAAAATAAAACACATAGCCATGGGTATCAAATGTAACACATTGGAAATGATGATCCACACCCGTGAATGGCACAAAAACCATCTTGTACCTACGAAAAAAAATTGATTTGATGTTAACAATATGTAAATCTTTTTTGGGTTAGGGTTGTATACTTGGGGATCAGGCCTAACACATGTTAATGGGGGGGGGGGGGTTTGACTAACCTGTTAGTGCTGTAAGTTGCGTCAAACGAGAGGACATCGCTAAAAGCTTTGTAGTTTAGCTTTGAAATCTCATCAGCCCAGAACCTGTTTTTGTGTGGTTAACACAGATTGTTTTGATCCTTCCAAATTAAAAGAACCAAGCATTATGGGGGCTAACATGTGTTAAGCATCTGTTTTTATGCCATTGTAAAAAAATAAAACACAAAAACACAATTATTATGTTTTTTTTTTTTGGCAATCAATGTGTTCCAGACGCGGGGGGGGGGGGGGGTGTAACCTATTAGTAGAATGTATGTTTAAGTTGGCTAGACGTGAAGTTTAATTCTATAACCTGACGTGGTTTAATATATAAGTTTTTTTTGTGTGGTTAAGACATATTGTTTTGATCCTTTCAAGGTAAAAGAACCAAGCATAATGGGGGCTAACATGTGTTAAGCATCTGTTTTTATGCCATTGTAAAAAAATAAAACACATAGCCATGGGTATCAAATGTAACACATTGGAAATGATGATCCACACCCGTGAATGGCACAAAAACCATCGTGTACCTACGACTCAAAAATTGATTTGATGTTAACAGTATGTAAATATTTTTTGGGTTAGGGTTGTATACTTGGGGATCAGGCCTGACACATGTTAATGGGGGGGGGGGGGGTTTGACTAACCTGTTAGTTCTGTAAGTTGCGTCAAACGCGAGGACATCGCCAAAAGCTTTGTAGTTTAGCTTTGAAATCTCATCAGCCCAGAACCTGTTTTTGTGTGGTTAACACAGATTGTTTTGATCCTTTCAAATTAAAAGAACCAAGCATTATGGGGGCTAACATGTGTTAAGCATCTGTTTTTATGCCATTGTAAAAAAATAAAACACAAAAACACAATTATCAAATGCAGATAATATTTAGATATGCCCATTAATAGCAAATAGAGGTCCCCAAAGAAGTATGGCTACAAACACAAAAGTGGCCAAGGCCGTAGAGTTTCTTACAATCCTAATTATGGTTAATGGGATCAAAATGGCTCCACCTTCTTACACACGTAACAGAGAAGAGCAGGATGATGTCAAAATACTGTTACATGTGTGTAAGAAGGACAAAATGAAGAGAGTCTCCCATGAAATAGTACTAGAAAACGACAATAAAGATTTTAATCAGAGGGTGATTCGCCAGAGGCGGTCTGCCTTTGTTGTTCAGCAGCTGCCTTTGCTGCTTTCATTGCAGCCACCTTAAGGCAGTTGCGTGAGTCGTGGTCGTCGACATACAGACCACAACGCTTGCATAAACGAAGCTGCTTTGCACGTTTTGGTGGTTTTGCCTTTGCCTTCTCACCGGGCCCAGAAATGCGAGTATGAGTACCACATCCTTTATTGCGTGCAACTTCTGGATTAGCAACTTCGACTGGAATGTTGATTGGCTGTCCAACTATTTCTTCCATTTGACACTCGTTTGATTCATTTTGAATTGTAGACAATGGTTGCTTGGAAAGCACATTGATCTTGAAATCCCTAAGTTGGTCCACCAATTTTGCCAATGAATCCTCATCGGTTCTGGCCACATCAACACATTCAGTAACGAGGTCGAGGATTTCATTCCGCATAACGGACGGTGCGTGTGGGTTGACTCCGTATCGGCTGGAAATTGAAAAAACCTGTTTGGGGAGGGCATCTCGACGCCACCTATCGTTTATGTATTGTGGTGGAATCCTTTCAACACTTTTCAATCGATAGACGCAAAAGACATGGCGACACAGATATCCGATACGTGTGAAATTCCTGCATGAGCAACTGGCGGATTGGTCTACAGTGTTATACGTAACCTGTTTTGAGCATAGACAGCAAAAAAGAGAAAGCCCTTTAGATCTAACATGTGTTAGAGGATGTGTAATAATGAAATTGCCTAACATGTGTTACCTGATAGACGTTTGTGATGTTGTTCCTTTTATCCAAATGAGTGACGTCTATCAGAAGACTGGAATTGCTGGACTCGGTTTGGTTTGTGATGTAGCATAAAAACTTCCCTTTAATTATCTCTTTTTGAACTTGCGCGAAAACAGCGTTTGTGTAAATGGTGAACGCGTGCTTTTCTATCGCTAAATCAGTATTGCCAGTGAACATCGTGGATGAGGTTTTGTACTCCGATACACGTTGACGATATCGTTGGCTGTCTACCCTATTTTCAAAGCACATCATAAATTGTACAAGGGTGTTTGCGCTTGTTGAGTTGACCTTGAAGGCAGCGTTAGAGCTTTCGCAGCGGGAAGTGGTCTTCATTAAGCAACACATGGGCAGTTCCCTGAAGTAGGCTGGTACCCAGAGATGTTTGATGTTGTACATGTCGTTCAACCAGCTGTGGTCTTGAAGCCCAAATGTTTGTAGGAGGTCATTCCAGCGGGACTCAAACGTTTCAGGTTTGATATAAACATTCCAAACCAACCGGTGAATGCAGGACCGAAGATCAGTGTTATCGAGAACGTCGGCAGAAATCTGGAAAAAGTTAATAGTTACTAACACGAGTTAGATTAAAAAAACAGTTTGAGAAGACATATAAAAAATGTGTAATGTTGGATAACACATGTTAAGGGCTAACAAATTAAGCTAACCTTGGAGGGTAGTTTTTTCATTATATGCCACATGCATAGACGGTGTCGTGATTCGGTAAAGACCATAGGAACAGCTTGTAGCATGGATGGGTCTTGATCACTCAGCACGAGAGTTGGTTGAGTATCGTGTGCCTTCAAGAAAGCCTTAAGCAACCACACATAAGATTCAATGGACTCGGTTGATATCAAACCCGCTCCAAATGTAACACATTGGAAATGATGATCCACACCCGTGAATGGCACAAAAACCATCTTGTACCTATGAATAAAAAATTGATTTGATGTTAACAATATGTAAAACTTTTTTGGGTTAGGGTTGTATACTTGGGGATCAGGTCTAACACATGTTAATGGGGGGGGGGGGGGGGGTTTGACTAACCTGTTAGTGCTGTAAGTTGCGTCAAACGCGAGGACATCACCAAAAGCTTTGTAGTTTAGCTTTGAAATCTCATCAGCCCAGAATACAGAAGACAACTTTCCATTTGATACAGTGTAATCAAAATAGAAGTTGGGTAGGTTGTCAAAACGCTCACGCAGGCGTTCAAGGAAAACTTGTGCGTCGCGTTCACCAATAAAAATTCGCAACTGGTGGCTCCAGTTTTTAAAATCCATCGGAGTCCCATTGACATTGTGATGCCCTCCTTTTAAAGCTACAAGACATCTATAAGCTCTCATTGGTCCGATACGGTTTAGACTCATATTGTGAATGAATTGTTTCGTGGAGAATGACAGCTTCCGTGATATCTTGCTAAGATCACGGTTGTAACTCTCAACAAGTTCATGATTATGAATATCATTGAAACTCAGAAGTGTGTATGAATCATTCGAGATTGAGACTAGTATGCTTGCCTTACAGTCACACCATGTGAAGTTGGTCCTCCGGTGCTTAACAGAAGATTCATCTAGGGTGTCAAATTTCCTCTTGGGTTGTGGTTTTCCATATTTTGAGCATCGAAGATACTTGTGTGTGGGAATTCCATTCCAGACTTTAGTTTGCCCTTTTTTTACAGAAAAACCTGCTTCAAACGCATAAAGTTGATACATCGAAAGAACATCCGCAAAAGTTGGATAAGATTTCCCACACACTGGTATGAACTTATCAGCGACATTAGGAATCCAGTAACGGGTTCCCTGAGGGGTATCAAAAACAAAGTATGGATTCGATGGCCCTGCATCATAAAACGAAAAAGGTTAGGAATCTGCTATACATGGCATGACAAAAGGTTAGAAATCTGTGATATGAGAATAAAGTGGGCTCCCATGTAATATATACAACCGTCTAACTGGCCGCGTGATGATTCAGCAAACATAGAAGGACCATACGGTGATCCAGAAACAGCAACAGTCATGTCCTGCATATGGGAATCTTGGGATGCTACATGTGAACATTATGGAATAAGTTTTCTAACAATGCCATATCTGGGGAAGAAAAAAAACAAAACCAAAGTATAGAAAAAACAAACCTTCTTCATTATCCATAACCTGGTCATCATTAAACGCGCTGTTCATGAAATTGTTGGATATCACAACATCCGGGGATCTAACAGGGGCTTCAGATGACCGAGAACAATCAACATGCATATAAGTGTATACAGAAGCTTCGAATGGAACAAGTGAACATGGACATGCAGTATAGTTTGGATTATTAGATTAAAAAGTTGTAAAAGACAAAAAAAAACAGGACTTGGTGAACAGTTAAATTAAATATATGGACAAACCTGGAGCATTAAATTCCTCATCATTTTGGAAGTCGCTGCAAAAGAACCGGTTGGGGAAACTATGGATCGGCGACATTGATTGTGAGGTTGGTGGATTTGTGTCCATGGATATTAATGGAGAAATGAACATGGGAGTAGAAGATGAATATGTAGATCAGTTGAAGAATATATAAAAAAGAGAAATTGTAAAAGAAATATGGGGGTGGGTGCATTGTACAAGTGAGTTGATGTGCATTAAATGCTGATGTCAATTCAAGTCTTGCCTAACACAAAATTACATAAATAACCTTCCTGCAAAAAGTAACAAGAAGTGTGGGGTGCATACGTGGCTAAATGATGGCCACTATTATAGTTTGCTAAGTTTTCTAAGAATATGGGGTTTCTTACTAAGCATTATCCTATATATATATATATAATAGTATAGATATATAGGGAAATGTTAACATACAAAAAGGCTTATCGTACTTTATGTAGGCGACGCGCGTAACCGTCGGATCAGTGCCCTAATCACGCATAAGACACAAAATAACGCATGGGATCCATTTTTTGGTGATAATCACGCATGGGGGGTTATAATCACGCATGGAAAGTATAATCACGCACGTTATGATGGTAAAAAATAATAATCACGCAAGTTATGTTGTTTGTTGCGTACGTTAATGTAGGTTAAGGCTTTTTGTACATTATACTTTCTCTCTCTCTCTCTCTCTCTATATATATATATATATATATATATATATATATAGGGTAAGGTTATTGTAAAAAAAACTAAAATTGTGAGAAAGGTAAGAAATAAATCTCAGCCATTAGATCTAAATTAATTGAAAAGGGTAAACAAGTAATTTTATCATTAATTCAATTAATTAAAAACTTCTCATAGCCGCCACCTTAATTATAGGAAGTATATAACATCATTCAGCAAGTATATAACAGCATTCAGTAAGTATATAACACCATTCAGCAAGTATATAACACCATTCAGCATTCAGCAAGTATATAACATCATTTAGTAAGTATATAACACCATTCAACAAGTATATAACACCATTCAACAAGTATATAGAACCATTCAACAAGTATATAACACCATTCAGTAAGTATATAAACCATTCAGCAAGTATATAACACCATTCAACAAGTATATAACACCATTCAACAAGTATATAACACCATTCAGCATTCAGCAAGTATATAACACCATTCAGTAAGTATATAACACCATTCAGCAAGTATATAACACCATTCAGGAAGTATATAAACCATTCAGCAAGTATATAATACCATTCAGCAAGTATATAACACCATTCATTGACTAAACATCTGATCGAAACATATTTTTTTCTCTATATAAGTATAGCAATATGGTACTCATATTAAAGATAAAAAACGCTCGTTATTATGGTGTAATTTTTTTTTTAAAAGTTACATATAAAAAGTTATTGACGTTTAAAAAAGACGGGGGAAGTTACATGTGCATTACCTAATTTCTAGTGGGTTTAAAAGACTATATTGCCCCTAGATATTTCAAATCTGTCCAAATTAATGAAAATATTTTACAATTTGGTCCCTATTGATCTCAGCCATTAGATCATTCTTTCTTACCCTTCTCACACTTTAGGCCTTTTTTTACAGGATCCTCTACCTATATATATATTCTTTAACAACCGACGAATCTTTAGAACAAGCTACTGGTGAAATTCACAACATTAAGATATATTCGCCTCTGAAATGGGGAAACCCACATCTAGGACTAAAGCCTGTAAAGACTCTCTCGAAGGCATGACAGTGCGGTGAGATCAAACTAGTGGTCGCCGTCTACTCGCCTAGTCTTCCGTTGTCGCCGAAACTAAATGGAAGGGGTAGGAATCGAACTTGGAACACCAGGTCTGTCCCGTACAACTGCACTACCATCTCATTGGCAAAAAAATCTATATGCCTATGGCAAATAAAAAAAAATTATATGTCTATGGGGCTGTTTGGAAACTTATGTGCGAATAAGTATTGAGTCAATAAGAGGTTGGATTGGGTAAGAGGCTTTGAATCGGCAAGAGAACTAATTTGGCTCTTGGTGGCGGTGGGTCGAGGAGGTGATGTGTGAGTCGCCGACTGAGGGTTATGAACACAGGTAAATGGATAAAGGGGTAAAATTTTCATTCACTGTCATTTTGAAACCTTAATGGTTAAGAGACTTACTGACCGATTCAGAGATATCAATGAACCAAACATACTTAATACTGATTGATTCAAATTTAACATACACCTTTATACTATTTGTCCATGGCTTTATAGCCTAGTGGCATCTTGGATGTGGGATAAGACTTTGGGACCAGTTGGTCCTTGGTTCGATTCCCACAAGGGGGTTTTCTCATATTTATTGGGTTTCCTGCTGAATTGATGTATATGCATTATGCTTAGTGGAAATGGATATGATCGGGTGTTTTCGCTAGTGGCACGATGAGACTCCAGTGGTCCGTCAGTGATTCAAATTTGCCGTTCAAAAAAATGTTGACTTATTCAGATATATCAAAGAGACCGTTGCTTCTTCTTTAATACTCTAAAATATATAAAAAGTTCTTATGTAAGATAAATCATAGTTAATGAACGAATTCAAGTTTTTGTACTTGGATGAATTATATCAAGTCGAAATCAAATAGGCATACATGTTAAGCACTAAGATATATCTGAGTATAGAGTAAATGAGTTATTTAAAAAACCAATGATACTAAAAAATGAAGTTATAAAACAAGTTAAATTTTGTAAAAGTAAGGGGCCGTTTGACAACTTCTGAATGGTTAAGTGCTAAAATAGTAAGAGGTCTGAACCATTAAATGCTGAACCAGTAAGATGTCTGAACCATTAAGAGCTAGTTAATGCCTAACCGTTCAGAGATAGATGTCTAACCAATTCAGATTAGATGTCCTAACCATTCAGACTCAGTATAATGATTAACCATTTAGACGCAAATGTCTTAACCATTCAGACATTTGTTCATGAAATAAACAGTCTGAACCATTAAGTGCTGAACCAGTAAGATGTCTGAATCATTAAGAACCTCATTATGAGGTAAACAAATAGCCCCTAAGTTGTTTTATGTCTTAAAAGAATCTTCCCAATAAAGATATTTTGGAAGTGAAACCGATGGTATATTTGGGCAAATGAACACACTTTGAGAATGTTCAACTCATCTTACATGTCTTTTTTTACAGCAAATTGATTTATCGCATCTCTCCATTGAAGGCTCGGTCTTACTAAGACTAGGCGATCATTCATTACAACAGGACTCACGCTGGCACAGAGAGTGACATGGCATTCAACTGGATAAAACATCCCCAAAGACTACCAAGCTAGTTGGGTGCCCCCACCCAAAGTGCAATGCGTGGGACTTGAACCCAAGCTTTAGGGGTAAAATTAGGGCTCCTCAACCATGTTACCATGGCATCATTGGCTTCATCTTTCATGTCTTAATAAAATAAACATTGCTTATCAAGCTAAAACGTTTGTCAACATTTTATGGTTGAAGAGTATATCTTTATAAACGTTGTTCTTAGTGCTTCTCGTTTGTACAAAAACCAAAATTCAAATTTTAAGCAAACACAAAGCCTAAAGTTTTATGAGAAGAAGTGCTCGAGATAGGAGCACAACTGATACATGCCTTGATCGTGGGTCTATAACGCAAGCCTTGTCAAGTTTTTGAAAAGTTCCATCTTTTGTATTCGACCGGTCTTCTCATCTTCTCTTAAGTTACCTTTTCCCATAACAATGTGAAGACATTCAAACATAATATCGAGTCATTTTATCTTGTTAAACACATATTATATAAAGTAACGCTAAAAGAAAGCAAAGATGAGACGATCATTCATTACAACAGGACTCACGCCGGCACAGAGAGTGACATGACATTCAACTGGATAAAACATCCCCAAAGACTACCAAGCCAGTTGGGTGCCCCCACCCAAAGTGCAATGAGCGGGACTCGAACCCAAGCTTCAGGGGTAAA
The DNA here is from genome assembly GCA_030545235.1 of Helianthus tuberosus. Lineage (NCBI taxonomy): Eukaryota > Viridiplantae > Streptophyta > Magnoliopsida > Asterales > Asteraceae > Helianthus > Helianthus tuberosus. Next base: position 177,078,765 of record CM060397.1, read on the forward strand.
ATTATGTGACACCTGTGTCACTTCAACCATCAAACAAATTCCAAACCAATAAAATATTGTATTTCATACTTGGGATTTGTAAAAATATGTGTATCATTTGCACATATCAACTCTTGTTCGATTTCAAGCTTTAAAGCGCTTTCTGGAAGGTTATACACGCTCTGATGCGTAAATATAACCAGTTTAATGCAAAAAACACTCCGGAATAGTGAAATAGGTTTAACATACCTTAAATAACCCTTACGTAACTTAGAAATAAGTTTTGGAGGGTTTGGTGTGGCGAAATCAAGTTTATTCGCTTACAGGGACTAAATTCGACAAACTGTGAAAGTATGCCGATTTGTACTGTAACGAACATTCCGGAACTTGATCATAAGTTAAACATACCCTAAATATCCTTTACATAGTTTAGAAATAGGCTTTAAGGGGTTCGGTATGCTAAAATAAACTTTATTGATCAATAGGGACTAAAAACGTCAAAAAGTGCATAAGTTTGCATTTTCGCGCATATCTTACGTTCTGAATATATCCGGACATCCAAAAATTTATGTAAGCACTAAAATATTTCATTTTAGTGTTTGGCATAATAAAAATCCATTCGTCGCTTAATTTGGATCGTTTTTGCGTTCGTTACGACTTCCGTCGTAATTTACCGAACAACGCAACCGTACGACCAAACGAACCGACATCCGAGATATTTTTTAGCACAATTTAAGTTCCCTATACTTTAACTTCATTTTAGAGCTTTAAAATGGGGTTAACGGGGCTTAAACGTGTCAAAAATGCATCAAAAACCAAGTTTGGGGCTTCAGGGACTAAAACTGCCAATTTTGAAAGTTGCTGACCTGCAAGGTCCTTACGGTCCGTATGGACCTTTGCTTACGATCCGTAAGCCATCCCTAGACCAGCAGAATGTGTTTCCAGCTATTTCCAGCTCATTCCAGCTCTTGCAAATGGTTTTTGATCAATCTATGGGCCAATTTTGATGGTTTTTGAGTGCCCCTTGTATTCAAATACCATGTGCCCACTTGTACGGATGAGATCAAAGCTCAATCTTCGAGAAACGATCTTAACGGTTCAAGGAAATCTATAAATACCCACCCTCATTTCACTCCCAAAGCACACTTGATCTGATTTTGGCTCTCTAAGTTGAAGTTTATGCTTCATACCTGAGAGTAAATCGGGTCAAGAGCTTGCGGGGACCTTCTGCAAGTATTCTTTCGTTTTTTTATCGTTTTTCGAGTCTGAAAGTCAAACTGCATTTGACTTTCTGCATTGACCAGTTTATGGTCAATGCAAAGTTTGTTTGAACTTCATAACGTGAGCGTACTTACGATGGCTATAGTCCCTAGTGACTATACCTACTGATTACCACGTTATCTAGGTGTAGTGACGAGTCGTAGTTTCGGCCAAAATGCACATTCTTGCGTATTTTGTAACCAAACTACTTATAGGTATCAAAACCGTTTGTTTTGATACCAAACCTGTTTTCTAACTTAACTAAACATGTTCTAGCATGTTTAGCTCGTCACTTTTTAGTTTAGTGCTTGTGTAGAGTCGTAAGTCAAGCGGACTAAACACCCGCTTAGACTTTCGAACACGACCCGTTTGGTCGATCATTAGGATCCGACCAAACATGTTTAGTGACCATAGTTGTTTAGGGAATAACCTTCCGAGGTTATACCTTATGGTCACCTAGTTTAAATAGTTGTATGATAGGTAGTTTATATGCCTTAGGTAAATTACCAAAATACCCTTTTCATGTGTAATTGGTAATTAAGCATATGTAACCTAAACTTTTGTCATTTAACTGATTATGTAACACAATTAAGTATGTTAGGGCATATGATACTTGTCATAGGACTAGTTAAGCGGTCTAAACGCGTTATACGCGAACGACGCGTTAAAGTAGCATAAGCTACCTAAACGGGTCGTGATGGGTCGTAAGCACTTAGGCTAGGTTTCATTTTAGTATGTAGGCCTTGTTAAACCATATCATATGAGATCCCACACTCATTTGGTTTACGAGACCTCATCCTATCCGATCTTCCGATTTAGGTCCGGTTTATTTATGTAGTTACCTATATTAGGTACCGTTTGAATTCCGGGACTCCTCTAGCTTGCTTGGTAGTTGTTCAAAACTTCTAAGCACTCTCAAGTGAGTACATAGTCCCCTCTTTTACTGTTTTTCAAACGTTTTGGGGTGAAGCATGTGTACATATCTGTTATTTTCATGATTTCAAAGTATAATTGATTATACATGTTAATACTTATCTTTTGACAAACTGAATGATTATTTATGGTTTAAACACTGATTTTTCAAAGAATATAAAATTAATTGTTGGAATAGTACTTATTTTTGTTCACCAGACCGGTTGGTAGTATGATATAGCGCTATAGGATTTGACACCCCATTCATGTTGTCATGGAATGTCTGAAACCAATTTGTTTCTCCATCCAAAAAGGGATTGCCTTTGTGGTATCCCTATAGTCTCAAAGGTGTATTTTGATGCGCTAGGTCTGAATGAATTCTTAAGTCACATTATTTTTGTATATTAAGTTATACTCCCAAAAGTATAGTTTGATATGCTCTCATATGTGATATTGTACAAAACCAACATGTATTTTGTTAATCATTAAAACATAGTTTGATATGTTCTTTTCAAAATCCAAAGCATAGTTTAATATGTTATTTATCAATCCAAAGTATACTTTTGATATACTACTGAAAATTTATTTACTTTAACAACTAAAGTGTATTTAATATACTATTTACTTAACGACTGGTTTTTGGTTAGTGTTTAGATAATGGGACGGGTGTAATGTGATGAAAACATGGTAGATACGCCGCTGGTACTTCTTATATATAAGTGTTTTCATCGCATTGCATACCGTGGCGTTATTTAGTACACTTGGGTTAACGGTTTTGGAACTAAAATATATTTTAATATATTATTTATTCGACTTTTTAAAACCAAAGTATATTTTTATATATATTATGAATCTTTTTATCAAAATATTGTTTTTCAAACAATATATTTTTATAACAAACTTATTCTACTTACTTATTTAATTTCCTATGTATTATTATTTTATAACATCTGATTTCTTATAAATGATTTATAAAAGAAAACCTTTTACAAGGATCATGACTACTTTTATTAAAACTTTTTCTTTAAACTCATAAGTCATGAATCCTAATTACAATAAAACCTATGTATCTCACAGGCATTTTTATGCTGACGTACCTATTTTTACACATGTTTCAGGTGCTGCTTTGTGATGATTGATGATATATGCTACATATAGGATGGACTCGTGCCTTAGCGACTTTAAAACTTGAAAGATAATAGTTGTACTTATTTGATTGTATTAAAACAATGAGTTCATTTAATTCAATAAAACGAAATTAATTATTCCATGGTTGTGAAACAATGATTCTGTTACAACACTCCCCGACGTTTCCGCCATGTTTTGTTGTTTTACGTGGTCGGGGTGTGACAGAAAAGTTGGTATCAGAGCCAATGATTATAGGGAATTAGGTTATTAGTGATGCTTTGACCTAGACTATAACCTTCCTAGGACCCTAACACAAGTTACCTTGTGTTTAGCTTTTAAAACAATACCGTCACTTATCCTTAGGTGACAACCACAATAAGAGCAAAAATTTTGAATCCGCTTTGAAAACTAATCATCTGTTCTAGGATGATTGATTACTAGGTTTTGAACCTTCAAAGTTTTCAAAATCTCGTCAAAGTTTGGTCTAAATAATGTGAACACGTGCAAACTGGAAGGGTGGGTGCCTATACCCTGGGTCTTCTGTCTAAGGCTAGAGTGTTCGCACAAATCCGCAGTATCGGACCAGTCACTCTTACCTGGGAACTCTTGGGGTGAGTGTCCACTTATAGGCGAGCATGTCTTCGTGATACATTATATTGACCCATTTACGTTGATTAGTCACCGTCTCGTTTGTTTGCCTTAGGTAACAAATAAATGATCGCAATTTTTATGCGTTCTGTTTTCATTTTCCTTGTTTCCTTCCATGTCTCCCATTTTCTTCATGGTGCCTCTTCATCACAACAACAATGTCCGAACTAGGTGCTGCAAATCTGCAATTGTCCATCAATTAGGCGTAAAGTTTTATGAGAAGAAGTGCTCGAGATAGGAGCACAACTGATACATGCCTTGATCGTGGGTCTATAACGCAAGCCTTGTCAAGTTTTTGAAAAGTTCCATCTTTTGTATTCGACCGGTCTTCTCATCTTCGCTTAAGTTACCTTTTCCCATAACAATGTGAAGACATTCAAACATAATATCGAGTCATTTTATCTTGTTAAACACATATTATATAAAGTAAAGCTAAAAAAAGCAATACAAAAGTGAGCTTATGTTTGCTTAATCGTATTATCAAACACCCATTACGATTACTATCTAGATTAGTGGGAAGTCTTGGCAGCGGCGGACCCAGAAAATATTTGATTGGGGTGCGGATGAGGTGTTCAATCATATTTTCAAGGGGTGCAGCCGGATTTTTTGCCTAAAATATACACTAATTTTTTTTTAAATGGGTGCGGCCACCCACCTTGGCCAAAGGGTGGATCCGCCCCTAAGTCTTGGTGATCCCTTCCGAAAGGATACTAAGGAAGAGCTTTCGTGATCTTTTGCCATCTTAGAAAGGTGACTTGCATCTATCGCAACGGCTTAGAGATACGACATGTGAAAATCAACTTTGAGATGAGTACCAAATAGTACATTAGCTAATATCCTCTTAAACCACTATGGCACTATATATCATTGTGGTTTGGTGGTGTAATCTATAAATGTTCTTACAATAAATACTATGCAAACTATTAAAGTCTTTTTAGAAAACTAACCATAATTTTAAAAGTAATTTTTCACCCATTATAGATTCCTACAAATAGTATTCAAAGCAAGGTGCATTGTTTTAGTTAAACCCCTTTACAAAAATATATTCTTATAAATCTTTTTAAAGATATTTATGTACTTATAACAAAGATTTATTCGGAAAGATTACATGAATACACTACCCATATTCATTGAAATAACTTTTCACATTGGATCATTTAAAAGAACATTTAATAAAGGTAATAGATTGTGACATGAGTTGTACGAATGACTATGTTTTTGAGACAGTCGTTAAATAATAGAGTTTTAAGAATCATATACTTAAAATAAGGGAATGAGTTTTAGCACGTGGTGTCAAATTCCTTCTATGTTCGTGTTCACGGTTAAAAATATAATGGAAATTCAAGGTTATTTACAAGTTTGGAAAGCAAGAAATGAGATTATTTTTCAAAATAAATAATATAGTCTAATGGAAGTGTTAGGTGAAGTTAAGTTTGGAGATTATGTTTGGTTAAACAATAGGTCTACTTTTAAGTCCATACGTTGGGAGGATCGATGCAAATCGTCTTTGTATATGTTGTAAATCTGATCCCTTGCCCGTTTGGGTCGAGGGCGTGTATATTGTTTGATCTCTTGCCCGTTTAGATCGGGGGTATTTTAATGAAATTTACTTAAAATAAAATAAAAAAACTTAAAAAGGGGGTATACGCATTTTCGTCGCAACATTTGTGCTAAATAATCATGGGATCACCTATAAATTAACTCATTACAACAAAGCCACACGTCAGCGGGAACATAGATTCCCTAAGATTGGAGGAAATGGGCGGTTAGGACAATAGTATCAGACACCTACATGACACTCCCCTATTGACTCAATTGATATATGTTTTTATCCCTGCTTTAAAATTACCATTTTACCATCAGTTTCAAATTGCTATTTGCCCCAGTAAAAAATAAAATTACGCTTTTGCTCCTAGATAAAATTTCCAATTTTGCCATCGGTTGAAAATTACGGTTTTGCCCCGTTTAAAATTACAATTTTGCCATTAGTTTCAAAATGGGGAAACGTGCCAGGCAGCTGCCTGACACTCCCCCATTGGACCAACCAGTTTATTATTTTATACTCACTTTAAAATTACGTTTTTGCCACCAGTTTAAAATTACGTTTTCGCCCCCAACTCAAAATAAAATTATGTTTTTACCCTCAGCTAAAAATTACGATTTTGCCCTCTGCGCAAAATTACGTTTTTGCCCCCAGTTCAAAATAAAAATATGTTTTCCCCTAGCTAAAAATTACGATTTTGGCCTCTGTTAAAAATTATGATTTTGCCATGAGCTCAAAATTACGGTCTTTTCATCGTTTTTTTTTCTAGCAAAACTATATGACTGTTTTTTAATTGGTTGAGAATTATTCGGCTATCGCCCCGTAATGCAGGCGGGGCATCACCTAGTTCTAGAACATAGCTCAACTACTAAGAAATTTTTTTAAGCTCGTATCATTTACTATTAAATAATTAATAAGTTATTTTATTCTTGAAATATGTAATTATTATTTTTTATATATATTCACAAGCCACTATAGTCTTATATATGTGTGCATTTGACATAATACATTTTATATACTTTGGTAGCTCATAATTATTAACAAATAATTATACATATATGTGTTACTGTTATGTAATACACATATATATATATATATATATATATATATATATATATATATATATATATATATATATATATATATAGGGGAGGGTTTAAATGAGAACGCTAAATATCGCGAGAACCGTGAGAACGAATCAAAAAACCACGAGAAATTTGTCAAAAACAATTCAAATTCAAAATTTCTTTTTACACTTATCATTATTATTCAAATACAATGTTATAAATTTCATTTATACGTTTAAATTTACATGAATTCGTAAATAAAGAAAATTTACACATGTGTAAATTTGCCATTTACACATGTGTAAATTTGTTATATTTACACGTGTGTAAAAATTCTAATAAAAGTGATTTTGAGAGGAGAAATGAATTATTTAATGTTGTAAATTCTTTTGTTGATGTTGTATTTTAATTACAATGAGGTTTGTATTAAAAAAAATGGTTTTGATTGGTTTTTTTATTCGTTCTCACGGTTCTCGCAATATTTAGCGTTCTCAAGATAACCCTCCCCTATATATATATATATATTTACAATAGTTATACATATATAATAGACCCCTTTAGGTTCACAAGTCTAATTAAATTCAATATATAATACTCGAGCTCAGACTCATTTATTAACAATTTATTTTTAGGCTTGAGTTCAGTTCGATTCAAGCTTTTAGTAAACCAATCATAAGTAGCTTACAGATGGATTGCCTTGTTAAAACATTTTTCCAAGACAATGATAAGACATTCAAACACAATCTTGAGTGATCTTATTTTGTTAAAAACATCATATAGAGTAAAACTAACAGAAAGCAAGAGAAGAAGTAAGTTTGAGTTTGCTTAATTGTATCATCAAATACTCATTTTGAGAAATATATCCTTTTAAACCACTATATATTATTGTGTCTTTGCGGTGATATCTCTATTACTCTAAGCTCTTTATTCATTGTGGTGTGACCTACAAAAGTTCTTATAATAAGTATATGAAACAATTAGAAAGTCTTTATAGAAAACTAGTCATAAGTTAAAAAAAAATTATTTGCCCTTGCTAGATTCCAACAGTATTAAAGCAAGTTGCTTTTGTTTTTAGTTAAAACCCTTTCACAAAATATATTCTTATAAAATTTTCTGACTTATATTCATGAACTTAAACAAAAAGCTTATTCAGTAAGACTACATAACTACACTACCATCACCATGTTCATTGAATGAACTTAAACAAAAAGCTTATTCAGCAAGACTACATAAGTACACTACCGTCACCATGTTCATTGAAATATCTTTGAATTTATATGTACATCTATCTAAAGGCATTAGATTATACATGAGTTGTATTGATCACTATGGTTTAGAAAGAAAATTATTAAATAATAAAGTTTTCAGAATCATAAACTTCTTAAAGAGAAAAACATAAGAATTTTCATCTCAACATTTGTGCTAAGTAAGTATGAGTAGCCTTGATATTCTAGGGGTGTAAATGACCGGAGCTTAAGCTTGGGTCATTTTACAAGAAAAACTTTAAACTCCCGTTTATTATTGATTTAATTGTTTTTCTTTTCAATATATGTGTGTGAAACGCTTCAAACTCGGGGCTCATCTGTTGGATTTTCTTTTTGGCAAATAGTTCATAAACTATAAATTTCATTTATCGCAGTAAGAGTGATCTACACTTAGCTATCAGATGGATCCTAACTCGAGGATCCCTGATTCAACCTTAAACCGAAATGAGCTTCAACCCTTCAAAATTGGTCCCCTTTGATCCAAGAACTTCTTTGTTGACCCACGATGATAATACACCCCATTTAAACCTCCTTTTTATCGAGTTTTAGACTCGGCTTGGTAATTCTTAGCAAGAATTACCACTTTACCTCTCTAGGTTCTCTCTCACATGCACCTTTCTCGTTTGAGGATGAAAACTTTGTTTCGAAGAACATTAGGGTTTCTTTCTATATGCCTGACAAAATTTACCATATTACCATTCATGAGCTTTATCTGTGGTTCCCTTTCAACATAGGCTTTTTAGGTCACAATTCCAAATATTTTATTTAAGCCCATGATATAATTATAATTCCAACAATTATATTGATCACTTTGAGATTTTTGAGGTGTTAAAGTGTGTAACATAATGATATAGCCGAAGGATACATAGTATTCTAGTAGCATTTAAGATAAATTATCTCAAAATTGATGAGGATGGATAGTTATTAATGCATTGTTGATGATTTGCAGGTAATGGTTGAAAAGGAGATGAATTGTACGTCAAAGATACTTTCAGAACAGAAGACGAGAAGTGTAGGTGAAAGTTGTGGGGTACGATCTGTACTCAACCCAAAGAAGTATGACCCACACATGTCGTTGGTAAGAAAAGCAAATCAGTATTGGGAGTTGGACCCTTAGTGGGCCAGGTCAAGTTAAGTATGACCTGTACTGTTTTAATGAGTGTACGACCCGTACCGATGTCGAAACCCTAAAAATATTTGCCTATATATATGGTGATGGAACCCTAAAATAAAACTTTTGACGATTAGAATGGCAAAAAAGGCTGTAGAATTGGTGTTTGGAAGGTTCAAAAGCGAAAAGGCGAGAGAATTTAAGATTTAACGTTGTGGGAAGCAAGATCTGACTTTCCCAGTTACATCTCTATTGTTTTCTAGTCTTTGAACTTGTATTTGATAATGATTTCAGTTTATGTGTTGATTGTCTTCATCATATTCGGCTAAACATCTTTATGACTGTCTGGAGGAGATGATTTATTGAATGATTTGTGCTTTGATGATTGATTGGGTTATTAGTATGATTTTAGTTGTTTGTTATGGATTAATCTTATGATGTATATGAGCATATGTTGAGTATCGATTATGATGTTATTATGTGGTTGTATCAGTCTATCTATGAAGTTATGCATGTTAGATTCAGTATCTTCTATCTCTAGGTTATATTGAAGTCCATTAACTTAGGGCCGCAACTTTAATCACAATAGATAATCAGTTGCCATAACTGATAAAACATATGGGCTACCTACAAGAACGATCTAAATAAAATGATCTAGAAACTAGTTAGCGTTTATGATTAACCTTTATAAGTTCGTAAGTCGCTATGTTCTTAGTTCAATCTTAGCACTAATCTAGAAACCCTAAGTCATTTGAATCCTTGTCAATGTTCAAAGGTGTGTTTATAGCCTTAACCCTGGTTTGATAAGATTAATCTTAGTCGGAATTAATTCATTTTAGTACTTTATACGCTATTATGGATGCTAAGTCTTGAAGTAGTTAAAAAAAAAAGAAATATATTTCATCACTCTGATCATTCTTCGTTGATTTGATCCTCGATGGTTATATATATTCTTAACCCTTGATTACCTTCCATAACTAATGAAGTATAAGTTTTCTTAGTTCTAATTAAATTTGATTATTCGTAGATTGCATATTAAGTGATAAACTAAGTATTAAAAGCTATTGTGTCCTAGGATTAATACTCGATAACTTACCTTAACTACACTATAATATGATAGGTACGATTGCATGTTATGTGTTTAGTTAGTATTATGAAGTATTTTACCTTAAAACTGGTCACTGCATTGTTTGATATTTATTTGTTACTATCAAAGCATGTCATATAATATATATTAGTTATTTTATTATGTAATACATATATATAATATAAATTAAAAACTATTATATCTATACTATTATAATACATATAAGGAGAACAAAAATGTAGTTTTGCATAATATTAAGTCTCTAAGTAATATAACTTTTTAAACATATGGTACAATCCTTTAAACATATTGTTTACTTATAAACCAACTACCCAAATGATTTTTAAATGACCATAGTTAATATGTTATATGAATACACGTGTCTGTGCTCCCGTCGCATCATGTGGGCACCCATCTAGTGTGTGTTTATGTGTACTTGGCTCGTTTAGGTTTGTGAACCTAACTGAGTTTCGTATCTTAAACTCGAGCTCGGGCCCATTGTTAAACTAACTTATTTTTAAGCCTAAGCTTGGTGCGATTTGAGCTTTTAACGAACCGGTCTTAAGTAGTTCATGAGCGGCTTGACTCGTTTACAACACAAGTATTCTTGAAAAGACCAGAGCCATGATGGGCGATGCAAATGATAAGGTGAGAATATGTCTTATGTTTTTTTAATAAACATAATGTAAACTTTGGATCCTCTTGTATAAAAGAAAACACTTATGATTTTGATAAAGTTTTGAACCATCAATTTGAAAACCGGTTTATTCCTAGCACAAAGGTAAATGTCAAAGCATTGGTTTAATAAATGCTTAGGGAAAACATCAAGTCTATGATTAAAACTTGAAAACGCATTTTATATTTTTTTAAAAGAAAACTTCATTAAAAAACGGCACCAACTTGAAACCGAGCGGCCAACCCCACTTACATATTCACAAAATTACACCACGACTCCCATGAGACATTCCTATCTTTGGATCTATTTTTATACCAAACAAAACCTAAAGATCTAATCTTGCAAAAAATATCATCAATATTCACATACTTTCCCGAAAACACCAAATCATTCATAGCTTTCCAAATATTCCAACACGCAAGAATGACCATACAATAGAAAACCTCCTTCTTTTGCCCGACTAGCCCACACCACCTCTTCGCCTCCAAGACATCCCGAAACAAGAAAAACATAAAATTTGGCGTCTTGCACCAAGCTTGAATCTCTGCCATATCACCAACGAAACCCAACAAGAGGTAAACAAGTGCTCGACCGACTCAGTCCCCATATTACATAAAGGACAACTGCTATGAAGCAACCATATAATGATTATCCACCATTAAGTTCTAAAAATGTCAAGAAGACACCCTTGAACTTATTAGTATTTATAAATCATTTAAAGTATCAACCTCAAACCTCAAATGTTGAGTTGTTACCATACTAATTTACAACTTATGTTATTCGTACCCATTCTCATAATATGATAATATTCTATATAGAATATTCTCATAATATGATATAATATTCTATATGTGGCACCAATAATACAACCAGTTACACAACTCAAATCTCAAATTTTAGATCATGCTTTCAATTTCTACACAATTATGCATTCTCATCCAATTGGGACTTTACTCAAATAGTCAACATCATAATACACATGCACTAGCTCTTTCAAATTTGCACTATAACTTCCATTACCAAATAATGAAATTACTAATTTCTTTACAAAATGAATTAATTCTATTATGTATTATAGTTTCAACTTTCAACTCAAATGAACTTATAAGGTGTGTCGACATTTTCATCATTTAACCCACTGTAATTTTAAGCTCGGGCAATGATTCTTAACGCTTCTTGCATCATTACTAACCTATTGGATGTGATTTACACCTTTTACAAGTTAAATACGACGCCTCGAAGAACATGGCGACTTGTTTTGCTTCGTTTATCCTACCATGAAAACTAATGTTTTTGGGCTTTTTGATCGAACAACAATGTTGAATATATTGCAAGGGGTTTTGACATTTTGTCATACAATTTAGGTTCATATATTGACTATTAACATAAATTTCGTGAATATGACTATAGTCGCCCCTTTTGGTGTTTGATATATAAAATTGACAAAAAATAAATTCCATATTTGTTAACATCAGAAAGTTATGGATGTAACACATTTCAACTTTTTCATACGTGATGAGTAAAGCCAATAACAAGTTGGCAAAGTCCATAATGGTCCCAACAAATGACATGTCCTCATCTTTAATAAGGCTAAAGTAGTGTTTGTTTGACCTATTGAACTAAATTGGTTTTAGGTCCCAAAAATAAAGGCCCCAAATAATCAAAACTATCTTAAAATGAACCAAACCCAACTAACTTAAGAATGGAGTGAATCAGTTTTGTTCATTATTAGGTTGGCGAAAAGGCATGTAGCTTAGTTCAATATAGTAAAGTTTTATGTAGTGGCGGAGCCACACAGTATTGACTATTGAATGGGTCCAACCGCATTGATTTTTGCATATCATATGTAACATGTAATAGGAAAATTTCGAGCGAAAATATTGTTTTTTTTACGAACGACACTATTTTTTTACGAGCGAGACCATTTTTTTTTCTTAACATTTTACATAATAAACAAATTTATAGTTTTAAAAATTAAGCCCATATACTTAATTTTTAATAGCGCACTTTAAATTATTGAAGGTTTATATTTAATTTTAGGTTTTTTAACTTTGTAACCATTATAGGCCAATGTCCAATTAGGTTATTTCAAATGTTTAACCCAAATTAAAAAAAAAAAAAAACGTTGCATCGAATGTGTGAATATGAAAGCTCAATGATCTCCCATATGAGGAGATGAGAATATATAACAAACAGATCATAATTACAAAGAAAATGAAAAGAATCAAATGAATACATAATTATTAACAAATAACTAATCTATGAATGATACTAAATGTCGTCAGTTAACATCGCCCCTCAAGCGAGACGGTGGCGGCCCGAGATGAAGCATATTTCGAAACATTTCAAACTGCGATCGAGGAAGACTTTTGGTAAATATATTGGCCACCTGAAGCTTGGATGGAATGAAGCGAGTATGAAACTTTCCAGACGCGACAAGTTCACGAATGAAGTGGTAGTCAAGTTCAAGGTGTTTAATCCGTTTGTGAGATACTGGATTTTATGTTAGAAATAATTTTTAATAGCGCACTATAAATTATTAAAGGCTTATATTTAATTTTAGTTTTTTTTTTAACTCTGTAACCATTATAGGCCCATGTCCAATTAATTTATTTCAAATGTTTAACCTAAATTTTAAAAAAAGGTTGCATCGAATCTATTATATATAATAAATAAAAGTTACTTGGGCCACGTGTCAGTAGATGAGAGCTACCTTTTTCCCTTTTCCCGCCCAACAGTACCCTTCCCCTCTTTTACCTATCTCATCTCTCATTTAGGATTTCCTCACTTTCTCTCTCGCTCTGCTCTATTCCGATCTTAACAGATGTTCAGATCAACGCTCCGAATCAATGTTAGATTATTAATAAGTGTCAATCTTTGTTTTCATTGTTCACTCATTCGATCTTCATGCGTCTTTACCTAGGGTTGTGCTTCGGCTAGGGTTCCGCTGGGAACTTGATGACGGAGATGATTCGAGGTTGTCGGCTCTGCGGCTGCAGTTCTCTTGGTTAATTTTTGGTCAGGTTTGTTATTCAATTTTTATGTTCACTTATCTAATTTTGATTTTATTTTTGGACTTCTATATGATTTTGAGGTCGATTGAATGGTTATGCTGTAATGGATTTGAGGTTTAGGGTTAGTTATAAATATATTTTTTCATTTTTCCATTTTGAGTTTTAGGTTAGAGTTTGTTTTATTTTTGGGCTTCTATATGATTTTGAGGTCGATTGATTGGTGATTTGCTATTGTTTGTTAATTAGGCTGCTGACATCACCGACCGATTCCAACGACATCGAAAGGTTGTAGGACTATGACGACCAACTCAAAGATTCGAACGACAAATATTAGGTGTTTGGTTTCATTTTTTCTATGTTTTACTTATTTTCATATTATGAAATTTGTGACATAAGGTAAAAGTGGCCATTCTAATTATTTGTTAGATGTACAGATTCTACAGAATGTTTTTTGATTTGTTTCTTTGTTCTTTGATTATTTGATAGATGTACAGATTCTACAGAATGTATTTAAGAGCCGGACATAAATCTGACCAGTTATGGTTTCGGCAAGTATCGGTAAATTGTTGATTCTTTTGTTAAGAGCCGCACATAAATCAGGTAATTGTTATTCTTTTGCTAATTGTTAATACACTTTGTAATCAGTTCCTCTTCTTCTTTGTTATTTCTTAAGCTTTGTTACATCTTTTCCAGATTGAAGTTTCTTCAAATCGTTATCTTTTCCAATGCTTCCATCGATTCTTCTCTCGCTAAATCTGGTAACAATCCGTGACCTAATTTCTTTCATGATTCTATAAAATTTGTTTGATATGTTTGTAGCTTTTGATTTTGTCTTTGATTTGTTATTGTTTATTCAGATGCTTGCATTGGTGTACCATGTGATTACGATTAGATTGATTTTGATATGTTTGCAGTTTTTGTTTTTCACAATCTGTTTTGCTGGTTTATTCACCCATGTTTCATTCATAGATCTCTATAATCTCTATAATCCATATTTATGGTTTCAAATCTGTTTCCTGAGTTATTTACAGTTGTAGCACACCAAATATTTGTTATTTGTATTGAGTTGGTATATTGGGATTAAATACTGAACTGGTGGAATTACAGCAAGTCTAGGTTATGCTTCAAGCTGTCTCGATCTCTTTGGAGGCGGATAGGTGGCTTTGGGAGGTCTGAAAAACAGAATGGATAAATTTAGGGAAAATGGGGTTGAAAGATGATAACCCAACAGTTGAGTATCTCATTCTACAGCTTCGATAAATTCAGGGGTATTTTTCAAATAATGCTTCCTAGATGTTTGAAGACCGACAAATGTCCAAAGAAGCAGCATTGTGGACATTTGTCAGTCTTTGCCAGTCTTCAAACATCTAGGAACCATTATTTGAGAATACCCCTGAATTTATCAGAGCTGTAGAATGAGATCCTCCACTGTTGGGTTATCATCTTTCAAACCCATTTTCCCTAAATTTATCGATTCTATTTTTCAACAGGGATGTAATGCAATGATTCCTCTCAATTGAATAGACGGACACTTGCTTCCTCTCAAAGGGTTATGTAGTTCGGTTATAACAACTGATCATGCTAAGGACTGCTATAACTAACTACTGCTCCTTATAAAGACTGATGGACTTAAAAACTGATGAGACCTATCCACTGTTGAAGACAAAGCCCTGTTAAAGACAAGCACTTATGTACCTAAGGCCTGATCAACCAAAGGAAAACCACTGGTCAGTAACAGCAGTGGTTCAGCATCTACAGCGGATTCAACATCAGTATTTATGTTTTAGTTTTTCTTATGTAACAGTGTTTAGTGTATCAGTGTTTAGATTTTGTTACAGCTTCGATGATGGTTGTTAGATTTATGAAAATGTTTAACAATTTCGGATTCGGTATATTCATTCACAGTGTTTATATGTAACAGTATTTATCACATCCGTGTTTTATACTCTGACATATCACTTCAGTGTTTATATGTAACAGTATTTATCACATCAGTGTTTAAAAGTTATCCACTGCTGAAAGACAACATCTGTTTCTTCATTCTTCATGTTGACCACTGACTGACCAAACGTCAGTGTTTCAATCACTGTTGGCTATCCACTGATAGTTTAAAAACAACAAATGCTCACATTTTTATTGTTGACATCCACTGATATTGACCATCAGTGGTTTCCCTAAAAAACAGCCACTGCTCACATTTTTATTGTTAATGTGGTTAATTAATGATAGAATGAAATTATCAAATGAAAACTAGAATTACAATGAAATTACCATTTTACCTAATCGTTACATTCCAATGAGATAAGAGTTCCTCCAATATTTTTTTGGTGATAAAAATTAAAGTTAAAATAAAAAAAAACTGTTGATGACAATTTGTTGCATATCAAATCAGTAATTAATGCTAATTTCTTTTTCTTTGGACATTGAAAATATGCAAAATGGGAATTTTAAATTGGCAGTTATTTTCTCTTAATTAAAGTTAAAATAAAAATTAGAAAAGTCATGATGACAATTGCTTTCAAATAAAATCAGTAATTACTTATAATATCAATAACTTTTGAAATTCAAAATATGCAATTGGTAATTTAAAATTGACGTTCTCTTTTTTTTTCCTACAAACGCAACATAGATTCATAAGATTAAAATTTATTCATTTATTCATGACATTAAAAGTCCAATAATGTAGGATCATTGTACGACCTGAATGAGTCGACCAGAAGAGTTGTTTATCTGAATCAAAGGCGGAATCAATGACACGGACGCTCGATTCAATTTAAATGTCTCTTGTATTGATTATGATAGTATTACAGCACCTGGAGACAATTCGGCAGCACTTCGTTACCGAATACAAGATCCTAATTCCGCTCCAAATGAAACGGAATGTGCTCCTATTTATAGTGATGTGATTCCGCTTGAAATGACCAAGTCACATTCAAGCGAAATTAACATTGTTGATTTCGCTTGAAATGGGCTTTGGCAGTTTCAAGCGAAATTACCAACAAAACCACTAAATCTAGTTTCTAGCACCTCGAGCACTGATTATTCTATCCTATTACATTACATGACTCGATACAAGACGAAGTCAATAGACATAGTGCACTAACAGACTCCCCCTTGGATGTTTACGAAGTCTTCAGTGTCGAGTCTTTATCATGACACATCTTCAGTCTTGATCAGTCTTCAAACCCTTTCCAAATTGTCTAACACTGTAAGCATCTATCAGTCTTTCTCTTCTTTGATCAGCTTCTATCTTCGAATGATGTACCAGAATCTAATTCTGACTCTCTCGTTCTTCAGGCTCCCCCTTTCTTCAAGCTTCCGTGCTTTAGGGATCGACACCTTGCTTTTTGATTACAAACTCCCTATTGCTTTGAGTTCGTCTTCAGACTCCCCCTTAGACTCAGCTACCGGGATCGTAGTCTGGTATCATACCTGTAATTACTCAAACATTCATAAGTAACAACATTTTAAATTTCAGATATCCAGAAATTATAACCTGACTCACTCAATCTTTCTAAACAAACACTTTTTAAACAAATTTCATAATCTTGATAGTTTCATCGAATCGAATCGGAAACTAGCTCTATAACAATATAAGCATCCAAATCCCTCACAGTTAATCATCCAAGTCCAAACAAATGACCTTGGAGATATCACAAACTGTTTTTTATTTTCGTTTAAAAATTCAAGTTTCAAATTAATGAACTTGTTTTATTTTTAGAAACACAATCAGCTTACTTAGATTTTGAAACTCAGCATCTCAGACAACGGTTGTCGAAAATAAAGTAGAATAAAAAATCTTTTTGTATTTTCTGAAAATATAAAGCAGTAAAGAAATATTTACAAACATATTTACACACAATATTTTTGTTTGAGCTTGCGTTAGAGGATCATATCAGTTTCTGACAAGTCACAAGTATCGTTGAGCTTAGTTACACATTAAGAATTAAACAATTCACTTAGATTGTCGATATACTGATCCACTTAAATTTTCACACAAATTTCAACTGATTCAGGATACGAATTAGATGTATTAAGAACTAAAACTCATTCATGTGTCCCACTTCTTGAATATACTCCCGTATCCAGATCCCAATATTCAGTCTTAAAGGTGAGTATACCTAGATGATATTTGTAAGGGGTTAAATTGCGAAGAACCGTGAGAGCTCAGGTCAGAACTTCCGTTCAGCAAAGAGATGACGGCTTCGACTTTTGGTGTGTCCCCTTTAGAGGATCTTTTCTTCAACAGCACATGATTAGCATTTTTCAATGTTTCATCATTTTTGTACCGAGGGCGATTGCTATATTTCAAGCATGCATAAAGTATTATACGGGGACTAGGCCATTGCTTCCGCAAAATCAGAAGTCCCGGGATAATACCCCAGATATCACTAAGCATAAAGACCCAGTATCTCAGAAAGAGGGGTCCTTCAAACGAAGTTTTAGGGGTTACCTATATATCCAAGTAGTGTTCCCCACGAAATAAGCAAGTTTGAATTTAAGTTTATATCTCGAAAAAGTTTACTAAATGTATAAAAATCTACCGACACATCCACGGTGAGATTGTTTAACACATTTTGACTTTCCAATTCTTTAGCGTACTGTGATTGTCTACTGATGTACTATCATTTCCTCTTTTTACGCAAAAACTCAATTTTTGAATTTTATCATGTTTTTGGCTTTTTCAAAATTTTCAAATGTTTTTGTATTTTCTAACAACAATACTCCCCCTAAAATGCAAAACCATTTAAAGAAAATTTGACAACCCGATGCTGATAGCGTTGTCTCGCCATCCATTTTCTGCATCTCATGCTTTGATTTGCAGAAAATCTAATATACCCCCATGATATACAACACATTGATATTTACATTTTGAAAAACCGTTTTTCAATCTTGTGAAATTAATCATGTTTGTTCAGCCGTGAGGATTTCGGCATATTCAATCAACATATTTTTTAGATTTTAAATTTTTTTTCATAACTAAAAACATATTTTTGGTTTTTCAAAATTTTCAATTTTTAGGGTTTTTGAAATATTGTTTATTTATGTACAGAAAACAAACAAACTCCCTGTTTAACCAAACCAGGGTTCAGCAGCCTCCTCTCCTCGTTGTGCCAGGCTGCTCCAACTTCCATTCTCACAATCTTTGGTTTTTTTGAGCACCTGCACATTCAAACTACTCAATTACTTGAACAATTTAGCCCAGGTCTATTGGACCTTAGGCATTTCAACACAATATGTATCATTCAGTTTCGGAAAATCTTTATCATCAAAGACTTTTTCAACTTTAACTTCAACTTTCTTATCTTTTACCGAAATCACTTGTTTCTTAACATTCCATGTTTGTCCTTTTGGAGTACCTCTTTTGTAAAAATGTGAATCTTTTTGAACATTTTGATTTTGAACAATAACTTTAGGTTTCCAAAACTCATTTGGTTTCATTGCATCGACAGTTGTTTTGCAACTTTGTGTTGTTCTTAATCTGGGTGTGTGAGAATTCCAGGTCTGTCTAGTCTCAATCCTATTCGGGTTTGATTTCCAATTTTGGTTCGAAACAAACTTGTTTGTGTTATATCTCCAAGTTTGTTTTGAATCAAATCTGGTCGACCTTTGTTTCACATCCTCAGATTTTTGTTTCTCAACATTATTAGACTTCTTTTTGTCAACATCCACAGGTTTCAGATTTGAACACTTTCATGCAAGATGTCCAATTTGATCACATTTAAAACATGTTCTTTTGGAAACATCTTTGACCTGTGGTTGTTGTTTTTTCTTTTGAGCATAGAACTCTTCATTAGACTGTCGCCTAAATTGAAGTTCTTTTTCTTCTTCAGAAATTGTCCCGTGAACAAAATTCATTTTTGTCTGAAAATTCGGAGTTTCATTTTTATTTTAACCTTGTTTCTTTTTATAACCCAACCCAGCCTTCATATTTTTCTTCTTGTAACCAGGTTTGTTATAAAAAGTTTTATGACCTTTTCCAGCAAACTTTGAAATTTCCGATTTTTCAATCTCAACCATTTTGAAAACTTTGTCAATCTTTTCTGAAATCACATTCTGAATTGGGAATACAACATCTAAGAATAATTTGTCCGATCCAATCATGGTATAAACCAATCCTTTTGAATCTTCATTCAAATTTTTCTCAAACTTTGTGTTTTTCAGATATTCATCATGAAAATTACCTTCATTTTCATCCTGTGATTCAGATTTACCTTTTTCAACCGACTCTTCTTTCAACACACTTTCAACGACCACCTCTGAATCACTAGAATCATCAGATTTGGAATAGGTTACGTCAATGTTATCTGGCAATTGATCTACCAAGTTGAAATCTTTTTCGACCTTTTCATCATCATAAAATGCAAACTTTTCCGGTGGTGGAACTTGATGAAACTCTGAGCCAATACCTTTCTTGTTTTGCTCAGAATCTTTTCCATCCGGTTTTATGTTGAAAATTCTTTCAAGCACATATGACGACACTTGATAACTTTTTAACATGTTGTTATCCTGTTCTAAATCAGCAATCTGTCACTTTAGCTTAGCAACATCCTCAATATAGGAATTAACAACACCTTGTTTTATTTCATACATTCGTTTAAGCTCCTTAGTTGTTTCAGATAAGTAATTCATTCTTGATTGAGCAAATTTCATTTCATCCTTCACTTTTTCATATGATTCTTTTGTAATGTGATATGCCAATTTTATTGAATCATATTCTTTCTTTATTTCTTGACAAACAATTTCTTTTTGTTCACATTCTTCTGTCTTTTTCAAAACATTTTCTTTCAAAACTTCATTTTCTTTTTCTAACTTTTTACATTTTCCAAAAGTTTTTGATCATTATCTTTCAAAACTTTCTCATTTTCTAACATTTCTTTATCTTTATTTTTGAAAACTTCTCCAATTTTATTGAATTCAAGATTTCTTATTTTGAATTGTTTGTCTTTTTCAGTACAAGCACTGCACGTTTCCATGCATTTCTTGCACTGTTCAACAATTTTCAAAATTTCAGAATCTGAATTTACCTCAGTGATTGGCACTTCTGTGTTTTCTGCTGCATCTGTTTGATCAGCGTCTTCTTTCTTTTCTTCATCACCAACTTTATCATCAGCACCAGCATCACTCTTCACTTCACCAGTACCAGTATCACCAACACTATCAACTGAACTTTCAACTTTCTTTTCAGCTTCTTCAACAACTTGCTGTTCTTCAGTAAAAGCTTTCTCAACTTCTACATTCACAACAACTTCTTCTTTAACTACTTCAACAATCTTCACATCTTCTTCTTTAACTACTTCTGCTTTAACCTCTTCAGCAGCTTTCTTCATATTGTTTACCATCTCTTCAACATTCTTCTTCATTCTCTCTTCATCCCTCTTTCTCAAACACGATGTCATGGTATATTTTATTTCCTTTTCATGCCTTTTTGCATATGTGTCATCTTTTAATACATTTCTATAGTATTCGGCAGATCGAGGAATTATGAGAAGAACATCTTCAAAAATTATGTCTTTCTTCGGAACAACAGGTTCACCTTGTCTGTTGACATAACACTCTCTCTTTTTATCCCATCTTTTGTTACTAACAGCACTCTCATACTCTTCTTGCATTTCATCCATCCTGTTCCAAGCAATATTTCTTTCTCTGTAAGTTTTCTCACTTAGAATCTCTTCTCTTGTTTTCTCTTTAACTTCAGCAACAACATTTTCTTCTTTGTTTTCATCTTTGATTTCTGCAACGAAAACATAATGGTTGTTCTTTGATATAGTTTTGCCATGAGCTGTTTTTCGAATATCAACACGATCTTCTTCCGGACAGATTTGACTCCAATCATATCCTTCATCGTCGTGGATTACAGCACAAGCTCTTGACTTATCTCTGGGTTTATCTTCAATCATTTTTGGTTCTTCTTTTCTTTGGTGGTAGATTGCCTTTCTGTAATAGTCATCATTGAACGGATGTTCATTTCCACGAACCGCAGAATTGTTACATTCTCTCTTGAAATGGCCTTTTTGCTTACATTTGAAGCAGGTCACTTTAGACTTATCAAATCCAAGTTTTGTTGATGCACCACCAAGAGATTGTTTCCCAGTAATCTCCATGTATCTCTGAGCTCTGCGGATGCAACTAGCTAAACACCAGCGGATGTCAATGAGCTCCATTTCTTCTGGATCAATCTGGTCGTAGTCTTCTTTGGTTAACTCAGAGTTTCCAAATTTTCCAGCTACAAGACCTTCATACGATTCCAGAACAGATGCAAGAAAGCTCATTTGTTGTTTAGCTGCATTGATGCTCATTGCCGGAGAAATTTTCCAACTTAAGAGCAATGTTGCACAGTATCTCCTCTGCTTCTTCAGAACTAGCTTTTGAAACTGATGAATGATAACCCGGATTGTAGCTTGATGAGCTTGTCTGAGGTTCTTTTGTTCTTTCACCACTAAATGCTGTCTTTGGTGAACTATCAGCTTTCACCGAAGGTAAATTACCTTTGTAATACAAGCCAACATTCTGTTGATGTGAAGAACTACTCATCTTGTTCTATTTCTGCAATTCAAGCTCATGAGTTTCAATCTTTTCAAATAATGTATCAAGAGAAATTATTTCATATAAAGCATCATTTTTCAAAATAAAAACAAACGTTTGCCACTGATCAGCTCGTGGTAACGCTTCTATCACTTTATCAATAATTTCCTCTCTTGTTTTCACAATCTCAAACCTTTCAAGTTCAATTTTTAGGTGACAAAATATTTCTATCATTTGCCTCACAGACTCTCCTTTAATGCTATCAAACAGATCGAATTCTTTCTTTAATAAAGCAATTTTGTTCTTTTTAATCTGTTTACCCCCCTCAGCTTTAACTCGTAAAGCTTCCCAAACAGATTTTGATGACCCATCATGGTTAAGCAATGCAAAAATGTCATTTCTAATTGCCGACTGGATCAAAGCAATCATTCTCTGTTCAGCTGCAAATTCAGATTTATCATCTTTGGATAATTTCTTGAATGAAAGATTTTCTCCTTTATCATCTTTTGGTCTTTCATATCCAAACTCCATACAGAACCAGCTTTCATGCGCATATGCTTTTGCCCAGTTAATGAAACGCTCTTTCCACCATGTATAGTCTTCAATACTTTCAAGAGTTGATGGCTTCGAGTGTGTTCCGTAGAAATTATCATGCTTGATGTTCTCATTGATCGCTTTTGTGATGGTTTTTGGTGTAACGGTTGTAATCTCGGAAGATTCTGATGTAAACGTGTTGTAGAATTCTTCAGCCATGATGAAAATTCTTGAATCAATGTACGTGAAATGATCTTGACGCGGAATTTCCACTTTCAAACGAAATAAGGATCTCAAGCGAAATCACTAGTTGAAGCGAAATCACAACTTTCAAGCGGAATTCCTAGATGACACTTCAAGCGAAATTAGAACTTCAAACGAAATCCGGACTTTCAAGCGAAATAATTGATTCTTTTCAAGCGAAATTACTGATTCAAGCGAGATCAGGTACTAATTTCAAGCGGAATAACGATTTGAAGCGAAATCAGCTAGACTTTTCAAGCGAAATCAGAATGTTCGTTCAAGCGAAATTAAGTCTTTGGTCCATTTTAGTCACTTTTAAGCTGAATTTAGGTCTGATACTCTCAAGGCTATGTTAAAACACTGTTTCGCATGTACTGTGAAAAATTCAATCCATTTTGACCAAGATTTCACGGTCAAGTTTGAAAAGAAGGTGTAGAAGTCAGAAAACAGATGCAATCAAGTTGAACTCTTCATCCTGTGCTCTGATACCACTTGTAGGATCGTTATACGACCTGAATGAGTCGATCAGAAGAGTTGTTTATCTGAATCAAAGGCGGAATCAATGACACGGATGCTCTATTCAATTTAAATGTCTCTTGTATTGATTATGATAGTATTACAGCACCTGGAGACAATTCGGCAGCACTTCGTTACCGAATACAAGATCCTAATTCCGCTCCAAATGAAACGGAATGTGCTCCTATTTATAGTGATGTGATTCCGCTTGAAACGACCAAGTCACATTCAAGCGAAATTAACATTGTTGATTTCGCTTGAAATGGGCTTTGGCAGTTTCAAGCGAAATTACCAACAAAACCACTAAATCTAGTTTCTAGCACCTCGAGCACTGATTATTCTATCCTAATACATTACATGACTCGATACAAGACGAAGTCAATAGACATAGTGCGCTACCAAATAATTACATAACATACTGAACAACTAAACTTTTAAATCTAACAATAACCGTAAGAATTAAGAAACTTTAGCTTCAACTCCATCGATTGCTGAACCTCTCGATGTATGTCCTTCAGCATCGCCATGAACTCCACATCTCTATCACCGCACTCTATATTACTGACAACACAAAGCTCATGAACGGATGTTGAAGGCATCCGCATAAGATCTCTCGAAACCTGCTGTCTCGTGAACATGCCAATTTGCAATCCATCAAAACATCTCTTCAGCTCTTGAAGAGTAGCCCTATCTTGATACACCTGTTCCTCGATTTGCCTGACAAAACGCTGCTTTAAATCATCTGATTTTACAGAAGTGAACGACTCCATTTCAATAAACTATATTACTCGACTTTCCTGAAAGTATGATATCTTCGTAGGAAAACGTGATGAAAAACAGGTGAAGTGGCTATGAGTTTATATACTTAATAAATCAAAACGTGTAGATTTAATATAAACATATTAATGTATATTTCAAAACAACAGTCTTTAAATGCAAAAAACCTTTTCAAACCCCAACTTTTATGGGAAACTGTAAAATTAAATACCAAGAAACCCAAGTGACAAATTTTCGAAATTCTTCAAAGAACAAAAACAGGTTATCATAATTACAATTAACCTCTTCATTTACCATGTAGACCGACACGTGTTTCCTCTCTAAGGGTTATGGAGTGGTTATAACAGCTGATCATGCTAAGGACTGTTATAACTAACCACTACTCCTTATAAAGATTGATGGACTTAAAGACAGATGAGGCCTATCCACTGTTGAAGACAAAGCCATGTTAAAGACAAGCACTGATGTACCTAAGCACTGATGAGGCCTATCAAACATCTGTTTATGGGCAAACATCTGTTTCAGGTCAAACATTTTTTTAAGGCCAAACATCTATTTATGGCCAAACATTTGTTTATGGCCAAACATATGTTTAAGGTCAAACATCTGTTTAAGTCCAAACAACTGATATATAAGGCGAAACATCTGTTTAAGCTCCAATATCTGTTTAAGTCTTCTCATATTTTAACACTTTTGAAAATAGTTAAAAATGATAGTTTTCATTAATCCTTAAAAGTCTGTTACAACCACTGTGTTGGTTCAAACATCTGATTATTAAAAGTTATCCACTGCTGAAAGACAACCTATGTTTCTACATTCTTCATGTTGACCACTGACTGACCAAAATCAATGTTTCAATCATTGTTGGCTATCCACTGATAGTTAAAAATCAGCCTTTGTTTTCATTTTCACCACTGTAAACCACTGATATTGATCATCAGTGGTTTCCTAGACAACTGTTCTCCATTATTCATCACAGGTTGTCACGTGGTCAGTACTTAGCCGTCAGATCTTTGTAACCGCTGCCACGTCAGCATTCACTTTTTACCCTTATAAAACCCTGATCAAAACCCCAAACAGGGTTTTCACTGTCAAATCGAATTCAAATTTCTTTTCAAAAAGCGGTTTCCATCAAAATCCTTCGAATCACTCATCTTCTTCCTCCTCTCGCACCTACTTTCAAATCACCATGGCTCTCACACTAAAAACTCCTCATAACTACCTGTTTATACTTGACAAAACAAGTCAAAACATAACCTTTCACTCCATTATTGATGCTCTCTTGTCTTCAAAGTACAAAACTTTGTTGACCTGTAACGCACCTATCTACCTGGATACCCTACGTGATTTCTGAAAAAATGCAAAACTTGAAGTTCAGGACAAAAAGCCCTGTGGTATTACTTCAATAGTAAGGGGAATTCAGGTTGCTGTCACACCTCAAACCATTTCTGAGGTTTTTCAAATGAATGATCATACAGGTAAAAATTCTTTCCCAAAGGAAGAATATCAAATTGAAGTGATTTGATTGAGAGGGGGTATGCAGAACAAATGAAAAAAAGATACTTTGCAAAAAGGGAGTTTTACACCTCCCATGAGATTTTTATTCCATACCCTCCTCATGTGTGTTTCAAATAAAACCACAGCTTTCAATGAAATACCATTGAAAATCCAATACCTGGGATATGCTATAATGGCTGAAGTTGATTTTAACTACTACCAGGAGATTTTCAATGATATGGTCAAAAATGTTAATAATATCAAAGATAAGAAAAAACCATTTCTATTGTTTCCAAGATTTTTAAGTTTTTATTTACAAAAGAAAATTCCAAAGGATAATGCACATGTGCTTATCCAAGGAAATCCTATTCAAATAAACAGCCTATCTTCTGAAACCTTTACTAGGCTGTCAAAACCTTCGAAAACACAAACAGAGGAACCTAAGCAGAATTTAGCTGAAACAACCTCTACTCCTCTGGTTGCTGCTGTTGAGCCCACTGCTCCTGGTGATCATAGCAGCATAACCACTGCTGTGAAACCCCCACCAAAAAGCCCAAAAAGAAAATTACCAAAAAGCCCACCATCCCATCCAAAAAGGATCTTCTGGAAGATGAGATCCCAGAAGTAAATCCTGTGACAACACAAAAGTCACCTATAACCACTGCTGCTACTTCCTCACAGCAGATGGAAGAAAGATCTCAACCTGAGCCTCAAACTCCTCCTGCATCCTCTCAAAAGGATCAGGTTGTACACACAGGGACATCACATTATGAAGCTCTGGATCCACTTGTATCCATCTTCCACAGCCCTGCTCTCGGGGCAAATTCTCTTTCTACCCCTATCCTCACTTCACAAATTCCACCATCTTTTCTACCCCTGTTGAATGTTGTGGATATGGATCAGACAAAAATCAGTTCTTCTCAACAACCTATCACTGAGAAAATACCTCAACAAGTGACTGAGTCTGATTCCTTTATCATTGCTAACCCATCAATAGCTGAGGAGGTTACACTGCAGGAGTTACAAGTAATTCCTGTCAGTAGTTCAAGTGGAGCAGCTACTACAGGTGTTGAATTCACTGATTTACACCTGGACAGTAGTTTCATCAGTAAGTCTCCCTTGAAGGTAACCATTTCTGATGCTATCAAAGTTACCACTGATGTGTTTAAATTACCCACTGGTGTGTTAACCAAGATAGTTAATGAAAAGGGAAGTCCCTAGTACCAAGAACAAGGGGCATCAGTGGATGACTTTTGGAAAACTTTTCCTAAGTCAACTACTGATACAACCACTGCTAGTGGGAAATCAGATGATCTCATTCATTTGGGTGATGGTTTGAAATACAAAGAATTGACGGAGAGAGTAGACAAAATTGAAACATCTGTTGCAGATATCAAAACCATGCTGCAACAGTTGTTACAATCTCAAAGAGCTCCACCCACTGCTGCAACTTCTGCTCCATTCCCCACTGAGCTATGGCAACTGTTTCAACCTATGCTTCATCAACAACGACAGTATGTTGATCACCAACATGAGATTCAGCTTCAAATGGTCAGAAATATGATGGAAGCTAGGTATAGAGATACTCAAGCTGATATAAAAGCCATAAAAGCTCATCTGCTTCAAACCACTGGCACTTCTCCTCCTACAGTTGTTTATGTAGAATACCCTGATGATGCCAAAAAGGTGGAGAAAGGAAATAAGGGGAAAGAAGGTTTATATCTACCACCAAATCGACTGTCTAAACCTATGGTAGAAATTCCAAGGCCAGATGGTTCTAAAAAGGTTGATGTGACTCAAAATGCATATGCTGACCAAAAAGCAAACAAGAAAGAGACAATGGAAATAAAAGGGTAAAAAAGATTTGAGAATGGGAAGAAAGTTATGATGGAAAAGGAAGAACATGGTACTTCTACAACTAAAAGAAGAAATACTACCAGAAAGGTTAGCCAACCCAAAACCACACCTTCTAAAACCACTAAACATACTCCTCAAATTCCCAAAAGTTCCTCACATTAAACCTCCAAGCCAACAGATGTTGAGACACCTGCTGTATCAACAGTTGTTGATACTTCAGTGGTTCCAACAGATGTTATTTCAACCACTGCCCTCATCATTTCATCAAACACCATTCAACCCACGGCTATACTACAAAGTACATCACCATTGCAAACACCACCTGCCAAAAAGCAGAAGACAATAGTTGATACATCAACAGTTGTAGTGACAATAGTGGTTGAGACACCAGTTGTTTCAACAGATGTTAGTCTGTCACCCATCACTTCAAACACCACCACTCAACCCACAAATACACCACCAACCACTCCAAAGCACAAAAGAAGAAGGGTAACAAATATTGTCCTTGACGTCTAATATGGGTTCATGATCTAAAAGTGGAAATGATGTTATTCATGTGGTCCTGTTGCGCTTTTGTTTGACGTCTAATATGGGTTCATGATCTAATCCCGTGAATTGTAGGCATTGTTGTTGAATCCAATGAGATGCTTGATGTAATGAGGTCGTATTAATAACAAATAATAATTAATATAACTAGGTTTCCCGAGCCCGGGAAGCAATCCCGGGTAACAACCTAGTGTAATCTATATATGAGAGGAGTCGGCAACTGAAGAGTTATGAGAGACAAGGGTCGATCTTAAACCTAAAAGGAAACTCGTTTAATAAATAAGCCCCAACACGATCCAAACTTCATCTACCAAGTTCAACTAGGCTTGCGAGCGTTAATGGCCTGTCATATAAAGAGTTATACTATTTTTTAAGAATATAATTACATAATAAATATTATATATATATATATGTATGTATATCTATATATATATATATGTGTGATAAAAATATCTACATAATATATGCCATGTTCTATATAAAGTTAAAACTATAAATATATACATAAATAATTATACATTTATCAAAAAATAATTAACAAATAATAAATGAATCAAGTTCGAGCTTTGATTTTTCTAACAAATTTGGCTCGAGCTTTACATATAGATGTTGAAACAAGCCGAGCTCGAGCTTTGGATATAGAGCTTTAAGGAGCTAAGCTTGCGATCGAGTCCTATAGAATTAAACAAGCTAAACTCAAGCTTAGACAAACTCACGCTTAACTCGGCTTGAGTCATTTACACCCGTAACTTTCTTAACTTGAATTTATACTTAGAAAGTGATATCATGCCTGATTGTAAATAAGATGGTGTGAAAAGAAAGAAAGAGAATGAAGATGTATAGGTACTCTAAAAATTATTAGTATTATAAGTTTGAAATTAAGTTTTATTTACTATTTTAGTAAGAAAGATTAAAAATTAAAATTCTCATTTTGTAGATTTTGTAAAATTCAAACCATTTGGTTATGGGTTCGAAGGGTGTTTTCCCAGATTTTTTGGTTTCCTCCTGAATTGTTATATATGCATTATTGCCGAGTGAAGTTGTATATAATCGAGTATTTCCGCTAGTGACCCGATGATACACCAGAGGTTCATCGATGATCCAATTTGCCCTTGAAAAAACACTTACTTTTCTTAATCTTTTAAACAAAACAACCCACGGGCCTTTTTTTTTTGAACATGGGGCTATTAATAAGAAAGATTAAAAACTAAAACTCTCATTTTATAGATTTTGTAAAATTCAGACATTTAAAATAAACACTAACTTTTCTTAATCTTTTATATAGCTTTCGTAAAATTCAAACATTATTGATGTAACTTGGCAAGTATTGAAAATTGAAAAATAATATAAAAAAAATCTTTTAAAACAAGGAACAAGGCTTTCACTATCCCCATTAAACTAAACAACACACGGGGCTAATATTGATGTCAATCTATGTCGCAAACGAAATTGGAAAAAAAACGGAAATTATCTTGCCAACAAATTTTGACTATAACCCATCGTTTTCTTTTCTCTTGAACCTTCTGTTAAATTTTTTTAGACATTATTAAAATACTTTGTTATTAAAATACTTGTTATACGATGCTTTAAAAAATGGGTGTATAAGAAACACTTAAAATACTTGTTATACAATACTTTAAATTGTAATTATCGTTACTATAATAGTTATAATTTCATTAGATTTTTCTTTAATATCTTTACTATAATAGTTATAATACATAATACTTGTAGTTGTAATACATTCTTATTGTTATTGTTTTCGTTTTTGGTGTTGCGATGTGAGATAACTGTTACAGTCCAAAATCACCAGTAGTCGTTGACCTATATCACCGCCGACAAGTCCATTGTCGTGGTAAACTCACGTCTTACGATGCCCCAACTCAACACCATGTCCATATTCACAATCTCCACCTCTCATGCCTCCTTTTTGTCACCCTTCTCAAAATTCAAAATGAAAACATAGTTATCATGGTGAAAACATTAATTGTTAGAAATGGTAATAAAGAACACAAAAACAAATCTTGAAGATATACAATGAACACAAATGTGAAACATAATGTGGTACACAAACATACTCTTGCAAATTTGGAAGAAATAAACGAATACTCTAGCAAAAACATATATTTTGAAGAAAGATCAAAACGTCTTTAGTCCAGTGTTATTAAGGTGTGTTCTTATGCTTCGAGTAATAAGTCGATGCTTCGAGTAATGTGGTGGTAGGAGTAGATTAAATTGTTGTCAACGCTGTATGGTTGACGGAGAACGTGGTTAACATGGACTTTTTGAATCAACATGAGTTTTGAATGATCATAATGAGTATGTGTTCATTTTGATTTTTGAATGGTGGACTCTTTGGTCGGTTTTGGATATTTACATTTTGTACTCTAAAGTACAAAAAAATAATATAAAAAGCGCATAAACCATAAACAGAGTTACTAGTTTTGAATAGTTTGGTCAAGTAGTTAAAAGGTCTGTCCTCTCTTGTGGAGACGTAAGTTTGATTACCGTTTTTGCCATTTTCGAGAGACATCTGGGTGAAAGGACGAATCAGGGCTTTAATCATAGGTTCAAACCTGCGAGGGGCGAGGGTTTACAGATTCCATCTGGTTCCCGCGCATCAGGGGGCACGTTCTCATGGCGGTCGAGGAGTCGACCTTGGACATAGCCCCGAGCTGAGTGAGTTTAAAATTCTTTGCGGTTTAAAAAAAACTATTCAAAAATCACAATAACACTTAACAAATTTATCATATTTCCAAATATATTTAGATAGATTCTAGATGGAAAAATGTAAAAGGCAAAAAATGTCAAAGATTATAATTACTCATAAATGTACCCATTTATAAAGTCTTAGCATTCTAACTTCTAAAGGCCTCTTTATGACTGTATTATAGCCACAAAAAGGGAAACACAGTTAATTAAAAAACACCTATAATATGTTCTAAAACTAGTAAATTTTTTCGCGCGTTGCGGCGGCGTCGAAACATAAACTAACTTTAATTTATATTGTCTAATGAAAACGTAACATATTTGACCCGACTCATTCCCTAACAAAATTTATGACAAAACATAGATCAACTGTAAGGTTATGTGTAATGGGGCTCCATATACCGCCATAAAGCCCCTATAAAGCCCAAACACCATTACGAAGGGGCATTATGAGATACAAAATGGTGGCTGGCGCTATATATATAACGCTTGATGGGGGGATGATTTTGAAAAATGGACCAATCACAAACAAGCATGCTTTTTTATATTAATTAATAAATTGAAAATTAATAATTAGGTAATGATAGGTAGGGGCTTTATGACTACGGGCTCTAGTGATATAACGCCCCATAAAGCCCCCGTGTGACGTGGCACGACACGTGTCGCATAACGCCCCACAGGGGGCTTTATGACTACGGATGGCCTAAACGTATATAAAATAAGCACGGAAACGCATTATATTTGACCCGACTTATTTACGAAAGAATTTTACGTCAAAAAGTAAACCAACTTGAATTTATACCGACACGTACATAAAAATAAAAATGTAAGAAAATAATATTTTTTAAAGTTAGAGAATGATATGGCGCGTTGCGAAGGTGTCGAAACGTAAGGTAACTTGAATTTATTTCGTCTAATAAAAACGTATTATATTTGAACCGACTCAACTCGTTTTCGAATACAATTTATTTCAAAACATAAACCAACTGAAAATGTACATAAAATAAACACAAAAACATAATATATTTGACCCGACTCATTTATAAAAAAAATTACGTCGAAACGTAAATCTATTTAAATTTACACCCATAAATATATAAAAATAAACACATACTCTATTACAAAGTTTTTAGAAAGTTGAGAGGTTATAAGTGTTAATACTGAAAGTGGAGGGATAAAAAAACCAAAAAACACTATTAGACAAAAAAAAAAAAAAGGAAAAAAAAGGCAGAAAACAGCCAATTGCCAGCAATGTACTGAAAATGAAGCTTTCAGTTGTAAATAAATAAAAGTGTTGATATTTTTCTCTACAATAACCAAATTTTATATAATCATTTCATTTAAGTCATTCTTGTTAAATAGTTGTATACCATTTTTATAATAACAAGAAAATATTAAAACTTGAGTAGCTTCATGGTTATATATTGAATTCATCTAAATCATCCAGAAACTAGCACTGTTGGCTAAGATGGCGTGATCCAATAGAAGGGCATGGGTGGAATGAGATGCCCTTGCCTTCATGCTCTTGCAAAGGACAAGGGGGGGGGGGGGGGGGGGGGGGGGGTCAAGTTGGTCTTAAAAAAAAATGTCTCCTACTTACATGGAGCGTATTCATTACTCATGCGTGTTAGGGTACTCGGGTTACCCTTGGGTACACCATTTGGTTTTGTCCGGGCAGTTTAGCTCGGCACCATTCACTTGGGTACTCCATTTAGCTATAGAATTTGGCTGCTACTGCCTGATTGTGATGGTGGAGAATTTAAGAAGAATAATAATTTCGGATAAATGGGTAATTTGAAACTCTGATTTGATTTAGGTATTTGGATACTTGGATTGCACAACCTAGTACCCTTATTGACGTATGTACACCATATTTGTTTTTAATTATTTTACATTTATTTATCATAAAAAGTTAACTATAATCATATAAATACTTTATTTATTATTATTTTACTAATATTTATTTCTCCTATAATAAATGTAAAAAGTCGTGATAATGTGATATGTAAGAACGTTTGTAGGAGTGGATAGAAAAATTGGTGAAAATCCTATATAATATCTCACTTGAAGTGTCTATAAGTGTCATTAATATTTTATGTAATAGCTCATGGTTTATAGCCTAATGGCATCTTGGGTGAGATAACACTTTAAGACCAATAGGTTATTGGTTCGATTCTCACAAGGGGGTTTTTTCCATATTCATTGGGTTTCTTTCTGAATTGGTGTATATACGTTAAACCTAGTGATGTATATGATCATATGGTTCCGCTGGTAGCATGATAATATGTCTGTCAGTGATACAAATTTGCTGTTAAAGAAAAATATATTTTATGTAATAGTGAAAATTCTAAAAATAAATAAAAGAAAAGAGAGAATGCAGTGGTGGGCATAACATGAAAACATTTCCGCTTAAGGAAATATCATACAACCTTAAAATCCCCTTTTCATATTGCTTATTCCAAATTTGGCAAACCCACAAGTATCACGCCTCCTCACCTTTTTGTTTACCGGCTATACCCGGTTACCTCACCGTATCTCTAACGCTATCCTCCTTCCCATTTATCTCTCGCCACGTGTTACTTTCTTTGTCCAATTACCCCACACACACACCCTCCACCAATATTTCAAAATAAATAAATAAATAAGACATCTCATATTTTAGCTTTCTAAAAGGACACGGATGGTCCTTGTATTTTGTACTTTAGAACACATTTAGTTCCCAACCAGTAAATCTAAAGGTTTTAGCATGTCAAAGTTAGGGACTAAATGCGTTACAAAGTGCAAAGCATATGGACCATCCATGTACTTTTGACAAAAGTTGGGGACTAAATGCATTACAAAGTGCAAATCACAAGGACCATCTGTGTACTTTTGGAACGCTAGGGACCATATCTAAAATTTTGGTAAACCACATGAACCATTCATGTAATTTACTCTATTTCTATGATTGACATGAAAGTATAAACAAGACATCTCATTTCTATTGTAAGCTTGACATGAAAATAAATAAGACATCTCATTTTTCTATTGTACGATTGACATGAATGTATATAAGAGTATTTTATACATAAAACTAAGGGAGCACGCTGTGGTTGTGGGGACCTTACTCGGGGAATGGTTTCACCGATCGGTGAACCACCCCCAGTGTTTGAATGAGGAGTAGGAGAGAGAGTGTTTTTTCGGTGTATACTCACCGAATGTGAAGACGAACAAAGAGAGGAGAGAGAGAGGAGAGAAGAACCAATCAAATTTTTTTATTTTTTAATTGAGTGGGTGTTTGAACTATACCTGGTGTTTGAGTAGAAAATGAGGAGTGAAGGGGGGAGTTGACATGGCTTTATATCATTGGGTAGAGAAAACTTAAACACCCTCACTGACCCCAACCATACCGTCCACCTAAACAAAGCTCCAAAACAAGTCAAGTGACTATTGTAGACATACTAGTGGATGCCCCGCCCGCGTTGCGGGACGATTGCCGAATAATGAGCGAGTGTTAGGTAGCTCATTGACACGAAAAACAATCAAATCGAGTCAACCAATTAAAACAAAACATTTTTATAGTTTTGAAAAAAAAAACTATAACAATGGCAATATTGTAAATTTTAACTGAGGGAAAGTTCTATTTTTTGACTGGGGTAAAATCGTAATTTTCCAAAAGCTAAAGTGATGGTGATACTGTAAATTTAAACCAGTGGTAAAATTGTAAATTTTCACAGGGGCAAATTCATAAATTTGAACTTAGGGAAACAGCGTAATATAAATTTGAACTAATGGCACAATGGTAATTTTAAGCTGGAGGCAAAACCAAAATTTTATTTTGAACCGAGGGGGAAATCGTAATTTTGAGTTGGGGGCAAAAGCATAATTTTATTTTGAACCGGGGAAAAAAAACGTAATTTTGAACCGATGGCGAAACCATAATTTTTTAAAAGGGGACAAAGGGAAAAATCGTAATTTTTAACTGGGGGCAAAAACAAAATTTTATTTTTTAACTGGGGGCGAAAAGGTAATTCTGAGCTGAGGGCAAAACTACAATTTTATTTTGAATTGAGGGAAAAATCATAATTTTAAGCCGGGGACAAAAGCGTAATTTTATTTTGAGCTAGGGGCAAAAACGTAATTTTAAAATGGATATAAAATAATAAACTGGTTGGTCCAATGGGGGAGTGCCAGACAAAATCGTAATTTTGAATTGAGGGCAAAATCGTAATTTTGATATGGGGACAAAAGCATAATTTTATTTTGAGCTGAGGGCAAAACGGTAATTTTAAACAGAAGAAAAAACGATATAAAATTATAAACTGGTTGGTCCAATGAGGGAGTGTCAGGCAGCTGCCTGACACTATTCCCCCAACTTGTAAAATGTATATGAGGTATAATATAATGATGGTGGTACCCATGTAACATTACGATTAGGTGTGACTAGGGCTGAGCAGTATATGATTCAGGACCGCCAGAACCGGGAACCGAACCAGAACCACTAAATCCAAACCGTATTTTTATTTATAGGGTCCGGTTCCGGTTCTTAAATTTGGGTAAAAACGGTTCCCGGTTCAGTTCTGGTTAAAACCACGGTTCCGGTTAAAGAACCGCTAGAACCAGTTAGGATTATAAATATTTAAAACCCAATTTTATTATTGGACTTTTCAACATCATACGACCATCCTAATTCTTATTCCCTCCTCTTATATTCATTCCACGATCTCATCTTTCATCTTCTAATTTTTCTCTACCTCTCAACTCTAACCCTGATTGCTATCATACAAGTTCATCTCCATCAACACCCTGCAAATACAGGTACACTATTGTAACAATCCTCAATAAAACCGACATCCTCAAATAAATTCCGACACCCTAGTATATTTTAAAATGTCTCAATATGTCTTTAAATACACCCCGTATGTGCAAACCGAGCCCGAAATACATTAAATAGTATTTAAAATAAATAAAAACCTGATTTTTTAAGCTGAGGCGAGCCGCGTAGGACCCCCCCAACACTTACGCGGGCAGTATCAAGGCTAAAACTTGATTTCGGTGAATCTTAAGTTAAAGCGGACCGAGTAAGACCCCCGTTAAGTTTACGCGGGCCGCGAGAGATCAAGAACACGACAACACCCCAGGCCGACACGTGTCATCATCGTGTCGAGTCTATGCGCTGACCGAGACAAGCTAGTCCGTTGACTAGCTTTGACGCGTGCCGCGTAACCCTAAGGCTACTCTTACGCGGGCCGCGTGAGAGTCAGTTTCAGCAACTATATAAAGGAGTCATCGGGTTCAACCAGAAATCGTTCATTTTTCGTTTTTCAATCTCAAATTCTGAATATAGGCTTTATAAAGCTGGTATTATACCCCCCTAATTAGCGAGGTTCCGCTCCGTTGTAAGTATTATAACCCCAGTTTCGTATTAGATACGCTGCCTGATTGATTTAGGGTTCCGTAACAACTGTCGTGGTTCTGCCCGACGTAGTTGTTGGAATACCGTCACGAGGAGGGTATCATTAATATTTTCAAAGGGCTATTATACTAACCTATGTACATTTGTATAAATTATAGATTATATCCAGGAAACCCTTACGCGAAGTCTAAGATAGCAATGTGAGTTTATCCAATTTTTGTTAAACTTTTTGTAATATTTTACAAAACCTTAATGCTTTACAATGTGATTAAGTGGTGATTGAGTCTTTATAGTTCTTCAATTACTGGCGGTATGTTGGGGTTTTGTATACAAAATTTACTACACTGTGAGTAGTAAGTCGGGATGACAACACGTTACCATTGGACGAAGAGTTAGCCAATGTGTAATATGACCCACAAGTCAGGATTGACAGTACTGAATGAGTAATTGTGTAGAAATAAACAATGTGATCGCTCTCAATACTATTTTAATTGATAAAATATTTCTTGATTAAACTGGGATTCACTCACCAGTATTTTCCACTGACAAATGTTTTTAAAACGCGTTTCAGGTAACACAATGTGATAGCCAATTAGTAAAAAGCCAGCTGGAGAGCAACGAAGGCTTGGAAAAAATGTGGCTATAAAAGTTACCTAAAAGATGATGTTTTAAATTCAATAAAATAGGGTTTATCCCTATAAACGTATTGTAATAAGAAACTTGGGTTTTACCCATATGATTATTAATATCAAATGTGGTGATTTTACTCTGATAAACATTTCCTAACTACGGTCCTGATGTAATTTCCGCTGCCAAATTAATTAACTGATATCACCAAAATTCTGAGTTCGCGTACGCCCGTTCCCGGGACAGATAAGGGACCGTGGGTTACGACAGAAGGTGGTATCAGAGCCTAGCCACTGGTCTAAGTCAAAGAAGTGTTATGCTGACACTTAAATTCTAAATTTTGTGTTAGGAAATAATTTATGTGATTATATGTTTTGTGTTATTTGACTATTTGTTAGTTCACAGTATGAGTGATCAAGGACCCTCAGACATGTGTCGTTAGTTGTCTGATTCACCTAGGAGTGAAGGTACCTCTTCACAGCCTGCCCTTTCTGGGTATTATGCTGATCAGGAAGAAGGGATGTTTGCCTTTAAAGCTCAGTCAGAAGAGTCATTCCCTCATAAAAAGAGAAGATGGTTCAGTAAGGAAGCATTTGCACGTAGGAAAAGAATGCAAAAGTTGCAACAGCAAAGAGTTCTAGCGGCTGCTAACCGAAAGAGAGATGTCCATACACAGGATATGCTTAATAGAAGCCTAGCCAATTTCCATATCCTAGCCACAACTGCTGCTGACCCAAGTCTGGAACAACTAGTAGCCCCACAACCCTTACCTTTGTTTCCTACTCAACCGATGGATGTAGAAATGCCTGATTTTAACCCTGAGGAGATACCTAGGATACCATCCCCTAATCCTCTAGATCCAAATTATGATCCATGGTTTGATGATCATAGGGATTATGTGCCACGCTATCACTTAGACGAAGAAACCTTGCCGAACTTAGCAGCGTATCCAGGTTTGGACCCACTAGATCCCTATTTTGACAATGATGAATACATTAGGGAGATTTTGGAAAATCCATACCCTCAGGAGAATCCAGTACCTCAGTACCCAGAGCCAATACCAGTACCTGCACCCCCAATGAGTGCAGAGAATTTGCAAGAACTCCGAAATTTTGGAGAGGAAATCATAGAAAGTAGCGATAGGATAAGGTATGTAGGAGAGCAACTCGTATGGAAATACGATGAGCGCCAGATGGATTTAAGGGGAAATCCATATCCATGAAGGAGATGATAAAGTTGGTAATAATAATAAATAAAATATGTGTAATAATAAATCTATCGTAGTATAGACCACTCTGTGGTTAACGAGGCATATTAGGATTGTAATTTTTAATTTCTGTTTTAGTGTGTATTTGACGCATACTATATCAAAAAGAGTAAAGTCGCAATGCACGACGTTTTTGACCAATATGTGTATTATGTGGTTGTTACTTAAACTATTTAATTACTCTATTAATGATTGGTAAATGTTTAAAATTCAGATGGCCGACGAAGGAAATCAAGGAAATCTGAATAATGATAACCAGAGTAACATTAACGTGGTTAATGAGAATCCAAACATCAATAACAATGGAAACCAAATGGATAATAGTGCCGTTCAACACATAGTCGCACAAGGAATCATAGATGCATTGCCATTTATTATTCAAACGATTCAAGAAGCGAATAATAAAAGTAAACATAGCAGTAAGTGACCCATCGAACCCGAAAACAGTGTAAACAATGGACCTGTACTTCAAATGCCTATTCCCAAAAGGAGAAGAAACGTGTCTTACGGTTGTTCTTATAAAGAATTCTGGTCTTGTAAACCAATGGAATTCTCGGGCAATGAAGGGGCCATTGCAACCCTACGCTGGATAGAGAAGACTGAGGCAGTCTTAAGAATAAGCAAGTGTGCTGAAGAAGATAAGA
The DNA here is from genome assembly GCA_030545235.1 of Helianthus tuberosus. NCBI lineage: Eukaryota > Viridiplantae > Streptophyta > Magnoliopsida > Asterales > Asteraceae > Helianthus > Helianthus tuberosus. The sequence goes on from CM060397.1 coordinate 177,117,590, forward strand.
TATTATTTGCTTCTTATCTGTTTAAGAATTCAGCACTAGAATGGTGGAACACTATCCTTCAATCAAGAGGAAGTGATAGAACTTACAATATGAAATGGGAAGAATTTAAGGACAAGGTAGAAAGGAAAATTTTCCCACCCAATGAAAAGGAACAGATAGCAAACAAATTCCTAAACCTTAGGATGACTGGTGTGGATAGTAAGGGATACACTAAATTATTCTTCGAATATGCTAGAATAGTACCAACTCTTGCTTCACCAGAACCAGTGTTAATCTCCCGTTATATCTAGGGATTAATTGGGGAGATAAGACATGTAGTCAAGGCAGCTAGACCTCAAACCATAGAAGAAGCTGTAGAACTGGCAAATACCTTGACAGATGAATTAGTCCGCACCCGAGAAGAAGATCAAAGGAGGAACCTAACCCAGAAGCTCACACAAGAATTTCGTTCTGGAAATTTTAATCGTGAGAAAAATATAGGTTCTACCTCTACACCTTACTATAAGAATTGCAAAAGAAAGCATTCAGGAAGATGCTCCATATACTGTAACTTTTGCAAAATATCGGGACACAAGGAAGAAGACTGCAGGAAGAAAGCTAACAACAGGATATGTTACAACTGTGGAGAACACGGTCATATCAAGCCTAATTGCCCGAAATTAGCTCCAGCTACAAACAACAAGAATACCAAAAATGCTAGAGCATTTGTTTTGACTGCAGATGAAGCCAAGATGATTCCAGATGTCATAGCTGGTATGTTTTTAGTTATTGATGTCTTTGCTAAAGTATTATTTGACTCTGGTGCAAACCAAAGTTTTATTAATACATCATTTTGCAAATTTCTTAATCAATCATTAACTAAACTACCACAAGAATGTCTCGTAAAGACAGCTAATGGAGAAACTGTTAGGATTTCTGAAATCTTGCAGGGAGCAAGAATAGAAATTTTAAATCAGAAATTTATTGCAAATATTTATCCCATGAATCTGGCAGGATTCGATGTTGTTTTAGGAATGGATTGGTTAATAGCCAATAAAGCCAGTATTTTATGTGATCAAAAGTCAATTCAAGTAAATTCATCAAAAGGTAAAACGATCACAATTAAAGGAGATAAACCATCTAGATCCACAAAATTTATCTCTGTGATGAAAGCTGCAAGTTATATAAGAAAAGGTTCTATAGTGTATTTGATTTCCATAATCACTAACACTAAAGGAAAGGATTTAAAAGATATTCCAGTAGTATCTCAGTTTTCAGATGTATTTCCAGAAGAATTGTCAGGGCAACCTCCAGATAGAGAAGTTGAATTCAGAATCCATTTAATACCAGGAACAGCACCGATTGCCAAAGCACCTTACCGTTTGGCACCTGCAGAAATGCAAGAATTAAAGAAACAATTATACGAATTGTTGGAGAAAGGATTCATACAGCCAAGTTCGTCACCATGGGGAGCGCCGATACTGTTTGTTAAAAAGAAAGACGAATCAATGCGTACGTGCATTGACTACCGTGAATTAAACAAGGTCACGATTAAGAATCGGTATCCATTACCGAGAATCGATGATCTGTTTGATCAACTGCAAGGAGCTCGATTTTTCTCTAAAATCGATTTAAGGTCATGATATCATCAATTAAAGGTACAGGAAGAGGTCATTCCTAAGACCGCATTCAGAACAAGGTATGGTCATTATGAATTTACTGTCATGTCATTTGGTTTAACCAATGCCCCAACTGCATTTATGGACATGATGAACCGAATATGTAAGCCATATTTGGATAAATTCATAATTGTTTTTATAGATGATATTCTCATTTACTCTAAAAATAAAGAGGATCATGCAAAGCATTTGCACGCATTTTTAAGCTTATTAAGAAAGGAAAAGCTTTACGCTAAATTTTCAAAATGCGAGTTTTGGTTAGAACAGGTACAATTTCTTGGACATTTAGTCAATCATGAAGGAATTCATGTGGATCCAACAAAAATCAAGACAATTACTAAATGGAAAACCCCTGAGTCACCAACTGAGATTAGAAGTTTCTTAGGATTGGCCGGTTATTATAGAAGATTTATTCAAGATTTTCTAGAATAGCCATTCCCTTAACTAAGCTAACCTGTAAATCTGTTAAGTTTGAATGGGGATTAAAACAAGAAGAAGCCTTTAGAATCCTTAAGCAAAAATTAACCCATACACCCATATTAGCATTACCAGAAGGAACTGAAGACTTTGTAGTCTATTGTGACGCTTCTAAATTAGGTTATGGATGTGTATTGATGCAACGACAAAAGGTTATAGCTTACGCATCTAGACAACTTAAGAATCATGAAGAGAATTATTCAACCCATGATTTAGAATTAGGAGCTATAATTTTTGCTCTTAAGATTTGGAGACATTACCTTTATGGTAGTAAGTTTACCATATTCACTGATCATAAGAGTTTAAGGTATATTTTCAAGCAAAAGGAGTTGAATATGAGACAAAGACGCTGGATGGAGATGCTTAGTGACTATGATTGTGATATCCAGTATCATGAAGGAAAAGCAAATGTAGTGGCAGATGCTCTAAGCCGAAAGTATAATGAAAAGCCAAAAAGGGTACGTTCTCTTAAATTAAATCTGCAAGTAGATTTAAATGATCAGATAAGAGAAGCACAAGAATCAGTAATCAAGGATGATACTGAAAAATTGAAAGGTATGATTAAAGAGTTAGAACAAGGAACAAATGGAATTTGGAGATTCCATAAAAAGAGAATATGGATACCTAAATTAGGAAACATGCGTCATCGTATATTAGAAGAAGCCCATAAGTCCAAATATACGATGCATCCAGGAAATGATAAGATGTACCAGGATTTAAAGAAAAATTTCTGGTGGATAGGAATGAAAAAGGACATAGCAGCCTATGCTTCTAAATGTTTAACATGTTCATAAGTTAAAGCTGAACATCAGAAACCCTCAGGATTTCTACAACAGTTAGAAATGCCAGTATGGAAATGGGAATTAATAACAATGGATTTTGTTACTAAATTACCCAAAACAAAGAAAGGCAATGATACAATCTGGGTAATTGTAGATAGGCTAACCAAGTCAGCTCATTTCCTACCAATGAAGGAAACTTTCAGTATGGAACAGTTAGCTAAGTTGTATGTAAATGAAATTGTTTCTTTACATGGAATTCCTTTATCAATTATTTCTGATAGAGATAGCCGATTTACCTCTCATTTTTGGTCAAGTTTCCAAAAAGCCATGGGAACCAAGTTAAATCTAAGCACGACTTATCACCCTCAAACGGATGGACAAAGTGAAAGGACGATTCAGACAATGGAGGACATGCTTAGAGCTTGTGTAATTGATTTCGGAGGTAATTGGGATAATCACTTACCTTTAATAGAATTTTCTTATAATAATAGTTATCACACAAGTATCAATGCTGCACCATTCGAAGCACTTTATGGACGAAAGTGCCGAACCCCAGTCTGTTGGGCAGAAATTGGGGAAAAGCAACTATCTGGACCTGAGATAGTGCAAGAAACCACCGACTAAATTATTCAAGTCAAGGAACGACTGAAAGCAGCACGTGATCGACATAAGAGTTATGCTAATAACCGACGCAAGCCATTGGAATTTCAAGTAGGAGATAAAGTATTATTAAAGGTCTCTCATTGGAAAGGAGTGGTAAGATTCGGAAAAATGGGAAAGCTAAGTCTTAGGTATGTTGGACCTTTTGAGATTATTAGAAGAATAGGACCTGTAGCCTATCAGCTACAACTGCCAGTAGAAATGGCAGGAATACATGATGTATTTCATGTTTCTAATCTCAAAAAATGTTTAGCTGATGAATCACTAATAGTACCTCTTAAGGATATAGAGGTAAATGAACAACTCAAGTTTGTAGAAAGGCCTCTACAGATTGAAGACAGGAAAGTCAAGAACCTCAAGCATAAGAGACTAGTTCTGGTCAAAGTGAAGTGGGACTCCAAAAGAGGACCTGAATACACATGGGAGCTTGAATCTGAAATGCAAAAGAAATATCCGCACTTGTTCCAGTAGATCTCGAGGACGAGCTCTAAAACAAGACGGGGAGGATGTAACAATCCTCAATAAAACCGACATCCTCAAATAAATTCTGACACCCTAGTATATTTTAAAATGTCTCAATATGTCTTTAAATACACCCCATATGTGCAAACCGAGCCCGAAATACATTAAATAGTATTTAAAATAAATAAAAACCTGATTTTTTAAGCTGAGGCGGGCCGCGTAGGACCCCCCCCCCCCAACACTTACGCGGGCAGTATCAAGGCTAAAACTTGATTTCGGTGAATCTTAAGTTAAAGCGGGCCGCGTAAGACCCCCGTTAAGTTTACGCGGGCCGCGAGAGATCAAGAACACGGCAACACCCCAGGCCGACACGTGTCATCATCGTGTCGAGTCTATGCACTGACCGGGACAAGCTAGTCCGTTGACTAGCTTTGACGCGGGCCGCGTAACCCTAAGGCTACTCTTACGCGGGCCGCGTGAGAGTCAGTTTCAGCAACTATATAAAGGAGCCATCGGGTTCAACCAGAAATCGTTCATTTTTCGTTTCTCAATCTCAAATTCTGAATATAGTCTTTATAAAGCTGGTATTATACCCCCTAATTAGCGAGGTTCCGCTCCGTTGTAAGTATTATAACCCCAGTTTCGTATTAGATACGTTGCCCGATTGATTTAGGGTTCCGTAACAACTGTCGTGGTTCTGCCCGACGTAGTTGTTGGAATACCGTCTCGAGGAGGGTTTCATTAATATTTTCAAAGGGTTATTATACTAACCTATGTACATTTGTATAAATTATAGATTATATCCAGGAAACCCTTACGCGAAGTCTAAGATAGCAATGCGAGTTTATCCAATTTTTGTTAAACTTTTTGTAATATTTTACAAAACCTTAATGCTTTACAATGTGATTAAGCGGTGATTGAGTCTTTGTAGTTCTTCAATTACTGCCGGTATGTTGGGGTTTTGTATACAAAATTTACTACACTGTGAGTAGTAAGTCGGGATGACAACACGTTACGACAGTACTGAATGAGTAATTGTGTAGAAATAAACAATGTGATCACTCTCAATACTGTTTTAATTGATAAAATGTTTCTTGATTAAACTGGGATTCACTCACCAGTATTTCCCACTGACAAATGTTTTTAAAACACGTTTCAGGTAACACAATGTGACAGCCAATTAGTAAAAAGCCAGCTGGAGAGCACTGAAGGCTTGAGAAAAATGTGGCTATAAAAGTTACCTAAAAGACGATGTTTTAAATTCAATAAAATAGGGTTTATCCCTATAAACGTATGGATAAATTACACTTTTCGTCCTTTATGTTTGTATTGGATTGCAATGGATGCCCTTTAACTTCAATAATTACAGTTACAATCCTTTATTTGTAATACTCGTTACATTTTACGTCCTTTATCACTAACCATGTTAAAATTTCCAGTTAAATATGGCATGTGCCTTGCACATGAGGGTATGTTGGTAATTTCTCATTTTGTTTTTTAAACATTAACAAAACCAGATTTAAAAAAATTAAAAAACATATATAATTATTTATAACCCATAAACTCTTTCTCTCAGCTCTCTCTATCTCTCACCTTCCAACAAACCCCCTACCACCACCAAATTCAGCCACCATCAACACCGAATCCAACCGCTAACACCACCAAATCCGGCCACCAAACGTCGTCTCTCTCTATCTCTAAACAAACACAAACATCCTCTCTCTTTCTCTCTATCTCTAAACACACATAAACGCACATCTGTGACCATTAGGTTACCTTGGCCACCACCACCGCCGTCTGTGACCATCACCGCCCCCGGAATAACCACCTAATCCGGCACCATCTTCACTGCCGTCTGCGGACTGCGACCACCACCGTCGCTGGAAACCTTAGATCCAAGCTGCCATCTCCTTCGTCTGAAGCATCCCCAACCGATGGAGACCCCTAGATCTGGTTGTCAGGCCGCAGTAGAAAACCCAGATTGAAATGATTCGTCACCTACGTTCTTTTCTGGAGAGAGAGAGGGATGGTTTAGAATTTGGGGGTTTGCTTTGAATTGTAGGTCATCAAAATCAAAGTGGGTTGTTGAGATGAAAAAAATAAATCATGACTTGATTGTTTTCTGGTGATTCGTCGCCTACAAATTTGAATGATTTATTGTTTTTTTTCTTTAGTTCTTAGATGATTATGTAATAAATTTGAATGATTTGTTTTTTTTTTCATTGGTTCATAGATGATGTGATTGAAGATGGTTTGAATGATTTAACTTTTTTTCTTTGGTTCACAGATGATGTGGTTGAAGATGGTGGTGGTGGTTTGTTTGTGATGATGGGGTAGAAGAATGTTGAAAAAGCACCATGGGAATTAGAACAGGGTATGGCCGGAAAATGTGGTGTTTGTCGGCGGTGAGAGACAGAGAGAAAGGGATGAAGTTGGGGATTTGTTATAAAGTTTGTTTTTTTCTTATCTAAGTGTAGGACAAAACACCTTAATTACACAAATAGTCCTTGGATAGGTTAAAAGACAAAATTACCCTCATGTGCAAAGCACATGTAATATTTAACTGAAAATTTTAACCATGTTAGGGGTAAAGGACGTAGTGTGTAATGGTTTTTACAAATAAATGATTGTGACTGTAATTATTAAAGTTAAAGGGTATCCATTGCAATCAGATACAAACATAAAGGATGAAAAGTGTAATTTACCCTAAACGTATTGTAATAAGAAACGTGGGTTTTACCCATATGATTATTAATATCAAATGTGGTGGTTTTACTCTGATAAACATTTCCTAACTACGGTCCTGATGTAATTTCCGCTGCCAAATTAATTAACTGATACCACCAAAATTCTGAGTTCGCGCCCGCCCGTTCCCGGGACAGATAAGGGATCGGGGGTTACGACAACTATTCTACATGACCTTTTTTTATGATTGCATATATTTTCTTTCTAGATGTTTGCTTTCCGATACATATAGTTTTCTGTATGTGAAAATAAAAATTCAACAAAAATAATCAAATGAAATTTTAATCAAATTGTAAATGTGTATATAAATAGTGTATCACTTGGTAAATACAGTAGGTGCATTACTGATCAATCTATTCACGTGAACCAAATACAGTAGATGCATTAATCGTTTATTTTTTTTAATTGCTAACACTTGGTTTCATTTAGATGTTTATGAGAAGACTGAGATGATGAAGATCAAATGAAATTTGAAGATGTTTGTTTTAATTGTTAACACGATGGTTGTAATAGTTTTATTTAGGGTTTGTTTTATGACTTGAAATTTTTCATTGTTGCTTTGCTACTTTTATTTTGGTTGATTTGAACTTTGAATGTTGCAACTCTTAGTTAATGTTTTAAATGGTTTGATTCGTTTTTATTGAATTGTTAATTTTACGATTTAATTGTGAACAGGTTCCCGCAAGAACCGTTTACATGAGAACCGTTTAACCGGTTCGGAACCGAACCGGAACCGTTATAATACGGTTCGGTTCCGGTTCTTAAATTTAGCAATTAATGGTTCCAGTTCGGTTTCGGTTCGGTTCGGTCTGGTTCTGAACCGTTGCACAGCCCTAGGTGTGACAATTTTGTCTAACACGTTGAAATTATGAGTCCTAGCAAGACATGTATTTATATGTGTCAAATAAACTAATTTTAGTCCAAACACACTTAAAAGTTAAAAGCATGTGATCTAAACCGTTTAACATGTTCATCTAAACGAGTAACATGAATTGAGTTATAAACCAATTGCAATATAGTTTGAAATAAACGAGTTGAAGAGTTGAAGCCAAAAATTAAATATACTTTTTATCAGGTTTTGACCCAAATATTTTAATATAAATCGAACATGACCTAGTTATAAACTAGCTAAATATGTTAACCCAAAAAATGACAAGTTTATTAAACAATTCACATTCAACAACCTAAATTCTGATTATTTACAAGTCATGTTTTTTTAAGAAATTACCACTAAAATCGTCTATTTACTAGGAAAAAAAAAACATATATTAACTATGAGATCAGTGCTAGCTTACAATACTTTTACAATGATCCTACACATCTAAGGCACTGGTTTCAAACACAGTTAGATTTTTTCTTCAAAAAAATGAAGTTACCTCTTGTATGTGTAGTGAGATATACATAACTTATGATGTGAAAATCAAATTCTTATGCAAGATGTTATACATAAAGTTCTACCAACTATTTGCATAACTACACACAAATCGTATTATGTATATAAACCTAAACTTAAAGCCGAAAATCATAGTTCTTATCATACCCCGAAACCCAGACACATTATCTGATTTACATATCACATACACAACAGGATATTTAAAACCATTACATATGTCTATTATGCTTTAAAAAAGTATGAAATAATCACTAGTATATGATATGTATTGTCTCTTGTTAAGTAGCTCGGTGATGCTTTAAAACGCCAACTACGAATTACTCCAAACACATACTAAAACGATCAGCTTATGTTAGTGAGTTCATAGTTTAAAATTCTTAACACCATTACTTTATCATATCATATATATATATATATATATATATATAGGAATAAGTTAAAATGAGAACCACCTCGAGTTGTAAGAACCCGCGAGAACCACCCCCGCGGGGGGGCGTTGACCACGATTTTTTTTTTTACAACTAGATGTGTATATTTTAACAACCTACGTAAAGTTTGGGTTTAAACGGCGCGCCCGAGGGGGTAGTTTTTTACGCCCAAAGTTTGGTTAAAAAAAAAGAAAAATAAAAAAAAAAATAAAAAAACCCAAACTTTGGGCGTAAAAAACTACCCCCTCGGGCGCGCCGTTTAAACCCAAACTTTATGTAGGTTGTTAAAATATACACATCTAGTTGTAAAAAAAAAATCGTGGTCAACGCCCCCCCGCGGGGGTGGTTCTCGCGGGTTCTTACAACTCGAGGTGGTTCTCATTTTAACCTTCCCCTATATATATATATATATATATATATATATAGGGTTGGGCTAGACAAAAAACCCTATCTTTCTTAGAAAACTCTGGAAACTCAAAGCTCCCGACATTTTTTTTTTGAAAAAAATAACACATGTAATATACATGTTTTTAAGACTTTTGGGCCAAAAAAATCAAAAAAGCGCCGAGTACTTTTAAAAAAAAAATAAACAAGTTCCAAAAACTTCGTTAACTAACATGTGTTAGACAACAAATGCTGAAAGTTGCTGAAATTTGTTTTTTTTAAAAAAAAAAAAAAACCCTTCGGCGCTTTTTTGATTTTTTTTGGCCCAAAACTCTTAAAAACATGTATATTACATGTGTTATTTTTTTCAAAAAAAAAAAATGTCGGGAGCTTTGAGTTTCCCGGGTTTTCTACCTAAAGAGGGTTTTCTACCTAGCCTTATCCTATATATATATAGGGGATCGCTAGAATGAGAACCACCACGAGTTATGAGAACCACGAGAACCGCGCCCCGCGGGTGGCCGTCGGCGACAATTTTTTTTTTACACCTAGATCCGTATATTTTAGTGGGGGGTTTAAATTTTCGGTTCAAACGGCGCGCCCGAGGGGGTAGTTTTTTACGCCCAAAGTTTGGGTTTTTTTAATTTTTCTTTTTTTTTTTTACCAAACTTTGGGCGTAAAAAACTACCCCCTCGGGCGCGCCGTTTGAACCGAAAATTTAAACCCCCCACTAAAATATACGGATCTAGGTGTAAAAAAAATTTCGTCGCCGACGGCCACCCGCGGGGCGCGGTTCTCGTGGTTCTCATAACTCGTGGTGGTTCTCATTCTAGCGGCTCCCTATATATATATATATATATATCTATTATATATAATAAATGAAAGTTATTTGTGACACGTGTCAACATCAGAGAGCCCCTAAATGCCATTTTTCCCGCCCAACAGTGCCACTGCCCTCTTCTATTTATATCCTCCTTCATTTACTCATTTGGGGCTTCTTGCTTTCTTTCTCTCTCTGCTCTGCTCTATTTCCGATCGATGTTTATCTTCTCTCATGTTTATCCTTCTTCTTCTTCTTCTTCTTCTTCTCATATTCATCTCCTCAACAACGTACGACAGAGGTTACTTCTATTGGATACATCTTCGTTTGAAACCCTAAATCATGTACCGTCCAGTGGTTGAAGAAGAGAATAATCATGTAAGATCTACTTTTTTATCTAGAAATTTTATTTCGTTTTATCTATTTTGTCATACTGAACATGATGAACCCTTTTCTACCCTCAGAAGAAGAAACAGATCTCCTTATTGTACTCGATGAACGCTTTTGTACAACCTCCTCTTAATCGGTGACTCTGGTATGTTTGGTTTGTTGTATCATGTGATTACGAGCAGATTTATTTTGATATGTTTTGTACTTTGTCTTTCCAAACCTTTTTTGTTGGATTATAGAGTTTGTTGATTAGAAGCAACCTCTGCCGGACGGTTGTTGAGGAGATGGAAATGGGAAAGGTTATACCAGGTGTGTTGATAGGTGATACCAGTGCAAAAGTTTAGGACATCACCAAGGTAACTTAAATTGGTGTGATTTATTTTTTTTGGTATTTCTAACGTTTTGATTTACTGTTTATTGGTGCATTGATTCATTTGTAATCCTTTGCAGATCTCCCGTCATCTCAATTTGAGCAATTAAACGTAGTTTTGTTAATCACTATCGGTGTTTTAATTACTAGCAGTGGTTAAAAAGTTTTCCATCAGCTATTTGACTTAACAATAGTTTGCGTTATTTATTCTAAATTCATCAGTTTTTGTAGGTAAACTGAAGTTTCCACCAATAGGCACTGCCCAGCTAAGTTTCCTACAATGACAGTGGTTATAACAAGTTAATATGGCACATCACTGATCTGCCTAACAAGTGTTGGATATAAGGATGGTTGTACATAAAGTTTGATGAACATCATCCACTGTTCAATTATGAAGAACCACTGATCAAGACCAAAGTCCAGACAAGCACCGATCAACTAAATGTGAAACACTCTCCAACAACAGTGGTTCCTCATCAACAAAACATCTTCTATGTTTGTTTATGTTAACAGTGTTTATTCTATCTTTGTTTATGTTAATAGTGTTTATATGTAACAGAATTTATACTATCACTTCAGTGTTTTGATCTCTATTATTAATTGAACAGTTGTTTCATCTTTGTACTAATAAAATTCCTATACACTTGGATGAATATTAAGCACCTCATCTTGATTGTTTGAGTATAGTATTCTTGAAATTGGTTCAAACATTTGATTGTTCAAAATATTCCACTGCTGAAATACAACCACTGTTTCTTCAATCTCCATGTTGACCACTGATTGACCAAACATCAGTGTTTTGAAAACTGGTTGGTATCCACTGATCGGAAAAAATCCACCAACTTTATTCTCATCAAAAAATTTAAAGTTAGATTAAAAAAAATTCTTGATGTCAATTTGTTTCAAACAAATCACTATTTTAATGCTGATTTCTTGATCTTTTGACATTTGATTAAGCAAATTTTGTATTTCAAATTGACGGTTATTATATGTTGATTAAAGTTAAAATAAAATTTAAAAAAGTCATTATGGCATTTGCTATCAAATCAAGTCAGTAGTTACTGACAATATCAGTAATTTTGAAATTCAAAATATGTAAAATGGTAATTTAAAAGACTTTGTTTATATATAACAGTGTTTTCCGCATCAATGTTTTAAAGACTGCTAGGTTGTTAGATGTCATCACCTCAGTGTTTTATATGAAACCATTTTTATGGCATCAGTGTTTATATGTAACAGGGTTTAGTACTTTTGTTTATATGTAACACTATTTATCACATCAGTTCAGTGGTTTGATCTGTATTATTAATTGAACAGTTGTTTCATCTTTATACTAATAAAATTCATATACACTTTGATGAATATTAAGCTTCTCATCTTGATTGTTTGGGTATAGTATTCTTGAAATTGGTTCAAACATTTGATTGTTCAAAATATTCCACTGTTGAAATACAACCTCTGTTTCTTCAATCTCCATGTTGACCACTGATTGACCGAACATCAGTGTTTCGAAAACTGGTTGGTATCCACTGATCGAAAAAAATAGCCACTGCTCACTTTTACATTGTTGACAACCAATTACATAAGAGTTCCACCAACATTATTTTCATCATAAAATTTAAAGTTAAATTAAAAAATAAAAATAAATTCTTGATGACTATTTGTTTCAAATCAAATCAGTAATTAATGCTGATTTCTTGAGCTTTGGACATTTGATTAAGCAAATTTTGAATTACAAGTTGACGGTTATTATATGTTGATTAAAGTTAAAATAAAATTTAAAAAAGTCATTATGGCATTTTCTTTCAAATCAAGTCAGTAGTTACTGACAATATCAGTAATTTTGAAATTCAAAATATGCAAAATGGTAATTTAAAAGACTGTGTTTATATGTAACACTATTTATCACTTCAATTTAGTGGTTTGATCTGTATTATTAATTGAACAGTTGTTTCATGTTTATACTAATAAAATTCATATAAACTTTGATGAATATTAAGCTTCTCATCTTGATTGTTTGGGTATAGTATTCTTGAAATTGGTTCAAACATTTGATTGTTCAAGTATTCCACTGCGGATACACAACCTGTGTTTCTTCAATCTCCATGTTGACCACTGATTGACCGAACATCAGTGTTTCGAAAACTGGTTGGTATCCACTGATCGGAAAAAATAGCCACTGCTCACTTTTACATTGTTGACATTCACTGATATTGACCATCAGCGGTTTCCCTAAAAAATAGTCAGTGCTCACGTTTTTATTTTTGATGTTGTTAATTAGTGATACATTGAAATTATCAAATGAAAACTAGAATTACAATCAAATTACCATTTTACCTAATATTTACATTCCAATTACATAAGAGTTCCACCAACATTATTTTCATGATAAAATTTAAAGTTAAATTAAAAAATAAAAAAAATTCTTGATGACTATTTGTTTCAAATCAAATCAGTAATTAATGCTGATTTCTTGAGCTTTGGATATTTGATTAACCAAATTTTGAATATCAAATTGACGGTTATTATATGTTGATTAAAGTTAAAATAAAATTTAAAAAAGTCATTATGGCATTTGCTTTCATATCAAGTCAGTAGTTACTGACAATATCAGTAATTTTGAAACTCAAAATATGCAAAATGGTAAGTTAAATTTTTCGTTCTCTCTCTTTTTTTTTCTTTTTCCTACAGTGCATATCAGTTCTAATATTTAATTATTTTATTAAAGCAGCATATAAGAATATACACTACTTTTACCTTTGAAATTAAATCTGAAATTTATGACGTCCAATAACAGTGTCAAACCATAACAGTGGTTCAACATCAACTTTAGTTATTCTATGTTTCTTTTTATTTGTTTATGTTAACAGTGTTTATATGTAACAGTGTTTTCTGCATTAGTGTTTTATAGACTGTTAGGTTGTTAGATGTCATCACCTCAGTGTTTTATATGTAACCATTTTTATGGCATCAGTGTTTATATGTAACAGTGTTTAGGAACAGTTTTGTATTTCACATCAATTCAGTGGTTTGATCTCTACTATTAATTGAATAGTTGTTTCATCTTTATTTTAATAAAATAAAATTCCTATACACTTGGATGTTAAGAGTGTTTAAGTGTTTATATTTAACAGTGTTTTTCGCATCAGTGTTTATAGTCTGTTAGGTTGTTAGATGTCATCACCTCAGTGTTTTATATGTAACTGGTTTTATGGCATCATTGTTTATATGTAACAATGTTTATCACCACAGTGGTTTATATGTAAGAGTATTTATCACATCACTTCAGTGGTTTGATCTGTACTATTAATTGAACAGTTTCATCTTTATACTAATAAATAAGGTAACACAAAATACACTTGGATGATTATTAAGTTCCTCATCTTGATTGTTTGGGTATTGTATTATTGAAAGTGGTTCAAACATTTGATTGTTAATGACTATTTGTTGCAAATCAAATTAGTAATTAATGCTAATTTCTTGAGCTTTGGACATTTGAGTTAAGCAAAATGTGAATTTCAAATTGACGGTTATTGTTTCTTAATTAAATTTAAAATAAAATATAGAAAAGTCATTATGAAAATTGCTTCCAAATCAAGTCAGTAATTTTGAAATATTGAAATTCTTAATATACAAAATGGTAATTTAAAATTGACGTTCTTTCTCTTTTTTTGCCTACTTTGCATATCATTTCTAATATTTTATTACTTTAAAAAAGCAGCATATAAAGATATACACTCCCTACATTTGAAATTACATTTGCTACTGCATTCAGTTAAAATTTTTATTGGATAATCGGTAAGCTTGAATTTCAACCTTGATATTTTTTTTAAGAACATCCATGCTTATTGTATTATCATATTACGTTTAGCAATACTTATATTTTGCTTATTTTTTTTAATGTACAGTATTCAAATGGAGGTTGCAAAGGTTAGCATGCTTAACGATCTTAATACATTCTCAAACAACTATTCGATTAGAGTGAAGATTGTTAGCATTTCGAAGAAGATGATGAATGATAACAAAAATGAAATATATCGTCTTGATATGATCTTCATGGATGAGATGGTACCGTATATAGTTGTGTTATAATTTTTTTGGACATATGAATATCCAAATGAATATAACACCTTTTTTATTTAATCGGATGTTTCATATTCTTAGGGAACTATGATACAAGCCAGCTGTTTGCATAAGATGCTAGGAAAATTCAAACACTTTCTTCAGTTGGATGAATGTCTTCTTATCACCAAACCTTCTCTTGCTACTAATAAGTCATCTGCTAAGTATACCAAGAGAAATGACAAAATATCACTTTATTTCTATACTTCTGTTGAGAAATGCTTTGACTGGTCTGGACCGAAATACCGTTTTAATTTCGTTAACCTCAAGGATGTTGTTAAAAATAAATTTGAAGTTAATACAGTTATTGGTATGTAAATCACTACATGATATATATCTATTGTTTTGTCTTATTGTTTTTTTTATTCTTATCACTTCTTAATGATGTTTTCTTTTCACAATATATTTTTGTTTATAGATTGGATTGGTTATGTGGATGTATGTTTCAATCTAGAGGATACGTCAAAGAAGGATGGGAGCAAGGGCAAGAGACTTAATCTTAGACTTGAAGACCTTGAGTGCGTTATTTTTATTAAGTTGTTGCATTTTGACGTTTAAACCATTATAAGGTTGCTTGATGTTATTATGTTTTATGTTAATATTTTAGAGGCCAAAAGTGTCCGGTTACTTTGTGGGATGGTTTTGCTATTGACATGTTTGCTTACATGAATGATAAGAAACGAGAGAAATATGTTGTTATCCTTTGTCATTTTGGTATGGTCAACCTTTACAAAGGTACAATTTTAACTTAATTAGTTTAATTTTTTTATTGTTATAGATTTATCTTTAGATTTACTTATATGTTTTAAATTTGACACTATTTATATTGATCTACATTTGGTTTTAATTTTAAATTCAGGCAAGCGTGGCGTTGCAAACGGCTTTGAGCTAAGCAGACTTTTTATTGACACTGACATTGAAGAGATATCCTCTTTTAGGAAGAGGTATAGTTAGTATGCATATAAACATTGAACAATATTATTTTGTACCTACATTTATTTTTTACGTTTTAATTTGATCACATGAATCTGTTTAGATATGTAGAGAAAATTTCTGCTTCATCTTCATCAAATGATCATGTTGGTTCAAACGTCATCTCAAGTGTTGAAGATGAGTTTCTTAATAACCCTGATTTCATGCTTATTGGTTTCCTGGGAACCATATCAACGGTGTGTATTTTCTTATAAGTACTCTACATGCTGAGTTTTTTAAAAGTCTTTTCTAAGTGTTATTATTTTTGTTTGATGTTGATAGACAAAGAAGGTTTTGGTTGTTGGCACAATCACAGCTATATGCACTGATAAACTTTGGTATTACAATGGTTGTAACCACTGTAAGTCAGGTGTGGAGGAAAGATTTGTAACGAAAGAAAATCCGGATGGTTTATCTGGTGTTGACCATGAAAAATCGTTGGTGTGTACAAATGATAAATGTGAAGGAGTCGACATCTATTCTATTCCGCGGTTTGAGATTACAGTTTTATTTCCTTATACTAAATACTAATATGAACGACACTTTTGTTTTTAGTAATACTAATGTTTTCATTTGTTTTTAACTTTGATAGGTTCAAGATACCTATTAGGGTGCAAGACTCTTCCGGTACTGTGTCTTTGACACTGTTTGATTTTGAAGCTTACAAGATTCTTAAGAAAACTGCCAAAGACTTAGTTTCAATTCAAGATCAGGTAACAAATACATGCATTCAGTTATTTGGCCATGTACTATATATAATTTAAAATTAATTTTTATAAAATTGTATGTTGAAATTATGGAATCATTCTGCTCATTGTAATTTATATTAATTTTTATAAAATTATAGGTTATTAATTCTGGAGAGATACCGAACCCATACCCTGAGATCTTTGACACATTGATTGGAAAGAGGTATGCTTTCATCATAAGTGTTAAAGACTATAACATTGAGCATCAGGTTGAAAACTATGGTATTTCAATGGCCACTAACGATGATGAGATCCTTGCCGCGCTCTGCGCCAAATTCAATCTTAACCAGGTCTAAATCTTCATTATGTCATTCTTTTAATTTGATATACATATCCGTTTAAAATATATTTATACCATTGTGTGTATTTTATGTTATTATGTATTATGTACTTAAAGCATGAGCAGTCCGAATCGTTGGATGTTCCAGAATCCTGCAGTTTGTCTACTCCTGTTGACCTTATGAAGGTAATATGAGAATTTCCTTATTTGTAGTAAATTTTTTTAAACGTTAGTACTTATTGTCTTTTTATATCAGGATGAGTTGTCATACTGTGGTGAGAATGTTACACCTGCATCCCAAGCACTTGTAGGCACTAAGAATCCGTCTTCTGATGAAACAAAATGTAATATTCGTGAAGTGTTTGATGTGGATGATGCATTAGGTTGCTCCTCGACAAAGCGCCGCATCAGTGATGAACTCTCTCAGGATGAAGATGCTGGTGTTTCGACGCTTTTGATTCCAAAGATTGAGAAATAGTGTCTTCTGTATTTTCAAATACATTTATGTGTTGATTTCATATGCTGTTGCCATGTTGAACTTATGGTTTCCGTTTTGTTGCTTTTGGGTGTTTGGTGGGTTATGTTTTGGACTGATTATGTGGTTTTGAATTCCTAAAAACTTATCTGCTTATTATAATGTAGAGTAGGAGTTGGGTGGAAAGTCTATTTTTCCTAGAAGTCTAGGAAGGAATAAGAATTGGACGTGTGTCATTGAGAGATTTTAAGTAGAAGGGCTATCATGTAATTTCACATTTTAATTTTATTTTTGGAATGTATCTTCATTAACTAAAATTCCATGATTTTCGGAATTTTTATTATTTTCGAATTCAAATCTGGAAGTCAATGTGTTCATTAACTAAAATTCCATGTCACATTACATCGCATATTCCATTGTTCAGAAGATTACTGGAATTTATCAGCATGTTCTTGGTGCTGTGTTTTAACAGTTTACACGGCTAAAGTCAATTTTTTTATAGATCCCACAATATAAAGATGGTAAAACACAAGGTATGAATCTGATTGCTGTTAAAACACAATTGTATGAATCTGAATGCTAAAACACAAGTGTATGAATATGCTTGCTGTTAAAACACAACTGTATGAATCTGTTTGCTGTTAAAACACAACTGTATGAATCTGAATGCTAAAACACAGCTGTATGAATCTGCTTGCTGTTAAACCACATCTGTATGAATCTGGATGTTAAAACACATCTGTTTGAATCCGCTTGCTGTTAAAACACATCTGTATGAATCTGCTTGCTGTTAAAACACATCTGTATGAATCTGCTTGCTGTTAAAACACAACTGTATGCATCTGCTTGCTGTTAAAACACATCTGTATGAATCTGGATGTTAAAACACATCTGTATGAATCTGCTTGCTGTTAAAACACATCTGTATGAATCTGTTTGCTATTAAAACACATCTGTATGAATCTGAATGCTAAAACACAACTGTATGAATCTGCTTGTTGTTTAAACACATATGTATGAATCTGGATGCTAAACCACAACTGTATGAATCTGCTTGCTGCTAAAACACAATTGTATTAATTTGCTTGCTGTTAAAACACATCGTCAAGAAAACGGAGATGATAAGAACAATATTTGAATGGTGATGATGAACTCGGAGATGGTGGAGATGGAGAAGTGTTTTAATTTGATCAGGTGCTCTCCATCGTTTCTAAAGTTATCTTCTTCCATGATTGTAGTTAGTTTTGGTAGGGATTGGGGTTTCCAAGATGGTTTTGGAGAGAGAGAGGGGGAAAATCGCTTGAATTTAGGAACTGGGCGGTTATCTAATTGATTTAAAACACGGCCATTGACAAAATTGCCCCTACTCATTTAAAACAATCAATTAATTAAACTCAAATATTACAAGATTGCCATTGATTTAATCTCAACCCTTAAACACACCAATCGGATGGACCAGATCGCTTCCTAGACTTTCTAGGAAAAACACACTTTCCGTGCGAACCCTACTCTTATAATGTATATTGTTAAATAAATATTGAGATGTTCAATAGTCAATATTTATGTTTAAAACTTATGTGTATGAATATTAGCAACAATTTATAATATATATTGTATATACCCAATTAACAACTTTTTTATCTACAAACATTTCTAATCTTTAAGCAATTTTAATGTTATTATTTTATCTCATAATTTATATAGGATTATCCGTGGATGTGGTTGTTCTTTATTGGTTTTTACCGTTATCCCTACCCACTAAGATTTAGTAAGTATCCGTCATATGTTACAGTTTAAAAAAAATATTTAATTTGTGCCGGTTTCTCCCATTACTTATTTAAGTAATCTCATTCAATAGGTTTTTTATATACTTCAAATTTTCTCTAAGTCATTCAAAGAATGTTGTTCAGAAAAATCGTAACCAAGTATGAAGCGTAAATTCAAACCCATTTTATTTGGTTTTTTGTTTGCTTTATTGATCCATGTTTTATTTTATTTTTTTCTTTGGTTTATTTGGATAACTGAAGAAAATACCGTTTAACTTAAATAGTTATTAAATAAAGATAGTAATATTTTATTTTAAAAATCATATACAAATAAACCATAAACCTAACCGATGAACATCCGATTTACATTCCACAAAGATTACAAAATTTGTTGTTAAGTTTTTTTATCAATGTAATACATTATTTGGAATAATTAATTCAATAATATGAAACAATTTTATTTTACTTTTCATGAAATGATTTTTAATTACAAAATGATAAAATGCAATATTATAATTTATTGAGGTTATGTTTAATCCTTAGGTATTATATATTGTAATTCAAAATTTAAAAGCCACTGTTTCTTCTATTGTTTTAATGTTCCTGATCTTAATACTCTTTCTTCTTTTGAAAGCTTCTCCTTCTTTCAGAATTAACAATGTCAAAGAATTCACGTTCATTTTCTACAACAGCTAATTCATCTCAACGAAATTTACATAGCAAGTGAAATTATAACTTCTTAACTCATCATTTCCGAAATCAAAATCACCTTTTAGATTCAAATCATAATTCTACTTGGTTTTTTTGTAGGTCCTCTTATGAGAACTCCTGTTTCAGATATCTCTAACAGATCTCCTCTTTCAGATATCACAAATGGTAATAGCTCTTGAATTTGATTATAAGTATTCTTTTTTCCGTTTTATGTTTCTAAGTGGACTGATTCTTGTGTTTTGAACATATTATACTTTCTATGTTTTTTAGTTATTTCATCGAATGAAAGGCGTAAGCTTCGAAAATTAATACTTGATAATAAGAAATTGTTAAATGCATCGTCATCATCAACGAATGTTTGTAGCATCTTTTCTGAGAATGCAAATATGGTTGAATGTTCTGATTCTACGGATCAACATATGTACTCCATTGCGTGTCGAGCAGTTAGAAATGCTACTGGTTCTTTAATTTCAACTACACCAGGTTTGTATTTTGTTTCTTTATTATTTGTTTTGATAAACACATTACTAAACCACATACCGGTCTTAACATCAATGTTTTAATATTGGATGTTCATATAATGGCATCAACATAGGTACACCAGCAGATAGAAACCGTCGATATTCCATTACTTCTAGCATTATTAGCAACAACAATCAACCGATATTGGGTAGTAACTCTACGCTTACACGGCTGTCTTCTGGTAAACGTAACCTTGAGCGCAAGAAGCGTGATAATACTCCTGTACGTATGCTCTCTTTGGATTCCGACCAAGAAAATGTGTTCTTGTGCACTGATGAAGATCCTTATAAAGGGATATCTAAAGGTTTTAATCTATTTTATTCTTTTAGGACATTTGTTGTGTTCTACCTGTAATATAACTCTCAATCATTTGTTAACAGATTATTTGGACCATGGTGACCAAGTGCTTACATGTCAGCTTTGTAGTGCAAAGTTATGGGCATCGGAAGGTGGAAAAGGTCGTTTAACTATAAATAAGCTATGTTATGGTATGTGTTGTGGGTATGGTAAAGTTCAGCTACCGCCTTTAAAGGATGCACATCCGTCTTATCAAAATTTGTTTTCTTCCTCAAATCCAAAAAGCAACTTCTTCCTAAAGAACATAAGGCGATACAACTCTATGTTCTCTTTTACATCTATGGGTGGAAAGCTTGATTCTAATATCAACAAGGGCAATGCTCCATTTATATATCGTATCAGTGGCCAAAACTATCATTGCATGGGGAGTCTCAAACCTCCAGCTGGAAATGAAGCTAAGTTTTGTCAGCTATACATACATGATACTGAAAATGAAATAACAAACAGACAGGCATTATTCAGGTACGAGTGATTACTAAGTTCCATTTTTATTCTATTAAAGAACATCTAGAAATTTAACTATTTGTAGTTCAATATTAGTTGTTAAGTACCATCACTTAATCCTTAATCACTGATTCTCTATCCAGAGATTGCTACAACAGCAGTTGTTAACCATCAGTGTTTTAATCACCAGCAGTGCTTAAAAGTTTTTTTCATCAGCCGTTTGACTTAACAGTAGTTTGCGTTATTAATTCTAAATTCATCAGCTGTTGTAGGTAAACTGAAGTTTCCTACAATAAGCTCTGCCCAGTTAAGTTTCCTACAATGACATTGATTATAACAATTTAATAAGGCAAAACACTATTGGATATAATTACATTTGTACACAAAGTCTAACTAACCCCATCCAATGTTCAAGACCAAACCACTCATGCCTACCAAACCACTGTTTAAGACCAAACCACTGAAATGTTACTTTTCTCAACATATTCTAAAAGTTTTGAGCTGTATCAACAGTTGTTTACAACTGTTCTTCCTTAAAACTTAATTATTAATCACTGATTCTCTATCCACTGCTTATTACAATAGCAGTTGTTAATCTTATGTAGTTCACTATCAGTTGTTAAGTATCATCAGTGTTTTAATTACTATCAGTGCTTACAAGTTTTACATCAGCTGTTTGACTTAGTACTAATCTGTTTTTCCTTAACACTTAATTACTAATAACCGATTCTCTATCCACTGCTTATTAAAATAGTTATGTTATGTTAACGTTTTGTTGTTTTTTTTTCTTTTAACAGCAAAAGAACCAAACCTTCATCGCCTGCTGATAAAGAACTTGATGTTGAAATGATAAAGTATTTGAGGGCTTTATTAGATTCACAAAATATGTTGGTTAAGACATATAGCATGGTCAGAAACCATTTTCACCAATCTCCAGATGCCAACCTTAGTCTGCGACTAATTTATAGAAGAGAAAAAGACGGCAGGACATATAACTTACCCACCACATCTGAAGTTGCTGCTTTGGTTGTCGGAGACATAGATAAAGCTATAGACCATCGTGATATTGTTGTCCAGACCATAGATAAAGCTATAGACCAAGGATTAATATGATCCCGTCTGACAAAAAAATACCTTTTCAATTTCAACGAAGACAATTTCCGTTATCAGTTTGTTTTGCTATGACAATTAACAAGAGTCAAGGACAATCATTATCAAAGGTTGGTCTTTATTTGAAAGATCATGTCTTCACTCATGGTCAGTTGTATGTTGCATTATCAAGGGTCAAGACCAGAGAAGGCGTTAAAATACTAATATTCGGTGCTGATGGAAAACCAACAAATAAGACTTCTAATGTTGTTTACAAAGAAGTTTTTACTAGCTTGTAATCATTGTGAGGAATGTTAAAACGCTGTTTGATCAAAGTCAAACTACTTATGTTAAAAGCTAATTATAATAGATAAAACACTATTTGAGCAATGTTAAAACGTTGTTTGACTAAAGTCTGTTTGACCAAAGTCAAACTACTTTTGTTAAAAGCTACTTGATAAAACACTGTTTGACCAGAGCCTGTTTGACCAAAGTCAAACTACTTATGTTAAAAGGTACATATAATAGATAAAACTAAATTTTCCCTCGGCATTGCTTCTTGAGGTCATGAAACTTACTTATGTTAAAACCTAATTACTATTAATACATGATTCAAAGCATTCAAATTTTATGTTATGTTAATGGTTTTGCTATATGAAAAATTATTTTTCTTTGTTAATTTGAATGCCAAATCAATTCAACTAATCATGTACTTTACTCTTGTATGTCAATGTAAATAACAAATTTAAAAAGGGGTGTATGTGTAAATATTTTTCATCAGTTGGAAATATGGGAAGAGAAAAACACAACCGTCACTATTTCTTCATCATCATTACACCACGCTTAGAAGACAGTAGATCTTAACAAGTTAAACATCTGTGTTAGAAGACAGTAGATCTTAACAAATGTAAATAACAAATTTAAAAAGGGGTGTATGTGTAAATAACAAATTTAAAGAGGGGTGTATGTGTAAATATGTTTTGAAGAGGAAAACTGTGTTAGAAGACAGTAGATCTTAACAAGTTAAACATCTGTTAAGGCTTAAACAAATGTTTTCCCTTTAACAGATGTTTGGCCTTTTATATCAAATGTCTGGACTTAAACAGTTGTTTGACCTTAAACACATGTTTGAACCTTAAACAGATGTTTCGCCTTAAACAGATGTTCTTCTTCTATATCAGATATTTGGACTTAAACAGATGTTTGACCTTAAACAGATGTTTCGCCATAAACAGATGTTTGGTCTTAAACCAAACATTTGTTTAAGCTCAACATCTGTTTGACTATTTGTCAATATCTTATTGACTTTTGGTTAACATCTGTTTCAAATTTGGTCAACATCTTATTTTGTAAAAGAGGTACAAAAACAAAGATTTTTTCAAAATCTCAAATCACCCTATCATGTAAGTGCATTGATGTAAAAGTGGAAATGATGTTATTCATATGGTCCTGTTGTGCTTTTGTTTGTCCTCTAATATGAGTTCATGATATAATGCGGTGATTTCAAGACATTTTTGTTGAATCGAATGAGATGGTTGATGTAATGCGGTCGTATTAATAACAAATAGTAATTAATTAATCTAAATAACTTTCCCGAGCCCGGGAAGCAATCCCGGGTAAAAACCTAGTATATATATATATATAGGGGACCGCTAGAATGAGAACCACCTCGAGTTGTAAGAACCGCGAGAACCACACCGTACGGGGCGAGGTGGACCAAATTTTTTTTTCAAAAACGTAGATGCATGTATTATAAACACATTCGTAAAAAAAAAATTAAAAATGCCGTGTGTGTAGTTTTTTACACCACAAGTTTGTACGGAACTCGTAAACCACAAACTTGTGGTGTAAAAAACTACACACACGACATTTTTAATTTTTTTTTACGAATGTGTTTATAATACATGCATCTACGTTTTTGAAAAAAAAATTTGGTCCACCTCGCCCCGGATCAAGTAGTTCTCGCGGTTCTTATAACTCGAGGTGGTTCTCATTCTAGCGGTCCCCTATATATATATATATATAATATATTAAGACTTCATTATAAATTCTTGCATATGATACTAACTTATCACATCTATGCTCAATAATTAATCAGCTGTTGAGAAAAAAAGGTTTAAGAAAAGATTATGAATTGATTAAAATCCCAAATAATGCCTTCTTTTGATAATGTTTATAATTTATCAATTGTGTTAATGGTTGTAAAATAAGGATATGCATATGCTATATGCATGTCAGTTAACACTTAATGATTCACAAAGCACCAAGATCACCATATACAAGACTCATCAAGTACAAGGATCAAAATGTATCAAATGATGAATTAAGACTACAATGATCAAGATTTGCAAATGAATTGCAACATTTTATTAAATGCAACAAACCATCAATTACAATACTCATCAAGTGCAGTATATCATCAAGAACGACGAATCACCAAGTGAAACATATTGTTAAAGAATGTCATTGCAAAGGTGAATGATCAAAGCAACATGTGATGAAGATTCAAAGTCTACAAGTTCAAGAATGAAATATCATCTACAATCTATATAGGTCAAAGCATGATACACCAAGAGAATTACTTGGGGATTAGATAGATAATTAATCAAAACTTAATTACAAGATAACAAACTAATATTTCTCTAATCTTTACTAGTAAAGTCCTAACTAAATAAACAAGTTAATAATCAATTGGAGAGACTTTGAAAATAGAAGAGTCTAGTTAATTTCTTTCCATTTGTGAATGTAATCATGGCATAAGACAAAAAAGTTTCCGTAAATGAAAAGAAAACAACCATGATTTACCAAACCTCCAATATGCTTTGAAAACCAAACATCTATCTTGATAGATGTTAAAAGGATTGCTTTGAAAGGTTAAAAATCAAACATACGGGTGTTGAAAAGGTGTTGGTGGCGCCGAGGGAGGTCTTGAAGGGGTTAGAAGAAACACGGTTAAGTCCATCGTCATTCCAGATTCCTCAGGTGCTTTCAAGTAGTTGAGTGGTAATGCTGTGGTAGGAAGAACTGTCGACCTAGAAACCCTGGTTGACTTTGACAGGCTCATGAGGATTGCAAAAATTGCCTTCTCAAGGATCCAGTATTTGGGTGGTCTCTCCATTCTTATTTCGTTCTTTAATCCGGAGGCGGCTCTTGCTTTCGTTGAATCCAAGCCTGTTTGGGGTCCTTGGTTTACCAAACTCGAAGTGTGGAGTGGCCAATCCTTGCACTTTGAAAGTGTGGCCTGGCTCAAGTTGACTGGTATTCCTCTCCACCTGCTTGAACCAGATATTCTGGTCATGATTGGCGAATCTTATGGGGAAATCCTTCACTATCCAAAATCCTTGGAGGAGGATCTTGACTTGTCTGTAACCAGAGTGGGTGTGCTTGCAGGGGAAGCTAATAGAATTAAAGAGGAGGTTTCATTGAAGTGGAAGAACAGATCTGGGTGGAGGAAGAGTTAGACGACTGGGTCCCGGATTGTTTAGGTGTCCCGTTCAGTCCCTCGTCGGAGGGTTCTCCAATGATGAATTCGCCGCCGGCTGAAGGTGATCCTGTGTCCGGGAATAGTGGTTCCGAAAAGCCTTGGGAGGAGGTCAAAGAGGTGGGGGATGCTCAAAGTCCGGTGGTTAATGGGGATGTTTCCCATGCAACTGTTGAGTGCATGCAGGAGGAGAGAGAGAATTTCGGCTTGAATAAAGTGGGAGGATCTCCTAGGTTTGCGGAAGGGACATCGGTGGACCATGATGCTGTGGGACCCAATGTGGAGTGTAATGAAGGTCTAGGTCCTTTTGGGGACTTTAACTTTCTGGTGGGTAAGTGTGATAAAGTGGCCCAAAAGAAAATTGCTGTTAGACCTGTTTTGGTCAAAAATTACCGAAGCAATTAAGTGATCAAATTAGTTAAGTGAGGTAGTGTGCTAGAAGTCTTCGAAAAATATATGCTGATTTAGTAGTTAACAAAAACAGTTTTCAGGATACGGCTCAGGATATCGAGCTGTATCTACAATCAAACAATGAGCAAAAAGGTAAAGGGTGACACAGGATGTACGAGGAAAGCCATTAATCAATCTAGATCGCCGGCACAAAACCCTGGGAGCTGACAATCGCAGCTGCCTTGTTCTTCTTATTTCTTCAAATATCAGGATACAGTGCATGATATGATACGGATCGACTAGGTGTTACAATGTGATTTGAATACAAGTGTAAGTGTATTGTGAGTGTTTGCAGCTAGAGAGCGAGAGTGTACAAGAGATTGTGTGTGTTCTTATCTGATCCGATAAATCCTATTTATAGCAAAACGAAGCTAACTAACTAGCCTACAAATCCAGGATAAAACGAATATTCCCTTTGTGAACGTTGTAGTCCACGTCTTCCGGCTTCAACGTTTCTATTCCAACAGATTGGCCCGAGTCTTTGGGAGAAGAAGTCCACTTGAACATTATAAACTTGCTTCATTAATCTGCACGTGAATTAATTAGTCACTACCAGGATACTGCATCAGGATGTTACCAATATCCTGATCCGGTATCCTGATCACAACAAAAGGAACATAGTCAGAATATTATGCAGGATATATAAGCTGAAAATCACCCATAACAATTGTCCCCAAAATATATCTGTTGGTATACCAATTCCAACGGATATATTTTAAAACTTATCTCGTGAATCGAGGTTATTAAGTCGAAATGACGGTTGAAGTGATACGCTACAACTTCCTACGCGTAATCTTCACTCTTTTTGCATGATAATCCATCATCTTCACCAGAATTCCCAGGTAATTTCTCTCTTCCCTTTCTTCTCCGCTTTTCTTTACTAAAATCCTCCATGGCCAGTAGAACGAGATCACACACAGCCGATTCGATCCCGACTTTCGAAGCCTAAAACCTTCTCAAAGAACCTGAAAAAGAGTTCTGGTCGTTCGATAATGCTGACATTGCCGCCCTACGAGCCTCCGGTGCTTTCCCTGTTGACGCGATTATCCGTCCCTTTGACCGAGAGGTCCGATCAGATGTTTCTTCCAATGAATGGGTGTGCTTCTTGGCTTACCCCTTTTCCATAGGACTCCGATACCCCTTTCCGGCTTTCATATCTCGTTTCTTTGAACTTACCGGTCTTAGTTATGCCCAAACCATGCCTATGGTTTGGCGTGTGCTAGTGACCTTAGACCAAATCAGATCCCGTTTCATTCCCGAACTTTGCATCGAGGATCTCCCGGTTTCCTATCGCCTTCGTTCTCACGACAACAGTCGTTTTATCCTTTTTTCAACCTCCAAAAATCCCCTCATCCTCAAGGCCACAAAAAATGAGGATAAGTGGCAACAAAAGTACTTCTTTGTAAAAAGAGATTCTATTACTAAAGGTTTTGATCTTCCGGTGAAGCGGTTAACTTCTAGTAGGATTTAGGGTTTTAGGAATATCCCTAAACGTATCCTGAAGTTATATCCTGAACTGATATCTTTATTTCTTGTGCAGCAAACTTCAAAGAACTAGCCCCTCCAAGCGCTGAATCAGAGCAGAGGATCAAAAACATTTACCAACTCCCGGAGAGTGAGAGAACTTTTTCTCTATCCTTTGCAAGTTCAAGCCAAAGATCTAGCTCCGATATGTCTGGTAAGTACATTAGTATATATGAAACAAATTTTAGTTTATAAATATTCAAGAGTTAAGTGTTTCTCCCTTTTATGCAGCACCAGTCAAAGTTCTAGAGGTCTTCGATCTCGACGAGTTGGACAACTATTCTGCTCCTATCTCGGTGAAGAAAGAACCAAGTTCTAAAGCCATCACGTCTTCCAAGCCCACAGGTTCAAAAGCTGCTACCACCCCCAAGCCTCCTCCAGCCACCAAGACTCATGCCTCCAGTGCCCGGAATAGGAAGGAAATGGACTCTCCGGCTATCTCTGAGACCTTCCCTTACGAGAACCACGGATTCAATGAAGCCAACGGGTTCATGACTTCATTCCTCAATCAGGTAAAAACTCTCATCTGGTATCCTGCACATATATGTTGAACTACTATCCTGGACAGCCTATATATGTTGATACTTGTACTTTTGATTGCAGGGCCTCGAGCATCTCATGCACTTATACGAAGAAGCTTGTGGGCTCAACAAAATGCTGGAGGTCAAGCTCAAGAAAGCCGAAGTCATCATTGCTGATCAAGGGATGATTGCCGCAGCCAAGTCTTAGCATTACGAAGACAAATTCAAGGCGATGACCCAGGAGCATCAAGCTGACATTCACAAGGCTAATGAAGATGCCCAAGCCAAGCTGGATGCTGCTCATCTTCAATACCAGCATGATATGACTTCTTAGCGGGATGGCCTTAAAGGATCCGTTGTAATTTCCCTTCTCTAAGTCAGGTTAAGGATGGCCTATGAGGCCAAAGCCTTGGGCTTTGAATGCCCCTCCTGGAATGTCAACGCTTGGGAAACAAAATTAAAAGATCTCGGAGGCAGTTCCGTGGAACATTCTGCGAAGCCTACTGGTGAGGAGCCTTCCAAGGCGGCAGAAAAGGCGGCTGATGCTAGGGATGATGCCGAGAAGAATCCTGAGGGTGATGCTGATGCGGGTGCTAGAGGACACGCTGCTGGTAAAGAAGCTGCTGCTCCTTGAAAGCAGTGAAGTAGGCGATGATGGATGTTTGTGCCTAGGCCGGAGCCCACTTTTTAAGTCTGTTGGTTGTGGTTGTTGAACAATTTCTATTTCCTGTCTTTCAAACAATTTATATTTCCTGCACTTAGACAATATGGTGACCAAAGGTGGAGGGATCCTGAGTTTCAGGATGAAGCCCTTGGTCATCAGTTAGTATCGTTTATTTTGAACAATATAACAGTTGGAGGCGGATGGGTCTCGGTTTGAGATGAAACCTTCAACTGTTAAGTAAATATGCTAAAAAACTAATTGTGCTTTTGGTGGATGGATCTCAGTTTGAGATGAAACCAAAAGCACAAACTTTTGCTATGTTAATAATATTATCTTTTTATGACCTTATCTATCTTTGTCCTTTTTCAATTCTTGTTATGCATTGCTTAGTTTGAATACGATTTCAATGTTCCAAACTTAGTGTAATATTTTAAATGTCCAACCAAATATCATGAAAATATCTTGATCAGGATACTCGCAAATATCCTATTAAGACTTTTGTCAAATAGGGTTTTTACAACTCAAACAATTTAAATAAAGTTTTCAAAGAAAAATGATAGTTCACTTTTATTTTGCAAAGCTTGTTGTTTGATTTGAACATAGTTTCAATTTTTCAATTTAATTATCATACCTTAAACATTCTCAGCAATTTCCCTGAAATATATCCTGAAAATATATCCTGAAATATATCCTAAAATATATCCTAAGAATATATCCTGAGAATATACCCTAATCAGAATATCTTCAATCTAAGTATTATACTCATAAATGTTTTGATCAAACTTTTGTCAAATACAATTCCAAAAATTTAGATAAGGCTTTTGAAGGAACAAAAAGGAAAGATCATACCAGATACAAAGTTTAACCCTATCCTCAGACTTCATTCTTTTTGCAACTTTTCCACCGGAGATGTCCCCGGTCTGGGACACTTAGTGAACTAAGTCCAAGCTTGATCCCTTGAGTTCTTCACAATGCCTTAGTAGGAATGTCCCCTGTGCATTGTGTTTTCAAATACTTAGAAATTTTCTGGACTTCAATTGCAACTGTTTGTATAATTTTTGTGTTACAGGGGATAAACCCTAAAATGTCCTGGAGATAAATCCTTAGTATTCTGGGGATAAACCCATAGGTATTATGGGGAAAATCCCAAGTTTTCATGCGCTGCAGGCGGGAGTGTATAAACTCCAAGACTTAGAAAGGTGAAAACCTTTAAACCTTAGAGAGTATGAAAATACCATTTCGCGAGAGATGGTGATCAATCCTCATATACCATAAGGATCCAGGATATAGCCAATGATAACGAAATTGTCAGCCACTTTTACATGAACTGGTCCCGCCATCTTGAACTATTCCTGGATAACTTGCACTCCAGGCGGGGTGTTTAAACCCAATTCGAGAGAAAGGTGAATACCTTTAAACCTGTGAAGGGATCAGGATCCCTTAAATGTGAGAGAGGGGGCCAATCCTCTAATCCTTCGATTTATCCTGAGTGTATATCCTGGGGCTATATCCCGAAGCATATTCTGCAAGACAACCGCAAACTAAGGTTGGTGTTAGCCAGGCTAACACCCCTTCAATGCTTAAGTCAGTATTGGGTTCAAAAGAATAAATAAATTCAAACATATTAAAAGAGATAGAATTCATACCATCCTGAGTTAGAAATTAAATTCTAAACTCACTTGAAATAGAGCTTTAGGTGTATAGCATTCCAGGATCTTGGTAGCATATCCCCTTCCATATTCTTGAGTCGGTATGCTCCTTTCCCAGATTCTGATTCAACCTCATATGGTCCTTCCCACTTTGGAGCTAACTTTCCATCGGCAGGATTAGTAGTATTCTGAAAAGCTTTTCTTAACACCCAATCTCCAACTTGAAACCTTCTAGTCCTTAGATTTTTGCTATATGCTCTGGATATCCTTTGTTGATATGCCATCATCCTTAGCTTTGCTGCATCTCTTGTCTCATCCACAGTGTCCAATTCTTGGCACATAGCTTCAGTATTCTGCTCAGGATCCCAGAGATTAGATCTTGCTGTAGGGATCACCATTTCTGTTGGGATGACTGCTTCTGCTCCAAATACTAAGGAGAATGGAGTTTGGCCAGTTGCACTCTTTATTGTTGTCCTATCAGCCCATAGAACAAAGGGTAATTCTTCTGCCCATCTTCCTTTCTTAGCTCCAAGTCTTTTCTTTAAATTGTTGACAATTATCTTGTTCGAGGATTCTGCCTGTCCGTTTGCTTGAGGATGTACCGGAGTAGATGTAATCATCTTAATTCCCCAACTCTTACAAAAATCGGTTGTCCTCTTGCTGATAAACTAAGAGCCATTGTCACAAATTATCTCAGCTGGTACCCCAAACCTAGTCAGGATATTCCTTTTTATGAAGGATACTACTTCTTGGTCTCTGACTTGAACAAATGCTTCAGCTTCAACCCATTTAGAGAAATAATCGGTCATTGCCAGCATAAAGACTTTTCCTCCTGGAGCCTTTGGCAATTTTCCCACTATATCCATTCCCCACTTCATGAATGGCCAAGGGGAAGCAATAGGATATAGTGGTTCAGCAGGTTGATGCAGTATATTACTATGCCTTTGACATGCATCACACCTTCGAGCATATTCTGCAGCATCTATCCTGATCGTCGGCCAATAGTATCCTGCTCTTAATACCTTTGAGAATAACGATCTGCCCCCAGTATGGTTACCATAATCCCCTTCGTGTATATCCTGAAGCACTTCTTTGGTTTCGGGATCCTCCAAGCACCTCAGGTATGGTCCTGCAAGAGATTTCTTATATAAAACATCATTTATAATAGTGAATCGTGATACCTTCATCCTAAAGGCCTTAGGATTCTAATCCTTTGAGATGTGTCATTCCTTAAGATATCTCGTGATTGGAGCCGTCCAGGACTTAGGATCCTCCTCAGGATACTCGTCATCAGGATCCTGAATACTTGCTACTTCCACATCCTGAGACTTGAAAAGATCCAGCGCATGATATAGGATATGTATTATTGGTATCCGAGTTCCCTCTGGTATCTTGACTGATGATCCTAGATTTGCCAAGGCATCCGCTTCAGCATTATCCTCTCTTGGTACCTGTTCAAGTGTAAAAACATCGAAACTTCCTGCTAATTTTTTGAGAATTTCGAGATACTCGATTAACTTCTCACCTTTAACTGCATAGGATCCATTAAAATGATTAGTAATTAACAAGGAATCGACAAACACTTGTAAACTTTTAATATTCATATTCCTGGCCAACTCTAATCCTGCAATCAAAGCTTCATATTCTGCTTCCTTATTAGTGGCAGGAAATTCACACCTAATAGCCTGGGGTATTATGTCCCCCTGTGGTGATTTTAGTAGTATACCCAAACCTACACCTCTTACATTAGATGCACCATCAGTATATAATGTTCAGGATTCTAAATTTTCTCCTAGCTGTTGTACTTCTAGGTCTACTTCATTTTGAATATCAATACTGAAATCAGCCACAAAGTCGGCTAGAGCCTGAGACTTTATAGCATTTCTAGGTTCATATACTAGATCATAGGCACTTAATTTTACTGACCACTTAACCATCCTGCCTGACATCTCAGGTTTCCTAAGCACATTTTTATCAGGATAATTAGTTTTAACATGAATCCTATGTGTCTCAAAATAATGCCTAAGCTTTGTCGATGCCATAACTAGGGCCAATATCAACTTTTCTAAATGAGAATATCTAGTTTCAGCATCTAATAAACTTTTGCTAACATAATAGACAGGATACTGCTGACCTTCGTGATCCTTTACCAGGACAGCACTTACTGCGTTCCCTGATACTACAAGATATAGGTGTTAGGGGTCATTTTCTTTGCATACATATCCTGACCAATATCCTGCCTTTGTTTGTTTATTTGTGACAAGGATGCTGGAAGAGGATATTGCTAACATCTTGGGCGATATCCTGAGGTTTATTGAATTAACCACGTGCAGGTTAAAGGCTGAGACTTGCTAACGGTCAAGTGGACTTCTTCTCCTCAAGACTCGGACGAGTTTGTTGAAGGAGAGACGTTGAGCCCGAAAGACCAGGTCTACAACATTCGGTGAAGGAATATTCGGTGGATCCCGCAAGTTTAGGATAGTTTGTTACATTATCTTTACTATAAATAGATGGGGGCGGATCAGTTTAAGGCACACAATTTACACTTACACTCTCGAACACTTTCACTCTCGAGCTCAATGCAAACATCACACTTGTATCCAAATTTCATTGTAACACATAGTCGATCCGCACCACATCCCGCACTGTATCTTGACGTTTGAAGTAATAAGAAGAACAAGGCAGCTGCGATTGTCAGCTCCCGAGGTTTTATGCCGGCGATCTAGATTGATCAAGGGCTTTCCTCGTACACCTCGTGTCGTTTACTTTCCTTTTTGCTCATAGTTTGATCATAGATACAGCTCTATATCATGAGCCGTATCCTGAAACTGTTTTCATATCTAATTTTGTTAACACATTTTTCATACATATTTCTAGCACACTACCTCACTTAACTAATTTGATCACTAAATTGCTTAGGTAATTTTTGACCAAAACAATTTGGCGCCCACCGTGGGGCAAGTGGTTCTCTCTTTACTAAAATTTTTTGTGAAATCGCTAATCGGCTTTCTATTTTCAAAACTTTTTGCCACATTGTCCATAATGGCCTCAAGATCAAACATGAGTTCCTCTACTGTGTCTGCTATGACTTCTGCTACTACTGGTTCGGTGCTTCCACCACCTCCTCCAAGGATGCCAGCCTCTTCACGACCTCAGGATATTATCCCTACTCGCAGTGTTCAGGAATCTGCTCCCGTTCTAGCTTCTAATGATGAAATTCTCACTTTATTTGGAAGTGTGCAAGAACAAATGAGGCAGCAACAGGAAACAAACCAAATGCTTTTAAGGAAAATACAACTCCTGAAGTCTGGCTCGAGCAGATCTGCTGAGGATAATGTCACTCCATTACATCCCAGGACGTTGAACTTTAGTTCAGCTGTGTATACCGAGGATAACAGGGGGAATATTGTGCCCAGCCTTCCTCAGAATCATACTCCTGAAATACCCTCCTCGGTCAGGATGTCAACCATGAGGAGCTCAGGATATGCTTCAGGATATGGGCAAAATCCTCCAACGGGTAACGTGTCAAATAATAATAATACTCCTGCTACTAACAATAGTGGATCTTTGCAGGATACAGGTGTAACATCAGCACTTACTAGGGAACTTCAGAAGTTGAAGGACATGATATCTAGTGTACCTGGTGTTATGGGTGAAATTCTGAGCCCATATCCTGGGAAATATCTTGATCTATATCTTATTTATGTAGTATCTGTTTACATCCGGGATGCTGGTTCAGGATATTGGTAACATCCTGAACGGTATCCTCGGGATTACTAATGGATTATGTGCAGGTACGTGTGTTAGAAGCTAGCAACGTTCACAAAGACTTATTCCGCGGAAGACTCGGTCCAGGCCGTTCAAAGAAAGACGTTGAAACCTTATTACTCGGTCTACAACGTTCGTGGTGGAATATTCGGAGCATCCCATATTTATAGGAATGTTTGTTTGTATTTCGTTACTATAAATAGGAGGAACACCAGATCAAATAGGACACAACAATCTCACTGCAATCA
Organism: Helianthus tuberosus; assembly: GCA_030545235.1. Lineage (NCBI taxonomy): Eukaryota > Viridiplantae > Streptophyta > Magnoliopsida > Asterales > Asteraceae > Helianthus > Helianthus tuberosus. The sequence continues at coordinate 177,151,951 of CM060397.1, forward strand.
CACTCACTACACTCTAACACTTGTTCTCTCGCAATTTGTACTCTCACACAAATTCATTGTAACACTTAGTGATCTGGTTGATATCCTGCACTGTATCCTGAAGTTTAAAGCAATAAGAAGAAAAAGGCAGCTGCGATTGTCAGCTCCCGAGGTTTTATGCCGGCGATCTAGATTGATCAAGGGCTTTCCTCGTACATCTCGTGTCATTTCCTTTACTTTTTGCTCATTGTTTGATCGTCGATACAGCTCAATATCCTGAGCCGTATCCTGAAACTGTTTTTGCAAGTAATTTGATTAACATATTTTCGACACTTGTTTCTAGCACACTACCTCACTTAACTAATTTGATCACTTAATTGCTTCGGTAATTTTTGACCAAAACAATTTGGCGCCCACCGTGGGGCAAGTGGTGCTCTCTTTACTAAAATTTTTTGTTAAATCGCTAATCGGTTTTTTATTTTCAAAACTTTTTGCTACATTGTCCATAATGGCCTCAAGATCAAACATGAGTTCCTCTACTATGTCTGCTATGACTTCTGCCACTACCGGTTCGGTGCTTCCACCACCTCCTCCAAGGATGCCAGCTTCTACGCAATCTCAAGATGTTATCCCTACTCGGAGTATCCAGGGATCTGCTCCCGTTTTAGCTTCTAACGATGAAATTTTAACCTTATTTGGAAGTGTGCAGGAACAAATGAGGCAACAACAGGAAACAAACCAAATGCTTTTAAGGGAAATACAACTCCTGAAGTCTGGCTCGAGCAGATCTGCTGAGCAAATTGTCACCCCATTACATCCCAGAATGTTGAACTTCAGCTCGGCTGTGTATACTGAGGATAACAGGGGGAATATTGTGCCCAGCCTTCCTCAAAATCATACTCCTGAAATACCCTCCTCGGTCAGGATGTCGACCATAAGGAGCTCAGGATATGCTTCAGGATATGGGCAAAATCCTCCAACGGGTAACGTGTCAAATAATAATAATACTCATGCTACTAACAATAGTGGATCTTTGCAGGATACAGGTGTGACATCGGCACTTACTAGGGAACTTCAGAAGTTGAAGGACATGATATCAAGTGTACCCGGGGTGGTCCAGCCAATCCCGGAAGTGTCTCAAGACAGCCACAAGATATCTCGTTTTGCATATCCTATCTGTGATGCTGAGATCCCAAAGAGGTTCCAAACCCCCAACATGAAGCTTTATGACGGAACAACGGATCCTGAAGAGCATATTGCTCAGTATAGGGAAAGGATGGGGATTAACCCTATCCCTCTGGATCTCAAGGAAGCATGCTTGTGCAAGGGTTTTGGTTCAACCTTGACCGGATCAGCTTTGAAATGGCTCTTGAATGTGCCTCCACATTGAATTACATCTTTTGCTCACTTAGTAAATTTATTTAATAGTCAGTTTTCTTGTAGTAGAAGCTTCGAAAAATTAACAAGTGATCTCTACAGGATAACACAAGGGCCTCAGGAATCCCTTAGGGATTATGTGAACAAGTTTAGCCGGGAATCACTAGACATTCCTCATCTTGATGTTGCGACAGCTGTGCAAGCTTTCAAGATGGGGTTGCAAAAGGATTCTCAATTTTACCAAGACCTTGTAATGAACCCATGCAGGAACCTGGATGAAGCTCGGAAAGGGCCCTAAGATACATTCGGTTGGAAGATGACAGAAAGATGCAAGAAAGGATGAACTCATCCAACACTTATGAGTCAACTAACAGGAAGTCAGAATCCTCATTCAAGTCGTATCGGCCTAAGCCATATGGCAGAAATGAGAACAAGAGAGTGAATGCTGTCGAGGATGAGGATCCTGAAGAGTATCCTGAATTATCGGAATATTGCTTTTCTGTAAACATTCCTGAATTGATGTATGCCATGCAGGGTCTAGGGGACAAGGCAAGATGGCCTCGAAAGAATCAACAAAAAGCGGATTGGAAAGACAAATCAAAATGGTGTGCTTTCCACGAAGATTTCGGACATATGACTGAGGATTGCATCGCTTTGAGGAAAGAAATAAGCTATCTTCTAAGCAAGGGATATTTGAAAGATCTCTTAGGGAGAAAGAAGAATAAGGGTCAGGATACTGAGAAGGATCCTGAGCGAGCAGCATCACCTCCCGCGGATGCCAAGATAATCAACTTCATTTCGGGAGGATCCGACATTTGTGGGACTTCGTATTCGGCAGCAAAGAGACATGCAAAGGAAGCTAAGGCCGAAAGGGGAGACAAACCTGTCAGGATGACTACACTCACAACTGACAAAGTGATCACATTTGATGCTGATGACAGGGATACTGTCCAGGATCCTCACCATGATGCTCTGGTAATAACGTTATATGTGGCTAACCATTTTGTACGCAGGATATTGGTTGATAATGGCAGCTCCGTCAACATAATCCAACTAGAGACACTTAAAAGAATGAATGTATCTCCAATGGATATCACTTCAAAGTCTACCGTGCTTGTTGGGTTCAGTGGAGAGGCCAGAAACACAGTGGGAGAGATAAAGTTGCCGGTGTACGTTGAAGGAATTAACTCGATACAGCGTTTCTGTGTGATGGATTCTCTATCCTGCTATAACATTATACTGGGAAGACCGTGGATTCACGATATGAAGGCAGTGCCATCAACATATCACCAATGCATCAAGATACCTACCCCTTGGGGGGTTGTTAAAGTTGATAGCGATCAGCAGGAGGCGAAAGAATGCTACTCATCCTCAATGAAATCCTCAACCAAACCTAGTGTAGCATAGCAATTAAAGACACGGGCCCAGGATATCGTGGAGGATCCGGAGCAGGATGTGAAGAAAATTATCCTCGACCAGGATAATCCCTATATTTCGGTGCTCGTGGGAACCAATATCCCTCAGGATATTGAAGAGCAGTTAATTAACTTTTTAAAATGCAGGATGTCGATGTTTGCATGGAAGCATGAGGATATGACAGGCATATCCAAAGACATTATCACTCACAAGCTTGGAATTGATAAATCATTCAAGCCCGTGCAACAAAAAAGAAGGAAGTTTGCTCCTGAACGCAATACAATTATTCAAGAGGAAGTTGAAAGATTGTTGAAGTCCAAAATGATTAGAGAAGTCAAGTTCCCAAGGTGGCTAGCAAACGTGGTTGTGGTACAGAAGAAAAATGGGAAATGGAGAGTCTGTGTAGATTACACAGACTTGAACAAAGCTTGTCCTAAAGACCCATTTCCTCTCCCCCACATTGATGCAATGGTAGATGCCACTGCTGGGCATGAAATGCTGACTTTCATGGATGCATCCTCAGGATTTCAACAGATCCAAATGGAGCCTTCTGACCAGGAGGATACTGCCTTCATGACAACAACAGGTATTTATTGTTATACAGCTATGCCTTTTGGTTTGAAAAATGCAGGTGCAACATACCAAAGATTGGTAAACATGATGTTCAAAGACAAACTGGGGGACACCATGGAGGTGTACATTGACGATATGGTGGTAAAGTCAAAGAAAGCTCAGGATCACCTCTAGGATATTAAAGGAGCGTTTGATATCCTGGATCAGTATAATATGAAGCTGAATCCCACTAAGTGCCATTTTGGAGTAGGAGCAGGATAATTCCTAGGATATATGGTGACCAAAAGAGGAATAGAAGCAAGCCCGGAACAGATTAAAGCCATCTTGGATATTAAATCACCCTCAAATATGAAGGATGTTCAACGATTAACAGGACGAGTGGCAGCATTGAATAGATTTATCTCAAGGTCTTCAGAAAAATGCAAGGATTTTTATGATATCCTGAAGAAGAACAAAAAATTCGAATGGGGTGAGAAGCATGAAGCAGCCCTACAGGATTTGAAACGATATCTCTCAACCGCACCTCTACTGATGAAACCTGAAAATGGTGAACCACTATCCCTGTTGTTTTGGTCAAAAATTACCTAAGTAATTAAGTGATCAAATTAGTTAAGTGAGGTAGTGTGCTAGAAGTGTTCGTGAAAAATATGCTTGTTAAGTTGTTTACAAAAACAGTTTCAGGATATAGCTCAGGATACCGAGCTGTATCAACAATCAAACAATGAGCAGAAATGTAAAGGTTGACACGAGATATACGAGGAAAGCCCTTGATCAATCTAGATCTCCGGCATAAAACCTCGGGAGCTGACAATCGTCGGCTGCCTTGTTCTTCTTATTGCTTGAATAACAGGATACAGTGCAGGATATGGCTCAGATCAATTCTAAGTGGTACAACGATTGAAAGTGTTGAGTGTTTGTGCGTAATAGAAAGAAAAAAGAAGTGTGAGTTCGAGTGTAGAGAGTGAAGTGTGTGTTCCTATTGATCTGGCCTCCTATTTATAGTTACAGATAACAAACTAACTCTCCTATTATTCCGAGATGCTGGGAATATTCCATTCTGAACGTTGGGGGCTGCTTTTACTCGTTTTCCACGTGCTTATTGACTACAAAACCGGGTCTTCAGCTCATATAACCGTTACAATGTCAATAACATTGACCAACATCCGATATTCTCGCGGAATATGCCTTTCTGACCGTTACAAGACCCATCCTTCCACCATCAACGTCCATTTTTCAACCACCTTGAGCGAATCTTCAGGTAGATCAAGTCTTTTAACGTTGGTACCTTGCAACCAACGTTTTACAAGCCAATCGTTAGTAATAGTCAGGATACTGCCTCAGGATATTATCAATATCCTGGCCCGGTATCCAGATATGGTATCCTGATCGGTATCCTGATCATATACAACTAATAAAAAATCAAGATACAAAGTCAGGATATGGGCTCAGAATTTCACCCATAACAATTGTCCCCAAAAATATAACTGTTGGATATCCTGATTCCAACGGATATATTTTTTAGTCATTCCAACATGTCTGGTAAGGATATCTGTTTTAAATATTCCTGCATAGGTTTGGTTACTTCAGAATACTATCATGTGATGAAATTAGAATTACTCCCTTTTACGCAGATTCCATCAAGGACCCTGCTACTTTTGATCCAGAGGAGCTTGACAGCTTTTCTAAGCCTGCCTTGGTGAAAAAGGAACCATATGTTGCCATCAGCTCTAAGCCCTCTGCTGCTGCTTCCGAAGGTTTCTCTTATGGTGACCTTGGCTTCATGGAATCCATCGAGCCCATAATCTCCTTCCCTAATAAGGTAAGTATCCAGATCCTGTATCCCGTACACATATACTGAACCTGTATCCTGGTCAGTTTGTCTTTAGTGATACTTATATTTTGTAGGGTCTAAATTATCTGGTCGTCCTGCACTTAGAACAATTTTATTTTCCTGCAAGTAGAATAGTTTGACAGTTGAAGGTGGAGGAATCCTGTGTTTTCAGGACGAAGCCTTCAACTGTTTATGTAAATATGCTTTAAAAACTTAATTGTGTTCTCGGTGAATGGGTCTCTTTTTGAGATGAAACCAAGAATACAATTTTTTGGACTAATAACAATAAACTAACCTTTTCGACCTTATCTCCGTGTTATATGTTATTTTGAAAAATTTGTTCTGAATATCCTGATCAGGATACTGGTATGATACTTAATTGCTTTGTCCCCTTTGTTCAAAATGTTTGACAAAAACTTAGTTAAATACAAATTTTCATAAAAACTTAACTTACTCAGATAAGGCCTTCAAACTTAAGAAAAGTAAGAATCCATACCAGAAACACCTAGGCAATAATCTTCATTCTTAAACCTTTGAATCATTCGCAATGTCCCCAGTGGGATATAATGTTGGCATAGGTTTCCTTCTCGCTCCAGCATAAATGTCCCCAGTAGGATATAGTATAAGCATACGTCATGTTCCATCACGGATGTCCCCTGTCTGTGCAGGACCAGTATGTTGTACCAGGATATGATCCTTTAGCAATTCTTCAACCAGTTGTTTAATCTTAGCAATCTTTTTTCAAAAATTTATGTAGACTCGTAAATGATTATGTTTTTTGAAAATATACTTCGGGATTATCCAAAAACTTTTTATTTTATTGGGACTAAACCCATTTTCTAGGCATTTAAGCCGGAGCATAAGAACCTCAAGACTTGAAAAGGTGAAAACCATTAATTCTTTGAGTTTTACTGGGGATTTTACCCACGTTTCGTGCGCTACAGGCGAGGGTGTGGAAACCCCAAAACTTAGAAAGGTGAAAACCTTTAAACCTTAGAAGAGTGTGAAAACACTCTTGTTTTCGTGCGCTACAGGCGGGAGTGTATAAACTCCAAGACTTAGAAAGGTGAAAACCTTTAAACCTTAGAGAGTATGAAAATACCATTTCGTGAGAGAGGGTGATCAATCCTCATATACCTTAAGGATCCAGGGTATAGCCAACAGTAACGAAATTGTCAGCCACTTTTACATGAACTGGTCCCGCCACCTTGAACTATCCCTGGATAACTTGCGCTCCAGGCGGGGTGTTTAAACCCAATTCGTGAGAAAGGTGAAAACCTTTAAACCTTTGAAGGGATCAGGATCCCTTAAACGTGAGAGAGGGGGCCAATCCTCTAATCTTTCGAGTTATCCTGAGTGCATATCCTGGAGCATATGCTGCAAAACAATTGTAAACTAAGGTGGGTGTTAGCTTGGCTAACACCCCTCCGATGCCTAAGTCAGTATCGGGTTCAAGATAATAAACAAATATATTTAAAAGAGGTAGAATACATACCATTCTGGGATAGAAATTAAATTCTATTCTTACTTGAAATAGAGCTTTAAGTGTATAGCATTCTAGGATCTTGGTAGCATATCCCCTTCCATATTCTTGAGTCGATATGCTCCTTTCCCTGCTTCTGATTTGATTTCATAGGGTCCTTCCCACTTTGGAGCCAACTTTCCATCAGCAGGATTCGTAGTATTCTGAAAAGCTTTTCTTAACACCCAATCCCCAACTTTGAATCTTCTAGTCCTTATATTCTTGTTGTATGCTCTGGATATCCTTTGTTGATATGCTGCCATCCTTAGTCTTGCTGCATCTCTTGTCTCATCTATGGTGTCCAAATCCTGGCACAAAGCTTCAGGATTCTGCTCAGGGTCCTAGAGGATAGATCTCGCAGTAGGCATCCCCATCTCTGTTGGAATCACTGCTTCTGCTCCGAATACCAAGGAAAATGGGGTTTGGCCTGTTGCATTCTTTACCGTTGTCCTATCAGCCCACAAAACAAAGGGTAACTCTTCCGCCCATCTTCCTTTTTTGGCTCCAAGCCTCTTCTTTAAGTTATTGACTATTATCTTGTTTGAGGATTCAGCTTGTCCATTCGCTTGAGGATGTACCGGAGTAGATGTGATCATTTTGATTCCCCAACTCTTGTAAATGTCAGTAGTCCTTTTGCTTATAAACTGGGACCCATTATCACAAATGATCTCAGCTGGTACCCCAAACCTAGTCAGGATATTCCTCTTTATGAAGGATACTACTTCTTGGTCTCTAACTTGAACAAATGCTTCAGCCTCAACCCACTTAGAGAAATAATCCGTCATTGCTAACATAAAGACTTTTCCTTCCGGAGCTTTTGGTAACTTCCCTACTATATCCATCCCCCATTTCATGAATGGCCAAGGGGAAACTACAGGATATAATGGTTCAGCTGGTTGATGTAGTATGCTACTATGTCTTTGACATGCATCACATCTTCGAGCATATTCTGCAGCATCTTTCCTCATCGTTGGCCAATAATATCCTGTCCTTAATACTTTCAAGAACAATGATCTGCCCCCAGTGTGATTACCACAATCCCCTTCATGTATATCCTGAAATACTTCTTTGGCTTCAGGATCCTCCAAGCACCTCAAATATGGTCCTGCAAGAGATTTCTAGTATAACACATCATTTATAATAGTAAATCGTGATACCTTCATCCTAAATGCCTTAGGATTTTCCTCCCCGGGAATGTGTCCTTCCTTGAGATATCTCATGATTGGAGCCGTCCAGGATTTGGGATACTTTTCAGGATACTCTGCATCTGGATCCTGAATACCCGCTACTTCTTTATCCTGAGGATTCGTTGCAGGATACAAGATATGTAATATCGGTATTTGGGTCCCTTCTGGTATCCTAATCGACGATCCAAGATTTGCTAAGGCATCTGCTTCAGCATTATCCTCCGTTGGTACCTGTTCAAGTGTAAAAACATCGAAATATCCTGCTAATTTTTTAAGAATATCGAGGTATTCGATTAATTTCTCACCCTTAACTGCATAGGATCCATTAAAATGGTTAGTAATTAACAAAGAGTCAACATATACTTGTAAATTTTTGATGCTCATGCTCTTAGCCAACTCTAATCCTGCAATTAAAGCCTCATACTCTGCTTCATTATTAGTAGCAGGAAATTCACATCTAATAGCCTGGGGTAATATGTCCCCCTGTGGCGATTTTAGTAGTATTCCCAATCCTACTCCTCTTATATTAGATGCACCATCAGTATATAATGTCCAGGATCCTGAGGATTCTCCTAACTGTTGAACTTCTAGGTCTACCTCATCCTGAATGTCACTACTAAAATCAGCCACAAAGTCAGCTAAAGCCTGAGACTTTATGGCATTTCTAGGTTCATATACTAAATCATAAGCACTCAACTTTACTGACCACTTAGCCATCCTGCCTGACATTTCTGGTTTCCTAAGCACATTTTTAACAGGATAATTTGTTTTAACATGAATCCTATGTGTCTCAAAGTAATGTCTAAGTTTCGTTGATGCCATAACTAATGCTAGTATCAATTTTTCTAAATGAGAATATCTAGTTTCAGCATTTAATAAGCTTTTGCTAACATAATAAACAGGATATTGCTGACCTTCATGGTCCTTTACAAGGATGGCACTTACAGCATTCCCTGATACTGCGAGGTATAGGGATAATGGTTCACCATTCTCAGGCTTCATCAGTAATGGTGCAGTTGAAAGATATTTCTTCAAATCCTGCAAGGCTGCTTCATGTTATACTGATCCAGGATATCGAATGCTCCTTTAATATCCTGGAGGTGATCCTGAGCTTTCTTTGATTTTACCACCATATCGTCAATATATACCTACATGGTGTCCCCCAGTTTGTCTTTGAACATCATGTTTACCAATCTTTGGTATGTTGCACCTGCATTTTTCAAACCAAAAGGCATAGCGGTATAACAATAAATACCTGTCGGTGTCATGAAGGCAGTATCCTCCTGGTCAGAAGGTTCCATTTGGATCTGCTGAAATCCTGAGGATGCGTCCATGAAGGTCAGCATTTCATGCCCGGCAGTGGCATCTACCATTGCATCAATGTGGGGAAGAGGAAATGGGTCTTTAGGACAAGCCTTGTTTAAGTCTGTGTAGTCTACACAATCTCTCCATTTCCCATTTTTCTTCTGTACCACAACCACGTTCGCTAGCCACCTTGGGAACTTAACCTCTCTGATCATCCTGGACTTCAATAATCTCTCAACTTCCTCCTGGATAATCGTATTCCGCTCAGGAGCAAATTTCCTTCTTTTCTGCTGAACAGGCTTGAATGATTTATCAATTCCAAGCTTATGAGTGATAATGTCTTTGGATATGCCTGTCATATCCTCATGCTTCCATGCAAACGTTGACATCCTGCATTTCAAAAAGTTAATTAACTGTTCTTCAATATCCTGAGGGACATTGGTTCCACCAAGATATCTGGATTATCCTGGTCCAGGATAATTTTCTCAACATCCTGCTCTGAACACTCCGTGATATCCTGGGCTCGTATCTTTAATTGCTATGCTGCATTGGGCTTGGTTGAGGATTTCATCGAGGATGAGTAACACTCCTTCGCCTCCTGCTGATCACTATCAACTTTGACAACCCCCCAAGGGGTAGGGATCTTGATGCACTGATGATAAGTCGATGGCACAGCCTTCATGTCATGGATCCATGGCCTACCCAATATAATATTGTAGGAGTCCATGACACAGAAGCGTTGCATTGAGTTGACCCATTCAACATACACATGCAACTTTATTTCTCCCACGGTACTCCTGGCTTCTCCACTAAACCCAATAAGCATAGTGGATTTCGAAGTAATATCCATCGGGGATACATTTATCCTCCTCAGTGTTTCCAGCTGAATTATGTTGACGGAGCTGCCATTATCCACCAGTATCCTGCGCACAAAATCATTAGCAACATATAAAGTTATTACCAAAGCATCATGGTGAGGATCCTGGACAGTATCCCTGTCATCACTGCCGAACGTGATCACTTTATCAGTTGTAAGGGTTGACATCCTGGTTGGCTTATCTCCCCTTTCTGCCTTAGCCTCTTTTGCATGTCTTTTTTGCTGCAGAATAAGAGGTCCCACAGATATCGGATCCTCCTGAAATAAAGTTAATTATCTTGGTATCTGCAGGAGGTGATGCTGCTCGTTCAGGATCCTTCCCAGTATCCTGACCCTTATTCTTCTTTCTTCCCAGGAGATCCTTCAGATATCCTTTGCTCAGCAGATAGCTTATTTCTTTCTTCAGGGCAATGGAATCATCTGTTATATGCCCGAAGTCTTCATGGAAGGCACATCATTTAGATTTATCCTTCCAACCTGTATTCCTTGGATTCTTTTTCGGCCACCTAGCTTTGTCCCCCAGTCCCTGCATAGCATACATTAACTCAGGAACATTTACAGAAAAACAATACTCTGGGATTTCAGGATATTCTTCAGGATCCTCGTCTTCAACAGCATTCACTTTCTTATTATCGTTCTTAGCATATGGCTTTGAATAGTACTGTTTGTAGGAAGATTCCGACTTCCTATTCGTCAATTCATATGTTGAAGATGTGTTCATCCTCTCATGCATTTTCTTATCATCTTCAAGCCTTATGTATCTCAAAGCCCTATTCCGAGCTTCATCTAAATTCCTGCAAGGATTCATTACAAGATCCTGATAAAATTGACAATCCTTCCGTAACCCCATTTTGAACGCTTGTACTGCCGTAGCAATACCAAGGTTCGGGATATCCAGGGATTCTCTACTAAATTTGTTAACATAATCCCTTAGGGATTTTTGTGATCTTTGTGTTATCCTGTAAAGATCACTTGTTAGTATCTCAAAGCCCTTGCTACAAGAAAATTGACTGATAAAGAAATTAACTAAATGAGAAAATAATGTAATTGAATAAGGTGGAACATTTAAAAGCCATTTTAAGGCCGATCCTGTTAAAGTTGAACCGAAGCATTTGTATAAGCATGCTTTCTTAAGTTCTGGTAGGATTGGATTTATTTCCATACTATCCCTATTTTGGGCAATATGCTCCTCAGGATCTGTCATCCCATCATACAACTTCATGCTGGGAGTCTGGAATCTTTTTGGAATTTCAGCATCACAAATTGGATGAGCAAATCAGGATATCCTGTGACTATCCTGAGATACTTCCGGTATAGGCTGCACTACTCTAGGAACGCTTGATATCATATCCTTCAATTTTTGAAGTTCCCTGGTCAATGCTGGTGTTACACCTATATCCTGCAAAGAATCATAATTATTAGTAGCAGGGATACTGATATTGGCAAACATGTTACCAGCCTGTTGACTTTTGCCATATCCTGGGCCATATCCTGGACCATATCCTTGATCATATCCCGGATCCCACACGGTCGATATCCTGGCGGACGATGGTATCTCCAGCATGTCGCTCCGGGACTGACTTGGTATCATGTTGCCTTGATTATCCTCGGTAAATGTTGCTGAACTAAAGTTCAGCATCCCGGGCTGTAGAGTCTCCCTATACTGGGCAATATGCTCCTCAGGATCCGTCGTCCCATCACACAGCCTCATGTTAGGGGTTTGAAATCTCTTCGGGATTTCAGCATCACAGATAGGATGTGCGAAACGACATATCCTGTGGTTGTCTTGGGACACTTCCGGAATTGGCTGGACCACTCCATGTACACTAGATATCATGTCCTTCAATTTCTGAAGCTCCCTAGTAAATGTTGACGTCATACCTGCATCCTACAAAGATCCACCATTATTAGTAGCATGAATATTATTATTTGACATGTTACCCATCTGAGGATTCTGGCCATATCCTGAAGCATATCCTGAGCTCCTCACAGTTGACATCCTGATCGAGGAGGGTAATTCAGGAGTATGATTCTGGGAATGGTTAGGCACAATATTTCCCCTATTATCTTTAGTATACACAACCGAACTGAAGTTCAAAGTTCTGGGTTGTAAGGGAGTGACGATATCCTCAGCAGATCTGCTCGAGCCAGACTTCAGGAGTTGTATTTCCTTCAACAGCATTTGGTTTGTTTCCTGTTGCTGCCTCATTTGTTCCTGCACACTTCCAAACAAGGTTAGAATTTCATCATCAGAAACTAAAATGGGAGCAGATTCCTGAACACTCCGAGTAGGGATAACATCTTGAGTAAATGAAGAAGCTGGAATCCTTGGAGGGGGTGGTGGAAGCACCGAGCCAATAGTTGCTGAAGTTGTAGCCGACACGGTGGAAGAGCTCATGTTTGATCTAGAGGCCATTGTAAATGATGTGGCAAAAAGTTTTGAAAACAAAAAACCGATTAACGATTTCACAAAAAAATTTAGTAAAGAGAGCACCACTTGCCCCACGGTGGGCGCCAAATTGTTTTGGTCAAAAATTACCTAAGTAATTAAGTGATCAAATTAGTTAAGTGAGGTAGTGTGCTAGAAGTGTTCGTGAAAAATATGCTTGTTAAGTTGTTTACAAAAACAGTTTCAGGATATAGCTCAGGATAACGAGCTGTATCAACAATCAAACAATGAGCAGAAATGTAAAGGTTGACACGAGATATACGAGGAAAGCCCTTGATCAATCTAGATCTCCGGCATAAAACCTCGGGAGCTGACAATCGTCAGCTGCCTTGTTCTTCTTATTGCTTGAATAACAGGATACAGTGCAGGATATGGCTCAGATCAATGCTAAGTGGTACAACGATTGAAAGTGTTGAGTGTTTGTGTGTAATAGAAAGAAAAAAGAAGTGTGAGTTCGAGTGTAGAGAGTGAAGTGTGTGTTCCTATTGATCTGGCCTCCTATTTATAGTTACAGATAACAAACTAACTCTCCTATTATTCCGAGATGCTGGGAATATTCCATTCTGAACGTTGGGGGCTGCTTCTACTCGTTTTCCACGTGCTTATTGACTACAAAACCGGGTCTTCAGCTCATATAACCGTCACAATGTCAATAACATTGACCAACATCCGATATTCTCGCGGAATATGCCTTTCTGACCGTTACAAGACCCATCCTTCCACCATCAACGTCCATTTTTCAACCACCTTGAGCGAATCTTTAGGTAGATCAAGTCTTTTAACGTTGGTACCTTGCAACCAATGTTTTACAAGCCAATCGTTAGTAATAGTCAGGATACTGCCTCAGGATATTATCAATATCCTGGCCCGGTATCCAGATATGGTATCCTGATCGGTATCCTGATCATATACAACTAATAAAAAATCAAGATACAAAGTCAGGATATGGGCTCAGAATTTCACCCATAACACCTGTACCTTGCTGTATCAGGGAATGCTGTAAGTGCCGTTCTTATAAAAGACCATGAAGGTCAGCAATATCCTGTTTATTATGTTAGTAAAAGTTTGTTGGATGCTGAAACTAGGTATTCTCATTTAGAAAAATTAATACTAGAATTAGTTATGGCATCAACCAAACTTAGACACTACTTTGAGACACATAGGATACACGTTAAAACAAATTATCCTGTCAAAAGTGTACTTAGGAAACCGGAAATGTCGGGTAGAATGGCTAAGTGGTCAGTAAAGTTAAGTGCCTATGATTTAGTATATGAACCTAGGAACGCCATAAAGTCTCAGGCTTTAGCTGACTTTGTGGCTGATTTTAGTAGTGACATTCAGGATGAGGTAGACCTAGAAGTTCAACAGCTAGGAGAATCCTCAGGATCCTGGACATTATATACTGATGGTGCATCTAATATAAGAGGAGTAGGATTAGGAATACTACTAAAATCGCCACAGGGGGACATATTACCCCGGGCTATTAGGTGTGAATTTCCTGCTACCAATAATGAAGCAGAATATGAGGCTTTAATTGCAGGATTAGAATTGGCTAAAAGCATGAATATCAGAAATTTACAAGTATATGTTGATTCTTTGTTAATTACTAACCATTTTAATGGATCCTATGCAGTTAAGGGTGAGAAGTTAATAGAATATCTTGATATTCTCAAAAAATTAGCAGGATATTTCGATATTTTTACACTTGAACAGGTACCAAGGGAGGATAATGCTGAAGCAGATGCCTTGGCAAATTTGGGATCATCAATCAGGATACCTAAAGGGACCCAAATACCAATATTACATGTCTTATATCCTGCAACGAATCCTCAGGATAAAGCAGTAGCGGGTATTCAGGATCCTGAAGTGCAATATCCTGAACAAGATCCTAAATCTTGGACGGCTCCAATTATGAGATATCTCAAAGAAGGACATGTCCCCGAAAATGAAAATCCTAAGGCATTTAGGATGAAGGTATCACGGTTCACTATTATAAATAATGTTTTATACAAGAAATCTCTTGCAGGACCGTATTTGAGGTGCTTGGAGGATCCTGAAGCCAAAGAAGTACTCCAGGATATACATGAAGGGGATTGTGGTAATCACACCGGGGGCAGATCATTGTTTTCGAAAGTATTAAGGACAGGATATTATTGGCCAACGATGAGGAAAGATGCTGCGGAATATGCTCGAAGATGTGATGCATGTCAAAGACATAGTAACATACTACATCAACCAGCTGAACCATTATATCCTGTAGTTTCCCCTTGGCCATTCATGAAGTGGGGGATGGATATAGTAGGGAAGTTACCAAAAGCTCCGGGAGGAAAAGTTTTTATGTTCGCTATGACAGACTATTTCTCCAAGTGGGTTGAGGCTGAAGCATTTGTCCAAGTAAGAGACCAAGAAGTAGTATCCTTTATAAAAAGGAATATCCTGACTAGGTTTGGAGTACCAGCTGAGATCATTTGTGATAATGGGTCCCAGTTTATAAGCAAAAGAACTACTGACTTTTGCAAAAGTTGGGGAATCAAAATGATCACATCTACCCCAGTACATCCTCAAGCGAATGGACAAGCTGAATCTTCAAACAAGATAATAGTTAATAACTTAAAGAAGAGACTTGGGGCCAAAAAAGGAAGATGGGCAGATGAGTTACCCTTTGTTTTGTGGGCTGATAGGACAACTGTAAAGAATGCAACCGGCCAAACCCCTTTTTCCTTGGTATTTGGAGCGGAGGCGATGATTCCAACAGAAATGACGATACCTACTGCAAGATCTATGTTGCAGGATCCTGAATAGAATCCTGAACTCTTATGTCAGGATTTGGATACTATAGACGAAAGAAGAGATGCAGCAAGGCTAAGGATAACAGCATATCAACAAAGAATATCCAGAGCATATAATAAAAACATAAGGACTAGAAGATTTCAAGTTGGTGATTGGGTGCTAAGAAAGGCTTTTCAAAATACCACTAATCCTGCCGATGGCAAGCTAGCTCCGAAATGGGAAGGACCTTATGAAGTTGAGTCAGAAGCAGGGAAATGAGCATATCGACTCAGGAATATGGAAGGGGATATGCTACCGAGATCTTGGAATGCTATACATCTCAAGCTTTACTTCAAGTGAGTTTAGAATTCAATATTCTAACTCAGAATGGTATGAATTCTATCTTTTTTAAATATGTTTTGGTTTAACTTACCCTTTGAAACTCAATACTGACTTAAGCATCGGAGGGGTGTTAGCCAAGCTAACACCCACCTTAGTTTACAATTTTTTTGTAGAATATCTTTCAGGATATAGCTCCAGGATATATGCTCAGGATAAGTCGAAAGATTAGAGGATTGGCCTCCTCTCTCACGTTTAAGGGATCCTGGTCCCTTCAAAGGTTTAAAGGTATTCACCTTTCTCTCGAATTGGGTTTAAACACCTCGCCTGGAGGGCAAGTTATCTAGGTATAGTTCAAGGTAGCGGGACCAGTTCATGTAAAAGTGGCTGACAATTTCGTTACTATTGGCTATATCCTGGATCCTAAAGGTATATGAGGATTGATCACCCTCTCTCACGAGAGAGTATTTTCATACTCTCAAAGGTTTAAAGGTTTTCACCTTTCTAAGAATTGGAGTTTATACACTCTCGCCTGTAGCGCATGAAATTTAGGGTTTATCCCCAGTATGCTAAGGATTCATTTCATGATATCAGGGGTTCTGCCCTTGGGCATTCGGAATTCATTCCAGTCAAAATGTAAATACATTTATGTTTTTGTTGAACACAGGGGACACACATTATTCTGATTCAAAGGATGGATCTAAGTTTATAAGTATGCACTGGGGACAAATTTATGATGAAGGATTGGAACTGATTCTCTAAGAATCTCTGGTATGATCTCTCCTTTTTGTTTGGACAATTTATAGGTTATATTTCAATATCCCTTTTAAGATATCTTTCAGGATATCTCCCAGGATATATTTATGATATGTGTTCCTAAGAATGTTCAAACCAAACAATTTTCACAAGTAAAATTTGTGTGACAATAATAATAAAGTCAAAAGAGTAGTTATATTATTAACATACCAAAAGAAGTGCTCTTAGTTTCACCTCAAAACAAGGCCCATCCACTAAGAGCACTAATAGTTCATAACCATATTTACCCAACAGTTGAAGGCTTCATCTCAAACCGAGACCCATCCACCTTCAACTGTTATATTGTTCAAAAAGCATGCAGGAAATGTAAATTGTTCAGGTACGGGAAAGTAAAATGCAGAAAAGTAAATTATTTGTGGAACTGCAAACCAACATTCAAACTCAAAAAGGTGGGCTCTGGCCTTGGCACGTATATCCGTCATCGCCCACCTAGATGCCCCCACACAGCGGCATCTCCTCCAACTTTATCAGACTTCTCCGCTCCAGCATCCTGACCAGCATCCTGCGCAGCATCCTGACCAATGACCATCTCAGCATCAGCTCCAGCATCCTTCTTCTCTCCAGCTTGGACCACCACCTCTGCTGACTTAGAAGACTCACCGGCTTCAGCAGGAAGTGGCACAACTTTGCCTCCGAGCTCCTTTAACTTAGCCACCCAGGATTCAACTGGCCAAGATGGACAAACAAGGCCCGTCTCCTTGGCCTCGTAGGCCATCTTGATGCGTGCTTGCAGCAGGGAGACGATAGCAGAAGCTTTGATTCCCTCTCAAAAGTTGATCAAAGCCTGATCATGATCCATTTGAACGCTGGCAAGTTTGACCTCGGCATCTTGGGTGACCTTCTTTAGCAAGCTTTCGTAGTGCCGGCTCTTCGCTTCAGCAATAGCACCTTGGTCAGCAACGGTGCTCTCGAGCTGCTTGATCTTGGCTTCATGAAGTGCCACAGTACCACAAGTGTCATTGTACAAGTGGAGAAAATGCTGGAGGCCCTGCACATTAATTACAGGTATGAATTTAGAATGTATGCTGACTAAGACGTCCTACCAGGATATCCTGTTAGGATATACGTGCAGGATATATGTGCAGGATATACATGAAGGATATGCGTCAGGATATTACCTTGTTAAGGAAGGATGTCATTGGCTCTAAGGAGTCAGAGAAGCTGAGTTCATCATAGGAGAACCCTTCTGAGCCTGGAGCACTGAGCTCGAGACCCTTTCTCTTTTTCGCTGCGGGAGCACGGGTTCTTGGATTGGCCTTGGGAGCCGGGAGTGGCTTGGAGCTAGTAGTAGCAGGAGTCTCCTTCTTGACTGTGGCTGGAGTTGGATAGCTGTCAAGTTCGTCCAGGTCTAGATAGACTGGGACTTTGCTGGAATCTGCACACAGGGAGTAAATTCTAAATCCCTCCTATGAATAACAGATAAAAAACATATGTGTGCAGGATATCTTGCAGGATCCTTACCAGACATGTTGGCACTGGAAAGAGGGCTTGGAGTCGGTGGAGATGGATTGAAACTTCTCTCTGCCTCTGGAAGGAGTCTGATGGCGTCTATTCTTTCTTGAGAATTTGCAAGAGGAGGTGCAATCTTCCTGAAATCAGCTGCACAAAAATGAAAATTTGTTAGTTCAGAGTATGAGACAGGATAAGAGACAAGATCATTCTTAAACCCTAAGTCCTACCCTTTCTTAACCATCTCATCGAATAATCCGTTCCACCAGGGATTGAATCCCCTTTTACGAAGAAAAACTTGGATTGCCAACCATCCTCGTTTTTGGTGGCACGAAGTATCAATGGGGGACCGGAACTAGAGTAAAACAGAAACCTAGATGAGCCATGGCATCTAAGCTTGTAGGCTAAAGGGAGGTCATGGACGGAAAGGTCAGGTATGTGGTTTCTCTTGATTTGGTCAAGAACAGACAAAACACGCCAAAGCATTGGCATGGTTTGGCTGAAAGAAATTTTAGTGATGTTAAAAAACTCGGTAATGAAGTCCGGAAAGGGGAATCGTAGCCCTAAGGTAAAGGGGAAAGCATTGAAACAAATCCACTCGGTGGAAACCATATCTGAGCGGATTTCTCTGTCAAAGGGCCGGAATATGGTTCCATCCGGAAAGATACCGGAGGATTTCAAAGCCGACAGATGAGCACTATCAAAGGTGCATGTTTCATTCTCCGGTTCTTGGAGAAGATTCTGTTGGATGAATGTGGGAGCCGAGTCGCCTGAACTGGACCTCGTTTGCCTAGGCATTTGGTCGCCTGAATTCTTGCCGGAGTAAAATGAAAGATGGTTATGAAGATGAGAGAGAGAATATTACCTTTTTCTTGTCGATTGTGGGTAAAAAAGAAGATGAGGATGAGAAGATATAGGGTATGATGAGTAAATATAGGCCGGGTGGTTGAAAGCTATCACATCAGAAGTCTTATCTCTTAATTGCCTCGGCCACTGTGAAAAAATGTAACCGTTAGGATATCAAACGGTAACATTTTTGGGGACAATTGTTATGGGTGAAATTCTGAGCCCATATCCTGGGAAATATCTTGATCTATATCTTATTTATGTAGTATCTGTTTACATCCGGGATGCTGGTTCAGGATATTGGTAACATCCTGAACGGTATCCTCGGGATTACTAATGGATTATGTGCAGGTACGTGTGTTAGAAGCTAGCAACGTTCACAAAGACTTATTCCGCGGAAGACTCCGTCCAGGCCGTTCAAAGAAAGACGTTGAAACCTTATTACTCGGTCTACAACGTTCGTGGTGGAATATTCGGAGCATCCCATATTTATAGGAATGTTTGTTTGTATTTCGTTACTATAAATAGGAGGAACACCAGATCAAATAGGACACAACAATCTCACTGCAATCACACTCACTACACTCTAACACTTGTTCTCTCGCAATTTGTACTCTCACACAAATTCATTGTAACACTTAGCGATCTGGTTGATATCCTGCACTGTATCCTGAAGTTTAAAGCAATAAGAAGAACAAGGCAGCTGCGATTGTCAGCTCCCGAGGTTTTATGCCGGCGATCTATATTGATCAAGGGCTTTCCTCGTACATCTCGTGTCATTTCCTTTACTTTTTGCTCATTGTTTGATCGTCGATACAGCTCAATATCCTGAGCCGTATCCTGAAACTGTTTTTGCAAGTAATTTGATTAACATATTTTCGACACTTGTTTCTAGCACACTACCTCACTTAACTAATTTGATCACTTAATTGCTTCGGTAATTTTTGACCAAAACACCTGGGGTGGTCCAGCCGATCCCGGAAGTGTCCCAAGACAGCCACAAGATATCTCGTTTTGCATATCCTATCTGTGATGCTGAGATCCCAAAGAGATTCCAAACCCCCAACATGAAGCTTTATGATGGGACTACGGATCCTGAAGAGCATATTGCTCAGTATAGGGAAAGAATGGAGATTAACCCTATCCCTCCGGAGCTCAAGGAAGCATGCTTGTGCAAGGGATTTGGTTCTACTCTAACAGGATCAGCCTTAAAATGGCTGTTAAACATTCCTCCTCACTCAATTACTTCGTTTGCTCATTTGGTTAATTTATTTAACAGTCAATTTTCTTGTAGTCGGAGTTTTGAGAAACTAACCAGTGATCTTTACAGGATAACTCAAGGGCCTCAGGAATCCTTGAGGGATTATGTGAACAAATTCAGTCGAGAATCCTTGGATATCCCACATCTTGATGTTGCAACAGCTGTGCAAGCTTTTAAGATGGGATTACAAAAGGATTCTTAGTTTTATCAGGATCTTGTAATGAATCCCTGCAGGAATCTCGACGAAGCTCGTAACAGGGCTTTGAGATATATCCGTCTGGAAGATGACAG
The DNA here is from genome assembly GCA_030545235.1 of Helianthus tuberosus. NCBI lineage: Eukaryota > Viridiplantae > Streptophyta > Magnoliopsida > Asterales > Asteraceae > Helianthus > Helianthus tuberosus. Next base: position 177,172,238 of record CM060397.1, read on the forward strand.
GAAGATGCAAGAAAGGATGAACTCATCTAACACTTATGAGTCAACTAACAGGAAGTCAGAATCCTCATTCAAGTCATATCGGCCTAAGCCATATGGTAGAAATGAAAACAAGAGAGTGAATGCTGTCGAAGATGAGGATCCTGAAGAGTATCCTGAGTTGTCTGAATATTGCTTTTCTGTTAACATTCCTGAATTGATGTATGCCATGCAGGGTCTAGGAGACAAGGCTAGGTGGCCTCGAAAGAATCAACAAAAGGCTGACTGGAAAGATAAGTCAAAATGGTGTGCTTTCCACGAAGATTTCGGACATGTAACTGAGGATTGCATTGCTCTAAGGAAAGAAATAAGTTATCTTCTAAGCAAGGGATATCTGAAAGATCTCTTAGGAAGAAAGAAGAATAAGGGTCAGGATACTGAGAAGGATCCTGAACGAGCAGCATCACCTCCTGCGGATGCCAAGATAATCAACTTCATTTCGGGAGGATCCGACATTTGTGGAACTTCGTATTCGGCAGCAAAGAGACATGCAAAAGAAGCTAAGGCCGAAAGGGGAGACAAACCTGTCAGGATGACTACCCTCACAACTAACAAAGTGATCACTTTTGATGCTGATGACAGGGATACTGTCCAGGATCCTCACCATGATGCTCTGGTAATAACGTTATATGTGGCTAACCATTTTGTACGCAGGATATTGGTTGATAATGGCAGCTCCGTCAACATAATCCAACTAGAAACTCTGAAGAGAAGAATGTATCTCCAATGGATATCACTTCAAAGTCTACCGTTCTTGTTGGGTTCAGTGGAGAGGCTAGAAACACAGTGGGAGAGATAAAGTTGCCAGTATACGTTGAAGGAGTCAACTCGATACAACGTTTCTGTGTGATGGATTCTCTCTCCTGCTACAACATCATACTGGGAAGACCGTGGATTCACGATATGAAGGCTGTGCCATCAACATATCACCAATGCATCAAGACACCTACACCTTGGGGAGTTGTCAAAGTCGATAGTGATCAGCAGGAGGCGAAAGAATGCTACTCATCCTCGATGAAATCCTCAACCAAACCTAGTGCAGCATAGCAATTAAAGACGCGGGCCCAGGATATCGTGGAGGATCCGGAGCAGGATGTGAAGAAAATTATCCTGAACCAGGATAATCCCGATATTTCGGTGCTCCTAGGGACCAATATCCCTCAGGATATTGAAGAACAATTAATTAACTTTTTGAAATGCAGGATGCCAACGTTTGAATGGAAGCATGAGGATATGACAGGCATATCCAAAGATATTATCACTCACAAGCTTGGAATTGATAAATCATCCAAGCCTGTGCAGCAAAAAAGAAGGAAGTTTGCTCCTGAGCGGAACACGATTATCCAGGAGGAAGTTGAGAGATTATTAAAGTCCAGGATGATCAGAGAGGTTAAGTTCCCAAGGTGGCTAGCAAACGTGGTTGTAGTACAGAAGAAAAATGGGAAATGGAGAGTTTGTGTGGACTACACAGACTTGAGCAAAGCTTGTCCTAAAGACCCATTTCCTCTTCCCCACATTGATGCAATGGTAGATGCCACTGCCGGGCATGAAATGCTGACCTTCATGGACGCATCCTCAGGATTTCAACAGATCCAAATGGAGCCTTCTGACCAGGAGGATACTGCCTTCATGACACCAACAGGTATTTATTGTTATACAGCTATGCCTTTTGGTTTGAAAAATGCAGGTGCAACATACCAAAGATTGGTAAACATGATGTTCAAAGACAAACTGGGGGACACCATGGAGGTATATATCGATGATATGGTGGTGAAGTCTAAAAAGGCTGGGGATCACCTCCAGGATATCAAGGGAGCATTTGATATCCTGGATCGATACAACATGAAGCTGAATCCTGCTAAATGCCATTTCGGAGTGGGGGCAGGAAAGTTTCTTGGATACATGGTGACAAAAAGGGGGATAGAAGCAAGCCCAGAGCAGATCAAAGCTATCCTGGATATAAAATCACCCTCAAATATGAAGGACGTACAAAGATTGACAGGCCGAGTAGCAGCTTTAAACAGGTTTATCTCGAGATCCTCAGAGAAGTGCAAAGATTTTTATGATATCCTGAAGAAGAACAAAAGATTCGAATGGGGGGAGAAGCATGAAGCAGCTTTGCAGGATTTGAAATGATATCTCTCAACCGCACCTTTATTGATGATGCCTGAAAATGGTGAACCACTATCCCTATACCTTGCTGTATCAGGGAATGCTATAACTGCCGTTCTTATAAAAGACCATGAAGGTCAGCAATATCCTGTTTACTATGTTAGTAAAAGTTTGTTAGATGCTGAAACTAGGTACTCTCATTTAGAAAAATTAATATTAGCTCTAATCATGGCAACAACGAAACTTAGACATTACTTTAAGACACATAGGATTCATGTTAAAACAAATTATCCTGTAAAAAATGTGCTTAGGAAACCAGAGATGTCAGGCAGGATGGCCAAGTGGTCAGTAAAGTTAAGTGCTTATGATTTAGTATATGAACCTAGAAATGCCATAAAGTCTCAAGCTTTAGCTGACTTTGTGGCTGATTTCAGTAGTGATATTCAGGATGAGGTAGACCTAGAAGTTCAACAGTTAGGAGAATCCTCAGGATCCTGGACATTATATACTGATGGTGCATCTAATGTAAGAGGAGTAGGATTGGGAATACTACTAAAATCGCCACAGGGGGACATATTACCCCAGGCTATTAGGTGTGAATTCCCTGCTACTAATAATGAGGCAGAATATGAAGCTTTAATTGCAGGATTAGAATTGGCTAAGAGTATGAGTATCAAAAATTTGCAAGTATATGTTGACTCTTTGTTAATTACTAACCATTTTAATGGATCCTATGCAGTTAAGGGTGAGAAATTAATCGAATATCTCGATATTCTCAAAAAATTAGCAGGATATTTCGATGTTTTTATACTTGAACAGGTACCAAGGGAGGATAATGCTGAAGCGGATGCCTTAGCAAATTTGGGATCATCGATCAGGATACCTGAAGGGACCCAAATACCAATATTACATGTCTTATATCCTGCAACGAATCCTCAGGATAAAGAGGTAGCGGGTATTCAGGATCCTGGAGCAGAGCATCCTGAAGAGGATCCTAAATCCTGGACGGCTCCAATCATGAGATATCTCAAAGAAGGACACATCCCTGGAAATGAAAATCCTAAGACATTTAGGATGAAGGTATCACGATTCACTATTATAAATAATATTTTATACAAGAAATCTCTTGCAGGACCGTATTTGAGGTGCTTGGAGGATCCTGAAGCCAAAGAAGTACTTCAGGATATACATGAAGGGGATTGTGGTGACCATGCTGGGGGCAGGACGTTATTCTCAAAAGTATTAATGACAAGATATTATTGACCAACAATGAGAAAAGATGCCGCAGAATATGCTCGAAGATGTGATGCATGTCAAAGACATAGTAACATACTGCATCAACCTGCTGAACCATTGTATCCTATTGTTTCCTTTGGCCATTTATGAAGTGGGGAATGGATATAGTGGGAAAGCTACCAAAAGCTCCGGGAGGAAAAGTCTTTATGCTAGCAATGACGGATTATTTCTCTAAGTGGGTTGAAACAGAAGCATTTGTTCAAGTGAGAGATCAAGAAGTAGTATCCATAATAAAGAGGAATATCCTGACCAGATTCGGAGTACCAGCCGAGATAATCTGTGACAATGGTTCTCAGTTTATAAGCAAGAGAACTACTGACTTTTGCAAAAGTTGGGGAATCAAAATGATTACATCTACTCCGGTACATCCTCAAGCAAATGGACAAGCAGAATCCTCAAACAAGATAATTGTCATTAACTTAAAGAAAAGGCTTGGGGCCAAAAAAGGAAGATGGGCAGAAGAATTACCCTTTGTTTTGTGGGCTGATAGGACAACGGTGAAGAATGCAACAGGCTAAACCCCATTTTCCTTGGTATTTGGAGCAGAAGCAATGATTCCAACGGAAATGACAATACCTACTGCAAGATCTACCCTAAGTGATCCTGAGCAGAATCCTGAAGCCTTGAGTCAAGATTTAGACACTATAGATGAGAAGAGAGATGCGGCAAGGCTAAGGATGGCAACATACCAACAGGGAATATCCAGGGCATATAACAAGAAAATTAGGACCAGAAGATTTATGGTTGGAGATTGGGTGCTAAGAAAGGCTTTTCAGAATACTACTAATCCTGCCGATGGCAAGTTAGCTCCAAAATGGGAAGGACCATACGAAGTTGAATCAGAAGCAGGGAAAGGAGCATACAGACTCAAGAATATGGAGGGGGATATGCTACCGAGATCTTGGAATGCTATACACCTTAAGCTCTATTTCAAGTGAGTTTAGAATTTAATTTCTAACTCAGGATGGTATGAATTCTACCTTTTTTAAATATGTTTGGTTTAATTTGTTCTTTGTAACCCAATACTGACTTAAGCATTGGAGGGGTGTTAGCCAAGCTAACACCCACCTTAGTTTGCAATTGTTTTGCAGGATATGTTTCAGGATATAGCTCCAGGATATGTACTCAGGATAACTCGAAAGATTAGAGGATTGGCCCCCTCTCTCACGTATAAGGGATCCTGATCCCTTCACAGGTTTAAAGGTATTCACCTTTCTTCCGAATTGGGTTTAAACACCCCGCCTGGAGCGCAAGTTATTCAGGGATAGTTCAAGGTGGCGGGACCAGTCCATGTAAAAGTGGCTGACAATTTCGTTACTATTGGCTATATCCTGAATCCTAAAGGTATATGAGGATTGATCACCCTCTCTCACGAAAGGGTATTTTCATACTCTCTAAGGTTTAAAGGTTTTCACCTTTCTAAGTCTTGGAGTTTATACACTCCCGCCTGTAGCGCATGAAAATTTGGGATTTTCCCCAGGATACAAGGGATTTATCTCCAGTACATCCTTGGGTTTTACCCTTGAGAATTGCCTATACAATGGAAACTGACATTCAGAAGATTTCTAAGTATTTGAAGACATTGTACACAGGGGACATTCCTGCCAAGGCAATGATGTAAAGCTCAAAGGCTAAAGTTCGGAACTAGTATGCTAAATGTCTCACACAGGGGACATCTTCATTGGAAAAGTTACAAGGAGGTTGAGGTTTGATAATAGGGTTCTACCCTACTCCGGGTATGATCTTTCCTTTGTAAATATCGTTTAAATTTTTAGTTACACTATGTAAAATATCCTGATATATTCTCAAAATCCTTTTCAGGATATTTGATTAGGATGTTTGAAACTAGTATTAGTTTGGAACTTTGATCATTTAAATATTATCAAAACTTGGTTTTGGAAAGATAGATTGTTTTTCACTCTCTAAAGAACTTTCTACAAAGTTGAAGGAATAGTTGGAAGTTCTATCTAATAAAAGGTTTTTACAGTATATCGCTGAGTATACTGATCAGGATATTTTCATAAGATAGTAATATAAAATTTTTACAAAGCTAAGAGCTACACTAAGTAATGCAAGGCAATAACAAATAAGTCAAAAGATAGTTATATTATTAACAAGTCAAAACATGTGCTTTTGGTTTCACCTTAAACCAAGGCCCATCCGCCAAAAGCACAATTAGTCTTTACCATATTTGTGTAACGGTTGCAGGATCTATCTCAAAACAGGACCTGTCCACTCACAACCGTTACCACATTCAAAACAAGTTATACTAATCGATGACCAAGGGCTTCATCCTAAAACTTAGGACCCATCCACCTTTGGACATCATATTGTTCTAATGTAGGAAATATAAAATTGTTCGAAGACAGGAAAAGTAAATTGTTTACACAACCACAACAACGAAATTTAAAAGTGGGCTCTGGCCTTGGCACGTATATCCATCATCGCCCACTTCGCCGCCTAAGAAGCGGCACCTTCTTGATCAACAGCTTCCTTCCCAGCATCTGCACCAGCATCGGCCTCAGGATTCTTCTCGGCATCACCATCCTCAGCGTTGGCCACTTCCTCTGTCGCCTTAGAAGGCTCTTCACCAGCATGCTTTGCAGGATGAGCAACGGGATGACCTCCAAGATCCTTTAGTTTCGCCTCCCAAGTCTTTATGTCCCAGGAGGGGCATTCGTAACCCAAATTCCTGGCTTCGTAAGCCTTCTTTATCCTGGCTTGGAGAAGAGAGACGACCATGGATGCTTTGAGGCTATCCTGATATAAACTCATATTCTGCTGGTATTGGAGAAGGGCGGCATCCAGTTTGGCTTGAGCATCCTCGTTGGCTTTGTGGAGAGTAGCCTGGTGATCCCGGATCATTGCCTTGTATTTGTCTTCATAATGCTGGGATTTAGCAGCTGCAATGGTTCCTTGGTCAGCTATGGTGGTCTCAGCTTTCTCCAGCTTGATCTCCAACATCTTGTTAAGCCCGCAAGCGTCTTCATACAAGTGCATAAGACGGTCTAGACCCTATCGATAACGACACAGGTATTGATGTAAAAAAAAAAATAAGCAGGATAAAGACTAACATACTTGTGCAGGATATCGAATAGAAAATTCTACATGTTTGAGGAATGAGGTGGCTTCGTTGAACCCATGATTCTCGAGAGAGAATGTTTCAGAAACAGCTGGGGAGTCTGTCTCCTTTCTCTTCCGAGAGCTGGATGCCCGGGTCCTGGATGCCGGAGGGCCTTTGGGAGCAGAAACAGTCTTCGAGGAGGTAGGCTTTGGTGTAGCAGACGGCTTTGGCTTGGATTCTTGTTTGATGGGTTCGAGGCTGGAGTAGCAATCCAACTCATCAAGTTCGAAACCTTCAAGGTTGACGACTGGTACTACACAAGGGAAGATATTCTTAAATTCATCGTACTTTTGAAAAGTAATTAATATATGCTGAGAATGTGCTTACCATACATTTCTGAGCTTGATTTCTGGCTTGAATCTGTAAGAGACAGGGAAAAAGTTCTTTCACTGGCAGGAAGACGGTAGATTTCCTTGATCTTGGATTCGGATTCTGCACTGGGGGGCACTAGATCTCTGAAATTCGATGCATAAAAACATCAGGATATAAGTCCGGGATACAGTTTGAAGATATAATTGGGGGTATTCCTAAAACCCTAAATCCTACCCTTGGTTAACCATTTAACCGGTAGATCGAAACCCTTATCAATAGAATCTCTTTTTACGAAAAAGAATTTTCGTCGCCATCGATCCTCGTTCTTGGAGGCCTTAAGAACCAAAGGGTTCTTGGAGGTAGAAAACAGAAGAAAACGATGATCGCCATGGGATCTCAACCGGTATGCTATAGGGAGGTCTTCAATAAACATGTTGGGAAAATGACGAGACTTGATTTGATCCAGCACTATCAAGACTCGCCAGACCATTGGCATAACCTGGGCGTAACTAAGGTCGGTGAGGTCGAAAAAGCTAGAGATAAAGGGTGGAAACGGGTACCGGAGTCCAAGAGAGAAGGGGTAGGCGAAGAAACAAACCCACTCATCGGATATCGCATCTGATCGGGCTTCCCGATCAAAAGGGCGAAAGACTGTTCCGGTGGGGAAGGCGCCGGAATCTTTAAGAGCAGCGATGTCGGCATTGTTGAAACAGCAGACTTCCTTTGATGGGTTACGAATAAGGTTTTGACTTACGAGGGCTGAAGCTGGTCGGTCCGATCGGGATTTCGTTCGTGGTGCCATGAAAAGTATTGAGCAAACTAAAAGAGATTCAAGAAAGAAGGATAGAGAGGAAAATACCTGATGTCCGCTTGAAGATAAGAATAACCGTAATAAGGAGTCCCTCGGTTAATATAGGATGAATATAGGGGGGTAAAGAGTAAATAATGCTTTGGAAGTTGCACCGCTGTCATTTCAAGAGTCTAGTCGTATTAATTGCCTTAAGTTATGAGGTGAAACTTTTGAAATATATCCGTTGGATTCGTATCCCAACCGATATATTTGGGGACAATTGTTAGGGGTCATTTTCTTTGCATACATATCCTGACCAATATCCTGCCTTTGTTTGTTTATTTGTGACCAGGATGCTGGAAGAGGATATTGCTAACATCTTGGGCGATACCCTGAGGTTTATTGAATTAACCACGTGCAGGTTAAAGGCTGAGCCTTGCTAACGGTCAAGTGGACTTCTTCTCCTCAAGACTCGGACGAGTTTGTTGAAGGAGAGACGTTGAGCCCGAAAGACCAGGTCTACAACGTTCGGTGAAGGAATATTCGGTGGATCCCGCAAGTTTAGGATAGTTTGTTACATTATCTTTACTATAAATAGATGGGGGCGGATCAGTTTAAGGCACACAATTTACACTTACACTCTCGAACACTTTCACTCTCGAGCTCATTGCAAACATCACACTTGTATCCAAATTTCATTGTAAGACAGAGTCGATCCGCACCACATCCCGCACTGTATCTTGACGTTTGAAGTAATAAGAAGAACAAGGCAGCTGCGATTGTCACCTCCCGAGGTTTTATGCCGGCGATCTAGATTGATCAAGGGCTTTCCTCGTACACCTCGTGTCGTTTACTTTCCTTTTTGCTCATAGTTTGATCATAGATACAGCTCTATATCCTGAGCCGTATCCTGAAACTGTTTTCATATCTAATTTTGTTAACACATTTTTCATACATATTTCTAGCACACTACCTTACTTAACTAATTTGATCACTAAATTGCTTAGGTAATTTTTGACCAAAACAATAGGGATAATGGTTCACCATCCTCGAGCTTCGTTAATAGTGGTGCAGTTGAAAGATACTGCTTTAATTCCTATAAGGCTGCTTCATGCTTCTCTCCCCATTCGAATTTCCTATTCTTCTTCTTCAGGATATCGTAAAATTCCTTGCATCTTTCCGAGGATCTTGATATAAACCTGTTTATTGCTGCTACTCGCCCTGTTAATCTTTGTATATCTTTCATGTTTGAAGGCGACTTGATATCCATGATAGCTTTAATCTGTTCCGGGCTTGCTTTGATCCCCCTTTTAGTCACCATGTATCCTAGAAACTTTCCTGCCCCCACTCCGAAATGGCATTTGGCAAGATTTAGTTTCATGTTGTACTGGTCCAGGATATCGAATGTTCCTTCAATATCCCGGAGATGATCCTCAGCTTTCTTGGACTTTACCACCATATCATCAATGTATACCTCCATGGTGTCCCCCAATTTGTCTTTAAACATCATGTTCACCATTCTCTGGTATGTTGCACCTGCATTTTTCAAACCAAAAGGCATAGCAGTATAACAATAAATACATGTTGGTGTCATGAAAGCGGTATCCTCCTGGTCCGAAGGTTCCATTTGTATTTGCTGGAATCCTGAGGATGCATCCATGAAGGTTAACATTTCATAACTGGCAGTAGCATCCACCATTGAATCGATATGAGGCAGAGGGAATGGATCTTTAGGACATGCTTTGTTCAAGTTCGTGTAATCTACACAAACTCTCCATTTCCTATTTTTCTTTTGCACCACAACTACATTTGCTAGCCATTTGGGAAATTTAACTTCCCTAATCATCTTTCTCTTTAATAATCTTTCAACCTCTTCCTGAATGATCGCGTTCCGTTCAGGAGCAAACTTCCTTCGTTTCTGTTGGACAGGCTTGAAAGACCTATCAATTCCGAGCTTGTGAGTTATAATATCCTTGGAAATACCTATCATATCCTCATGTTTCCATGAGAATGTTGACATCCTGCATTTCAAAAAGTTAGTTAATTGACTTTCAATATCCTGAGGGATATTGGTTCCTACGAGCACCGAGATATCTGGGTTATCCTGATCAAGGACAATTTTCTTAACATCCTGCTCCAAATCCTCCATGATATCCTGGGCTCGCATCTTTAATTGCTATGCTGCGTTGGGCTTTGTTGGGGATTTCATCGAAGAAGAATAACACTCCTTCACTTCTTGTTGATCACTTTCCACTCTGACAACCCCCCAAGGGGTAGGTATCTTGATGCACTGGTGATAGGTAGATGACATAGCTTTCATATCATGGATCCATGGCCTACCCAATATAATATTGTAGCAGGATAAGGAGTCCATGACACAGAAGCGTTGCATTGAGTTGACCCCTTCAACATACACAGACACAGTGGATGTCGAAGTAATATCTATTGGGGATACATTCATCCTCTTCAGTGTTTCCAGCTGAATTATGTTGACGGAGCTGCCATTATCCACCAGTATACTGCGCACAAAATGATTAGCAACATATAAAGTTATTACCAAAGCATCATGGTGAGGATCCTAGACAGTATCCATATCATCACTGTCAAACGTGATCACTTTATCAGTTGTGAGGGTTGACATCCTGGTTGGTTTATCTCCCCTTTCTGCCTTAGCCTCCTTTGCATATCTTTTTGCTGCAGAATAAGAGGTCCCACAGATATCGGATCCTCTTGAAATAAAGTTAATTATCTTCGCATCCGTAGGAGGTGATGCTGCTCGTTCAGGATCCTTCTCAGTATCCTGACCCTTATTCTTCTTTCTTCCTAGGAGATTCTTCAAATATCCTTTGCTCAACAGATAGCTTATTTATTTCCTCAGGGCAATGCAATCTTCTGTAGCATGTCCAAAATCCTCATGGAAGGCACACCACTTGGATTTATCCTTCCATTCAGCTTTCTGTTGGTTCTTCCTAGGCCACCTTGCTTTGTCTCCTAAACCCTGCATAGCATACATCAGTTCAGGTATATTAACAGAAAAACAATATTCTAATAACTCAGGATACTCCTCAGGATCCTCGTCTTCAACAGCATTCACTTTCTTGCTGTGATTTCTGTCATATGGCTTAGAGCAGTATGGCTTGTACGAGGATTCTGACTTCCTGTTGGTTGATTCGTAGGATGAAGATGAATTCATCCTCTCTTGCATCTTCTTGTCATCTTCCAGCCGAATATATCTTAAAGCCCTGTTCCGAGCTTCATCCAGGTTCCTGCAGGGATTCATTACAAGATCCTGGTAAATTAAGAATCTTTTTGCAATCCCATCTTGAAAGCCTGCACAGCTGTTGCAACATCAAGATGTGGGATGTCCAAAGATTCCCTGCTAAACTTGTTCACATAGTCTCTCAAGGATTCCTGAGGTCCTTGAGTTATCCTGTAGAGATCACTGGTTAGTTTTTCAAAACTTCAACTGCAGGAAAATTGACTAAATGAGCAAATGATGTAATTGAATGAGGTGGAAAATTCAGGTGCCATTTTAAGGCCGATCCTGTGAAAGTAGAACCAAAACCCTTGCAGAGGCAAGCTTCCTTGAGATCCGAAGGGATAGGGTTAATTTCCATCCTTTCCCTATACTGAGCAATATGCTCTTCAGGATCTGTCGTTCCGTCATAGAGCTTCATGTTGGGGGTTTGAAATCTTTTTGGGATTTCAGCATCCCAAATAGGATATGCAAACCGGGATATCCTGTGGCTGTCTTGGGACACTTCTGGAATTGGCTGGACCACCCCAGGTACACTGGATATCATGTCCTTCAATTTATGAAGCTCCCTAGAAAATGCTGATGTCATACCTGCATCCTGCAAAGACACAACACCATTAGTAGCAAGAGTATTAATATTATTAGACACGTTACCAGTCTGAGGATTCTGGCCATATCCTGAAGCATATCCTGAGCTTCTCATAGTTGACACCCTAACTGAAGAGAGTATCTCATGAGTATGATTCTGAGTATGACTAGGCATAATATTGCCCCTGTTAGCCTCTGTATATACTGCCGAACTGAAGTTCAAGGCCTTGGGCTGCAAGGGAGTGACAGTATCCTCAGCAGGCCTGCTTGAGCTGGATTTCAAGAGTTGTATCTCTCTCATCAACATTTGGTTGGTCTCCTGTTGTTGCTTCATCTGATCCTGTATACTACCAAACAAAGTTAGAATTTCGTCATTAGAGGCTAGAACAGGAGCAGATCCCTGAACATTCCGAGTGGGGATAATATCCTGAGGCTGTGAAGAGGCTTGCTTCCTTGGAGGAGGTAGTGGAAGCACCGAACCAATTGTTGCAGAGGTTGTAGCAGATACGGTAGAAGAGCTCATGTTTGATCTTGAGGCCATTGAAAATAGTGTGGTAAAAAGTTTTGAAAATAGAAAACCAAGTAATGATTTTGCAAAAGCTTTTAGTAGAAATAGCACCACTTGCCCCACGGTGGGCGCCAAATTGTTTTGGCCAAAAATTACCGAAGCAATTAAGTGATCAAATTAGTTAAGTGAGGTAGTGTGCTAGAAGTGTTCGAAAAATATATGCTGATTTAGTTGTTAACAAAAACAATTTTCAGGATACTGCTCAGGATATCGAGCTGTATCTACAATCAAACAATGAGCAAAAAGGTAAAGGGTGACACAGGATGTACGAGGAAAGCCCTTGATCAATCTAGATCGACGGCACAAAACCTCGGGAGCTGACAATCGCAACTGCCTATTTCTTCAAATATCAGGATACAGTGCATGATATGATACGGATCGACTAGGTGTTACAATGTGATTTGAATACAAGTGTAAATGTATTATGAGTGTTTGCAGGTATAGAGCGAGAGTGTACGAGAGATTGTGTGTGTTCTTATCTGATCTGATCTATCCTATTTATTGTAAAATATTGCTAACTAACTAGCCTACAAATCCGGGATAAAACGAATATTCCCTTTGTGAACGTTGTAGTCCACGTCTTCCAACTTCAACGTTCCTATTCCAACATATTGGCCCGAGTCTTTGGGAGAAGAAGTCCACTTGAACGTTATAAACTTGCTTCATTAATCTGCACGTGAATTAATTAGTCACTACCAGGATACTGCATCAGGATGTTACCAATATCCTGATCCGGTATCCTGATCACAACAAAAGGAACATAGTCAGAATATTATTCAGGATATATAAGCTGAAAATCACCCATAACAAGACCCAAGCTAAGGAAATCAAAGGCCCATTTCTCGAAAGGCTCCTATCCTATTGATTCTAGGCCCAAGAAAAGATCCAGGTGGGATTTGGAGGAATCTGATTCAGGTTTTGGGTTTGTGGGTTTCACTGCTTCTCTTAATAACGATGGACAGGGGATGAACTCGAGCTCTAGTGCCGAGGTTGGAGTCTTCGACCTGAATCAAAGGGTAGCGCCTGAGGTCCCAGGGGATAAAAGGACAGTGGAGTCCGGCGAGGATCATGCTAGTGTTGCAGATCAGATTCCTGTTCCAGAGGAGCTGGGTTCTCGGTTAGAGAAGGAGATCGAGTGTACTGTGTCGGTAGGAGTCAAGCTTGGAATGGATCTGAGGAGCTACACCAATTTGGTTAGGGACTCTTTCGTTAAATAAGGTATTAATGATGTTCAAATATGAATTTTTTATCTGTTAATATTAGAGGTCTAGGGGGAGATGTTAAATTTAGATGAATTAATAAGTTGAGGAAAGATCACGGCATCAGCTTCTTGGCCATTCAAGAGACTAAAGAGGGTAATGTTGCTCGCGCTATGGTTAGTAAATTTTGGGGTAAAGGTTCTTTTGGGATGGAAGTGGTTGACTCTACTGGTCTCTCTGGGGGATTGATTTGTCTCTGGGATGAAAGCTTGTTTCATGTGTTGGAGTCTGCCAAAAATAGAAATTTTATTTTCATTAGGGGTAGATTGAGTGGAAGTAATTTGGTATTGAACGTTCTGAATGTTTATGCGGCCCAAGGTACCCAAGCTAAGAAGGATCTATGGGAGGTTTTGCATCAGATTATTTCTTGTAATGACGTCCTTTGGGTGGTGGGGGGGGATTTTAATTCTGTTCGATTCAGGGAAGAAAGGAGAAATTGTTCGTTCAAACCGGTGTGTGCTAATAACTTTAATTCGTTCATCTTCGATGCTGGTTTGATGGAATTTGATATGAAAGGCAGGGCGTTTACTTGGCATTCTGAGAACGGGAGGAAAGCTAGTAAGATAGATCGGTTCCTTGTTAATTCGGAGTTCTTCAATTTTTTGCTGGAAGCTTGTTTTCAGGCTTTGCTTGTAGGTGGACGGATCACTACCCCATCACCCTGTCCACTAAGTCGGTTAATTTTGGTGCTCGTCCTTTTCGTATTTTTAATTCGTGGTTGTCTAATGAGGGTTTTATGGAGGTGATTGAAGATGCTTGTGCTAAGTTTGTTGATTCGGGGTGGCCACCAGATGTTTTTTTGATTAAGAAACTTGGGTTCATTCGTGGTAAAGTTAGAGAATGGAGAGATATTATGTTAAAAAGAGAAGGGGAAAAGTTAGTATCGCCGTAGAGGAAGTTGAAGAATTAGAAGAAGTGATGCGTGTGAAGTGTGTATATAAGTTTAAGTATATTTTAAGCCCCTTTACACTTTCTTTAGCCAAGTTTTAAATTTATAAAACACGATATTTACTAACACTAAACACACATATGGGCAAGTGCACCCATCGTGAGCGTAGTATAGTGTTGGTAAGATACCGAGGTCGTCCAAGGACACAAGAGCTTTTAGTACCGGTTTATCCTCAATGTCTAATCAAATCAAAAGTTTAGAAAAATGTTTTAAACTAAGAAAATAAAAACTAACTAAAATGCTGAAAAATAAAAATAAAAATAAAAGAAAAAACAGATAGACAAGATGAATCACTTGGCTCCGACTCGTGTTTAGTGTAACCTTTGATTACTTCCGCACTTTTGCACTATTTAAGATATTATCTTAGTTATTGTAGTAGGCCCCTCTTTTGGAGGTGACGTTACCCTCAACCCAGTAGTTTGAGTCAGCAGGGATACAATCCTAAAGGGTTGGATTATTGAAAGATAATTAACTAAGTTATTAATGCATATTGTGGTAGGCCCCTCTTTTGAAGGCGATGTTACCCTCGATTAAGTAGTCTGAGTCAGCAGGGATACAGTCCTAAGTAGCCGGGTTAAAGTTTTCATAGTAGTTTAACTTATGAGGGGATCAAAGAGTTTGGACCCCGCCATCCAATACCGTTAAGTATTGAAGGAGGTCCTACTAAATTTGACCCAGATCCTTTGCAGGATCTATACACTGAACAATGGCAAGACTCTTACCAAACCGTTCCCTTAACCCCCGACCAGGTAGCCAACATACCTCCATATAGACCGTGGAGGTATGAATGGTGAAAATCTTTTATTTTATATAGACAGTAAAATAATGCCAAGACACCACAGACAAACGATAAGGAAGAATCACCTTCAACATAAGAAACTAGTTATTAAAGTCATTAATACATAACCAATTAAAAAGTGCGAAAAGATTAAAAACAAAAAGTATTACACTAGACACTTTGTCTTCACCAAGTGATGTAAGAGACTTAGGCAAACATGGCCTTGATTGTCAAGAACTCTTACGATCAATCTTGGATCCCGAGACGACTCACACACTCTATGATGGACAATGGATGATGGTGGTGGATGATGGTGTTATGGTGGTGGTGGGTGGTGGGTGAAGTGTGAGAGAGGTGGTGTGCCAAGGGATGGTTTGAGCTTGAGCCAAGCACTCCTATTTATAGGCTGAACAGAAGCTAGGGCACGGCCCCGTGTCCAGTGGGCACGGTCCCGTGTCCACATCCTTCTCTGTCTTCATTAATTGCTCTTGTCTGTATTAGTTGACCACTGCCCCGTGTCCCTGGGCACGACCCCGTGTGCAGAAGCATATCTGTACTATCAAGATTTGCCTGGATTCTGCGAATCTTATAGTTGACCACGGCCCCGTGTCCGCTGAGCACGTCCCCGTGGTGGGCGATGGAAACTTCTACAACTTTGTCTTTTATGCTAACACTTGGGCACGCCCCCGTGCTCATTGAGCATGGGGCGTGTTCAGCCTTCTGTTCTCTTGTTTTGCTTGGGAAGATGCTTTCGGGGAGGTCGGGCATGCCACGTTTGTTCCTTTTCTTGTATTTATGTTAGATTTAGCTGCTTTTTTGCTTCTTTTATTAATTTGAGCTCATTTAATCCTGAAAATACAAACGGAAGACAAAAACACACTTTTTCCAACATTAGTACTAAAAAGGGTTAGTTTTATGCCACAATTGATGTAATTTATATGTTGCATTTTGCAGACATCAAATACCCCCACACTTGAATCTTTGCTTGTCCTCAAGCAAAACTCTTTATAATGTGGCTTCACACTCCCAAATGGAATGGGTAGAAGAGAAGGTTTTTGGGCTTGTCATAGAGTGTCGGGATTTCCAAGATTCTTTATTACGTTTTATTTTTATTTATTTACAATCCTATTCATCATGATTTATTTAAAACTTTTCATAAGATAAATTACTTATTAGGGCATAACATGCTTCTTTAAAATTCCATTTATATACAAGTTCACATACCTCACGGGGGATCACTCAACACTCGGCCGAAGATGTATTTTAGTGAATCACTCGAGAGCGGCATGGAACTTACTCCTACCATAGGCTTGCCAAGCAATCAATCCTTCTCCTTTTTAACTATATACATTTGTAAATATCAAGAGAACTTTTTGAGTGAAGGGTTAGGCTTGGGTTAAAGGTAGGTGGTTGGTTTAGTGGTTAGTGAAAGGGCGAAAAGCGCAACAAGCGCAACAAGCGTCGGTTTTCGTAAGACTTTCTCTATTTTTTTCTTTTTATTTTGATGCAGCCATAATTCAAACAAAGTTATTTTTGATGAACTTGCTTGTTTATTTCTTTTGCTTCATCATCAACATTTTTTTTGAAAGTCATACGAAAAACCGAGCTTGTTACTAAAACAAAGGGTTAAAAATAAAAAAGGTTTTGGTGGGTGAAAGGGTGTTTGGTTTGGGTTAAGAAATGAAAAGGTTTAGGCTCAAAGGGGTTAACTAGGGAGATTTTGGGTAGGTGGTAAAAAGAAAAAAAATGGTGTAGAAATAAAAAGGGTTAGTCCTAATGCCTCCATCATTTACTTACTCGGGTCTAAGTTGGTAAGGACCGGGAATGTATCGTCGTGGCAAGTTCTAGAGTTGTAAGAACCAAGCAGCTATTCACACAAGAAACGAAAAATGAGCATTTAATTTAAAGATATGTATTTGTATGCTCAATAAAGGCTCAAAACTCACTTTTGTGGGAATGGGTTTTTATGTGATCAAGTATATATAATTAAATTTTAACTAAGCTTGCCATGCCTTTTCATAATTTTCTTATGTTGGTTCTTTTTATCACGACGCTATCGGTTGTAAATTTGTAAAAATATAACCTTTTTAGAATTTTGAAATTCCCAAATTAAACCTAGACAAGTAAAAAAATGAAATTTTTTGAAAAAAAATTTGGTGTGATTAGCGGTTCCAATAGAGTTTTGTGTAAGGCTTGTATTTAGGACTTGCAAGATTCAAGGTTTTAGCATCCCCCCCCCCCACACTTAAATTACACATTGTCCTCAATGTGTCCCAAAAATAAGTTTTTAGGTTGATTCAATGTGTAAAAGGTGTGAAAAAGCAAAAAATTGTGTTACTGGGCGCCTGGACACGGCCCCGTGTTTTCCGGGCACGGCCCCGTGTTCAGGTGCCAGTAACAAAATTGAAAAAGAGAAACAGAAGCCTGGACACGGGGGCGTGTTGGGTGAACACGGCCCGTGTGCAGGTTACCTGAACTGGGCATTTTCTGCAGACTGTGCAGCACGGGGCCGTGTTGGGCGGACACGGCCCGTGCTGAACTTACTGTAATGAAGAAAGTTCGTCGGATGGCCCTGTTTTCCTGCATGGGGTGCTGGTCTAAGTTTCCCTTGTATCCTTTGCCATCCCGAGTGTGTTTTACTCATTTCAACACCATCCAAACACCAAATTAACTAAAACCATCATTCATTAAGTCATAGAGAATTACATGATAAACCTAAAAAATGAAAAACAAAGCAGAAAATAAAAGTCCTAAATTAGATAGGTCAAGTGATACGTAAAATCATCCTAAAGAGTTCTACTTCTACAATAAGAACCAAAATTCCGGAAATAGTTTTCCGATATCTAAAATTTTTTTTTGTAGAACTCCAAACTGAGCGGTGTCCCTTAGATGTTGCTAGAGCCATTCTTCTATCTCTCTCGGGAGAAGGGAGGCGGCTTCATATTCCTCAACATCTTATGGAGGGGGAGTAACACCAATCGGAACCCCTTGTAGTATGTCTCGAGGGGGTTCCAGGTGTAAGGTGTACCATTCGGCCGGAATGATGACTTCTGGTACCACGTTCCATGCCCTTTGGGTGATAATTGGCACCAAAGGAGGAGAGGCGAGAATGTTCAACCTTTGGTGCAAAAGGTTGACTTCCCGGAGACACCCTTCTAGTCCCACCGTTAGATTATTAATACGGTCGACCAATGCTTCTTCTACCCCCGTTATCTCATCAATGGCATCTCTTAGAGCGTAAACGTAGTTTACAAGAGAATCTTCAACCGTTGATGATCTTCTCCCTTGCCGGTTGTTTCTGGAGTGCAACGAAGAGGTTCCGTTCGTTCTGCTTGCCATTCTGAGAAAACATACCGAAAAGAGTTCAATTTTATTGGACTAGTACTTCGGACACGACCCCGTGTTTAGTGAACACGGCCCCGTGTTCAGTTATCTGCAGGATTTTAGAACAAGGAATCTTGGGGTTTTAATTTGTTTTCGTGATTTTTAAAACGTTTTTGAACAGAACAACTTAAAACATTGTTGTAGAACTTATTCTTAACAAGATTCCATGAACAAAAATCTAACAAACACCTCAATAAAGCTTGAAATTATGGAGGCCTCAAGCTTTATTGGAAATATAAGAGAAAAATTGAAGAAGATGATAGAGGAAAGGACAAGAAGGTAGTTGAGAAACTTCTTTTAGAAAATACCTAGGATGGTATGTGAGAAGATTCCCCAAATCTCTGTCCGTGGAATGGTTCAAATGTGCAGGATTCTTGGCTGCATTTATAGAAAACGACAGTACGTTGCGCACGGCCCCGTGTGCAGGCAGAATCCTGACACAATTTTGTCCGTATTCTGATGAAATCAGAAGGGAATCTTTCGGAGGACACGAGGGCGTGTTGACCTGGACACGGCCCCGTGTCTAGAAGCTGTCACATGGAATTCATCTATTTTAAGGAACTTTTCTGGATCGGGCGGTTCCTTACTGGATGGAACAACCCCAAAGTGCCTAAGATACCTTAATTGCTCTAGATTAAGACGAGAACGCAAGAGGTTGTCGGTGAGGGTGATTCCTATGCTATATATAGGTGGAAAAGTCCAACCCTTTTCCGGGCTCTCGTTAAAGAAGGTGTATGTCGAATCGCTCAGGTCTATGTATGCATCGAACGAAGTCGATGGGGAGTCCTTCACGGCACAATCGACACAGGGACGACAATCGCTCAAGTCCTCACTAGAGTTAGAAGTATCGTTGGGAACAACGAAGTTGTTTGAATGTGATCCCAACACTTCTTCTTGGTTATCGTCTTGAGATAAATTATTGAAATCTATCCTAAGTTCTTTTAACCAATTAAGAATTAGATCTTCTAATTGAAATAGTTCATCAAGAAGCATTTCTCCTAGAAAATCCGGTTGGGAGCATTCGAGGGAGAGATAGGGATTATTTTTACTTTCGCCCCTCTTAAGGATACAGGGAAACGATGGGTCTATATAGTGGGGTTTATAATTTAGAAAATAACATTCTAAGTCCTTATGGGAACCACCACATATTTGACACCACGTACCATAAAAGTGCCGAAAGTAAAAATTATCAGTATCACTCATGTTTGTGTCAGAAATTACCAACCGTCGGGATCTTACGGTTCTGTTTTCAGTAACTGAATCTTGGGCACGGGGGCGTGTTGAGTGGGCACGACCCCGTGTTCAGCTTACTGTCTGACTTAAAACAGGATTGCCAGTTCCAATGATTGGGCACTGGGCGTGTTCAGCGGGCACGACCCGTGCTGAGTTCTGCAGAAGCTGAAAAACTAAGAAAAATCCTAAAAAAAATAGAAAAATAAGAAAAAACGATTAGGCCGTTGATTCCTAACTTTCTTAAAATCCTTGTGTCCCCGGCAACGGCGCCAAAAACTTGATGCGTGTAAAGTGTGTATATAAGTTTAAGTATATTTTAAGCCCTTTTACACTTTCTTTAGCCAAGTTTTAGATTTATAAAACACGATATTTACTAACACTAAACACACATATGGGCAAGTGCACCCATCGTGAGCGTAGTATAGTGTTGGTAAGATACCGAGGTCGTCCAAGGACACAAGAGCTTTTAGTACCGGTTTATCCTCAACGTCTAATCAAATCAAAACTTTAGAAAAAATGTTTTAAACTAAGAAAATAAAAACTAACTAAAATGCTGAAAAATAAAAATAAAAATAAAAGAAAAAACGGATAGACAAGATGAATCACTTGGCTCCGACTCGTGTTTAGTGTAACCTTTGATTATATCCGCACTTTTGCACTATTTAAGAGATTATCTTAGTTATTGTAGTAGGCCCCTCTTTTGGAGGTGTCGTTACCCTCAACCCAATAGTTTGATGTAAGGACTCTCAAAAATGTCCCAATTTTACTCGTAAGTAAAAACCCGGACCCCTAAAACCCTAATCCATATTAAAAATCAAGAAATTCAGAATCTTGATCTTCTCGCGGGCCGCGTAAGCCTTAAGAGGAAGCTTACGCGGGCCGCGTCAATGTTAGGTTGACCGGATAAATGTTCCGGATCCACGTGTTGACCAGCTGGCAAGTCTACTCGTGACCAATCAACCCTACGCGTAGAATAGGTGGTTAGGCAGGCCGCGTAAGGTATGGCCGAAGGTTTACGCGGGCCGCGTGAGCCCTAAATTTCACCTATAAATAGCTTAGCTCAGGGGTTTTCATTCTGTGTCGACGAAAACTTTCAAAAACGAATTTCTACTACTCTAAAGTCGAAATTTCAATTAAATTAGTGGGGCGCTGCTACGATACCGGGTATTAACTCGATCGCTGCTACGATTCAATGTCCGATCGATTGAAACTATCCAATGGATGTTTAAATGCTGCCCACATTAGGGTTATGCTTTGTCATTCGTCGTAAATACGATGGATGTTTAAGTATCGCACTTTGTCATTCGTTGTGAAGGTTTTAATCTCGTGAGTTATCGTAAATGCTGTATTAGTTACTGACCTAGTTCGTATGCATGTTATTAATTTAGGTTACAAGGCTAAACAGTAGGCTTAAACTCTGCCGTTAAATCTGCAATGTGAGTCATTCTCTTTTTATCAAAGTACTTTATAAATTCTTAAATGTTTTCAAAGTTATAATTACAGGGATTAAGTCTTTGTAGTCACCAATTTACAACCGGTATGTGGGGTTTTGTATACATTACTTGATAACCGTCACCATTGGACAACGAGGTAGCCAATGGATGGTTGAGTGACAAATACTGCGGGTAGTTGGTTGATATATGGAAACATTGTAATCGTTCTTAATACTGTAAATTATAACAAACGTGTCATTTTAGTAAAAAGAATAATTCACCAGTATTTCCCGCTGACAAAACATTTTTCAAACATGTTTCAGGTGATCTGTTGTGATCCAGGAAAAGTGCCGTGAAGCACTACAAGCTTTAGGAAGTGGCTCAATATAAATAAAGAAACATGTTTTGTAAAATAAAGATTTCCCAGTGAAATCATTTGATTGTAAATTAAGGGGTTATCCCAAGTTATGAAATAAAATAATCAGGCATTTTCAGTTTTAAAAAGATCCTGCTAAAATCTTCCGCTGTCAACTCAATTAAATAAATACCACGGGATTTTCTGTCCGCGGCTCCTGAACCAGGTCCAAATGGGCCGGGGGCCGTGATAGAAAAAGGTGGTATCAGAGCCACTGAGTTAAGCTAATTAAGTATTTAGAAATACTTAATTTTGCTGATTGCCATTTTGTGATTATGTGTTTTATTAACTGATTATTTGTTAATTACAGTATGGGTAAGCAAAAGCTTTCGAACATCTATCTTAAATTAGATAGTTCACAAAAAGAGAAGGGAAGTTCATCCCAATCAAAATCCTCAAGATACTCAGTAGATACTGAGGAGGGAATATTTGTTCGTAAAGGCCATTATGAGGAACCACTTTCTCCTAATAAAAGAAATTTGATTATTAAGAAAAGTCAGGAGAAAATAAAGAAATCTCAATCAAAAGAAATGAAAGTTAATCAGGAAATTCAGAAACTCGGTAGTAACCCACCATGGGAAGATAAGTTAGATGAAAAATGGGCAGATCTCTATATGCTAGCCACTGTCGCAGTAAATGCAAATCTTTAAAATACCCTGACCCAGTATTAGCAACATTTATCACTTACAAGCCAGAAACTTTACCCAGTAAATAAATAAATTTACAATAAACCCTAGTATGTTTAATTTTCAGTCGTCCTTTGTATTAAATTAGTCACACGGTATGCAATAATACTTGAAGGTTATCTGTGAAATTTTGTTATAAAATTTTGACTTAGTATTTTTGCATATATGCTAAACAGCATGAATGAGTTATCTGAAGCCCTTCAGAATCTCAATCTTTATCCGGTAAAAATAGAAGTTTCCAGAGACTTTACTGGTTACATACCCGATGTAGAAGAACCTATGGAATTCAACGCTCCACCTCTGGAGAAATCAAAGCCTAAGAAAAGGAGAAGATTTGTAGGATGGAGGCGTGTACGCTGGAGGAAACCAGCAACAAGGAGAATTCCCAAAATAGAAAATCCCATAGAAAAAGGAAAAGGAATTGCAATCGGGGAAGATTCCAGGCAAGTAGAAATGAAAATTGGGGAAAGTTCTAAACAAGTCGACGAATTGCCATTACAGGAGGAATTGGATCGCGTATTGGCAAGTTGTGATATTCTCAGGCCTATAAATAACAACCTTTACCCTTATCCTGCTGAAACTCAACTTCCAATAAATTTGGAACCAGCCATCCCAGAACCTCTGATCCACACCCAACCTCTAGGAATGGATGAATGGTGGACCAACGACTGGCAGTTTCAAAACCTCCTAAATAACCCTTATACGTTTTCCCTCAGTTCGACCCATAACCTATACCAAACCCACCAATGAGCAATGAAAACTTAGCTGAACTTCGCCATTTTGGCGAGGAGCTGATGGATGCTGGGAATAGGATCTGGGAGATAGGAGGACAAATCTCCTGGAAATACGACGAGAGGGAACATCGCTTTTGAAAAGCCATAGGATTATGGATAATGTGGTTGTGAAGTTACGATTGTATAATAATATAATAATCAAAATAAAATGTGTAAAATAAACAATAAAACTTATGTAAAATAAGCAGTGTGTACGGAAGCATATTATTATATATAAAAATGAAAGTTGAGAAATTGACAATTTGGCTATATATTTGTTTACGTGATTATATGCGATTGTTTGTTATATTTGGTTGTCTCTTATTTTATACTAATCACTTATATATAAATTAATTATCAGATGGAAAATGCTAATAATGAACCAGTTAACGAGGTTAATCAATCTGAGCAACACCAGGAGGATCACTTTATGACTAAGCAAGATATAGAAAATATCGTTGCTCAAGGGATAGCCAATGCTATTCCAACAATCCTTGCTGCTGCCTAGAAACCTGTTGAACCTCAACAAATTATTCCTAGTAAACGCACACAAGGCGACAATTTTAGTAATAGTGTAAACGGAGGCGGTAACCATACTAATAACAACAATGATGGGATGCAAGCTCCACTCCTTAAGAAAATGAAAGCTGCAACACCTGGTTGCACTTAAAAGGAGTTCCTTGCCTGTAAACCAACTGAGTTTGCAGGTAACGAAGGGGCGACTGTTGCACTGCGTTGGTTAGAGAAAACCGAGGCAATAATTGCAATAAGTAAATGTGCCGAGGAAGACAAAGTAATGTACACATCGCATCTGTTTAAAGAAGGGGCGCTAGAATGGTGGAATACGGTACTTCAAGCCAAAGGAAGAAATGTGGCCTATGCCATGAATTGGGAAGAATTTAAAAGTCTGATGGAAAGAAAATTCTGTGCCGAGTATGAAAAGGAACAAATGGCAAATAAGTTCTTGAACCATCGAATGATGGGTGTAGACTGTCGAGGATATACTTCGACATTCTTCGAGTATGCGAGAGTAGTACCAACCCTGGCTTCGCCAGAGCCGGTGCTCATTTCCCGCTATATTTGGGGATTAATTGGCGAAATCCGTAATATCGTTAAAGCTGCGAGACCTCGCACTATTGACGATGCGGTAGAATTAGCTAACACCTTAACTGACGAGCTGGTACGCACAAGAGATGAAAATAGGAAAAAGGAACTAGCTCAGAAAATTACCCAAGGATTTCGTGTGGGTAATAGTAGCAACTTCAAGAAAAGAGGAACGGGGCAATCTTCAATTCCACCGTTCTGCAGGAATTGCAGAAAGAAACATTATGGAAGATGTAATGTAACCTGCAACTTTTGCAAAGTTGTAGGTCATCGTGAAGAAGACTGCAAAAAGAAAACCAGGATCTGTTATAACTGTGGAGAAGCGGGGAATTTCAAAACAGAATGTCCTAAATTGGTCAAACCAACAGACAACAAAACCAAGACAGCTGACGGAGCTACTAAGAAGAATGCCAGAGCATACCAACTAACCACTCAAGAAGCAAAACTCATTCCAGATGTGATAGCTGGTACGTTCCTAGTTCACAACGTGTATGCAAAAGTATTATTTGACTCTGGTGCAAACCAAAGTTTTATCAATTCTTCATTCTGCCAAGCTCTTAATTTACCCTTAACCAACCTTAGGCAGATTTTTACAGTCGAAACGGCAGATGGGAATTCAGTGAGCATAGATAAGGTTTTGCAAAAAGAAAATATAGAACTTTCAGGTCATAAATTTCATGCAAACCTATTACCAATGAATTTAGCTGGGTTCGATGTTGTGTTAGGAATGGATTGGTTAGTAGCCAACCATGCTCGAATCCTTTGTGATAAGAACTCCATAGAAATTCGTGCACCCACCGGAGAAGTACTTATGATTACAGGAGATAAGCCACGTAAACCCATGAAGTTCATTTCAGTAATGAAAGTTGCTAGTTATGAACGAAAGCAAGGAATAGTGTATATGATTTCAGTAATCATTAGTACTAAGAATAAAGAACTTAAGGAGATTCCTGTAGTCTCAGAATACCCAGATGTATTTCCGGAAGAACTCCCGGGATTACCACCCGACAGGGAAGTAGAATTTAGAATCCATCTAATTCCTGGAACTACACCGATAGCCAAGGCACCTTATCGGTTAGCACCCACCGAAATGTTAGAACTGAAAAAGCAATTAGATGAATTATTAAGCAAAGGTTTTATACAACCTAGTTCATCCCCTTGGGGAGCGCCAGTGTTGTTCGTAAAGAAAAAGGACGGTTCGATGCGAATGTGTATCGATTAAAGGGAATTAAATAAGGTTACAATTAAGAATCGATACCCATTGCCTAGGATTGATGATCTATTTGATCAACTTCAAGGAGCTAGATATTTTTCTAAGATAGATTTACGCTCCGGATATCATCAATTAAAGGTACAAGAAGAAGACATACCTAAAACTGCTTTTAGAACTAGGTATGGTCATTACGAGTGTACAGTCATGCCCTTCGGACTAACAAATTCACCTGCAGCATTCATGGACATGATGAATAGAATCTGTAAACGGTACTTGGATAAATTTGTAATTGTCTTCATCGATGATATACTTATTTATTCCAAAAGTCAAGACGAACATTGTGAACACTTACATGCACTCTTAACTTTGTTAAGAAAAGAAAAAGCTCTATGCTAAATTCTCAAAGTGTGAATTTTGGTTACAAGAAGTACAATTCTTAGGACACATGGTGAATCACGAAGGCATTCACGTAGATCCTGCTAAAATAGAAGCAATCACCAAATGGAAAGTTCCGCAATCAGCTATGGAAATTAGAAGCTTTCTAGGATTAGCTGGTTACTATAAACGATTTATTAAGGATTTTTCTAAAATAGCAGTTCCATTAACTAAGCTAACCTGTAAAGCGGTTAAGTTTGAATGGGGACCTAGACAAGAAGACGCCTTTAGGATTTTGAAGAAAAAATTAACAAATGCTCCAATTCTAGCCTTACCAGAAGGAACTGAAGATTTTGAAGTATATTGTGATGCTTCTAAGCTAGGATTAGGATGTGTGCTAATGCAACGCAAGAAGGTAATTGCGTATGCATCAAGACAATTGAAAAAGCACGAGGAAAACTATACGACTCATGACTTAGAGTTAGGAGCCATAATTTTTGCCCTTAAAATTTGGAGACATTATCTGTATGGAAGTAAGTTTACTGTCTATACTGATCATAAAAGTTTAAGGTACATATTTGGGCAAAAAGAATTAAACATGAGACAAAGAAGTTGGATGGAGATCCTAAGTGACTACGACTGTGATATCCAATATCACGAAGGAAAGGCAAATGTAGTTGCAGATGCTTTAAGTCGTAAATATCAGGAAAAGCAAAGACGAGTTCGTGCTCTTAGATTAAATCTACAGTTAGATTTAATGGAACAACTAAAGAAGGTCCAAGAAACAGCAATCAAGGACGATGCTGAAGGAATGAAAGGAAGAATAAAGGAATTAGAGCAAGGAAGTGATGGAATTTGGAGATTCCATAAGAAAAGAATTTGGGTACCTAAGCAAGGAGATTTAAGAAATAAGATCTTAGAAGAAGCTCATAAATCTAGGTATACCATGCATCTTGGTAACAATAAAATGTACCAAGATTTAAGGAATAATTTCTGGTGGATAGGAATGAAAAAGGACATAGCTAGGTATGTTTCTAAGTGTATTACTTGTTCACAAGTTAAGGCAGAACACAAGAAACCCTCAGGTCTACTCCAACAATTAGAATTGCCTGTATGGAAATGAGAACTCATAACAATGGATTTTGTTACTAAGTTACCCAAAACCAGAAAAGGTAACGATGTGATTTGGGTAATTGTGGATCGATTAACCAAATCAGCTCATTTTCTACCCATGAAAGAAACCTTTAGCATGGAAAGGTAAGCAAAGTTATATGTAGACGAAGTAGTATCCTTACATGGAGTTCCACTCTCCATTGTTTCAGATAGGGATAGTCGTTTCACTTCCCATTTCTGGACTAGTTTCCAGGAAGCAATGGGAACTCGACTAAATTTGAGTACTGCATATCATCCACAAACAGACGGGCAAAGTGAAAGGACGATACAAACCCTAGAAGACATGCTCCGAGCATGTGTGATAGATTTTGGTGGAAATTGGGATGACCACCTACCCTTAATTGAATTCTCCTATAACAATAGTTATCATACAAGCATCGAAGCTGCCCCATTCAAAGCACTGTATGGAAGAAAGTGCAGAACTCCGGTTTGTTGGGCAGAAATAGGAGAAAGTCAATTATCAGGTCCTGAAATAGTACAAGAAACCACTGATAAGATCACTCAAATCAAGGAAAGATTAAAGACAGCTCAAGATCGCCAGATGAGTTATGCAGACAATAGAAGGAAACCGTTGGAATTTCAAGTGGGAGACAAAGTACTCTTAAAAGTTTCTCCTTGGAAAGGAGTAATTCTATTCGGTAAGAAAGGAAAGCTAAGTCCAAGATACGTAGGACCATTTCCAGTCATCCAATGAATAGGACCAGTTGCCTATCGCTTACAACTACCAGAAGAACTAGCTGGAGTACATGATGTATTTCATGTATCCAATCTCAAGAAATGTCTATCTGACGAATCCCTGGTAGTACCTCTTCAAGATATAGAGGTAAATGAAAAGTTAAAATTTGTTGAGAAGCCATTACAAATAGAAGATAGAAAAATCAAGTTTCTCAAGCACAAGCGGTTAGTATTGGTCAAAGTCAAGTGGGATTCGAAGAGAGGATCCGAATACACATGGGAGCTGGAATTGGAGATGAAGCGAAAGTACCCTCACTTATTTCAATGAATCTCAAGGACGAGATTTTAAATAAGGTGGGAAGGATGTAAGGACTCTAAAAAATGTCCCAATTTTACTCGTAAGTAAAAACCCGGACCCCTAAAACCCTAATCCATATTAAAAATCAAGAAATTCAGAATCTTGATCTTCTCGCGGGCCGCGTAAGCCTTAAGAGGAAGCTTACGCGGGCCGCGTCAATGTTAGGTTGACCGGATAAGTGTTCCGGATCCACGTGTTGACCAGCTGGCAAGTCTACTCGTGACCAATCAACTCTACGCGTAGAATAGGTGGTTAGGCGGGCCGTGTAAGGTATTGAAGGAGGTCCTACTAAATTAACTTATGAGGGGATCAAAGAGTTTGGACCCCCGCCATCCAATACCGTTAAGTATTGAAGGAGGTCCTACTAAATTTTACCCAGGTCCTTTGCAGGATCTATACACTGAACAATGGCAAGACTCTTACCAAACCGTTCCCTTAACCCCCGACCAGGTAGCCAACATACCTCTATATAGACCGTGGAGGTATGAATGGTGAAAATCTTTTATTTTATATAGACAGTAAAATAATGCCAAGACACCACAGATAAACGATAAGGAAGAATCACCTTCAACATAAGAAACTAGTTATTAAAGTCATTAATACATAACCAATTAAAAAGTGCGAAAAGATTAAAAATAAAAAGTATTACACTAGACACTTTGTCTTCACCAAGTGATGTAAGAGACTTAGGCAAACATGGCCTTGATTGTCAAGAACTCTTACGATCAATCTTGGATCCCGAGACGACTCACACACTCTATGATGGATAATGGATGATGGTGGTGGATGATGGTGTTATGGTGGTGGTGGGTGGTGGGTGAAGTGTGAGAGAGGTGGTGTGCCAAGGGATGGTTTGAGCTTGAGCCAAGCACTCCTATTTACAGGCTGAACAGAAGCTCGGGCACGGCCCCGTGTCCAGTGGGCACGGCCCCGTGTCCACATCCTTCTCTGTCTTCATTAATTGCTCTTGTCTATATTAGTTGACCACGACCCCGTGTGCAGAAGCATATCTGTACTATCAAGATTTTCCTGGTTTCTGCGAATCTTATAGTTGACCACGGCCCCGTGTCCGCTGAGCATGGCCCCGTGGTGGGCGATGGAAGCTTCTACAACTTTGTCTTTTATGCTGACACTTGGGCACACCCCCGTGCTCATTGAGCACGGGGCGTGTTCAACCTTCTGTTCTCTTGTTTTGCTTGGGAAGATGCTTTCGGGGAGGTCGGGCATGCCACGTTTGTTCCTTTTCTTGTATTTATGTTAGATTTAGCTGCCTTTTTGCTTCTTTTGTTAATTTGAGCTCATTTAATCCTGAAAATACAAAAGGAAGACAAAAAGACACTTTTTCCAACATTAGTACTAAAAAGGGTTAGTTTTATGCCACAATTGATGTAATTTATATGTTGCATTTTGCACACATCAAGAAGCGTTGGAGTTTAGGGACTTATCGGAAGAGGAGGAGTGGATTTTAGCTGAAAATAGAAGAATTATTGATGAGGCTGATTTGGCCAAAGCTATAGACCTCAAACAGAGATCTCGGATCAGATGGGCCAAAGAAGGGGATGAGAATTCTAAGTTCTTCCACTCTCAAATCAACTCCAGGAAAGCAAGTAATGTTATTCACGGGCTTAACATTGGAGGGTCATGGGTGTCCAAACCGTCGTTAGTTAAGAAGGAGGTTTTCAATTTATTTAGAGCCAAATTAGAGGAGGATTGTGTGGATCGGCCAGGGCTCGTCTGTCAAAATTTAAAGAGGATTTCGGAAGCTGATGCTTCCTGGTTGGAGTCCCGCTTCTCTATGGAGGAAATCAAATCAGCTGTGTTTGACTGTGGGGACGATCGAGCCCCTGGTCCTGACGGGTTCAACTTTTGGTTTTTCAAACTTTTCAGGGAGGCTTTCAAGGAGGACTTCGGGAAACTCATGACTTACTTTTGGGACACGGGGAGGATTAACGTTGGGTGTGGCTCTTCCTTTATTACCCTTGTTCCTAAGAAAAGAGATCCGGTGGGGCTTAGTGATTATCGTCCTATCAGCTTAGTTGGGGTGGTAAATAAGGTTGTCTCTAAAGTTCTTGCAAACAGGCTTAAGAAGGTGTTGGGATCGGTGATCTCTGATTCTCAGTCGGCTTTCTTGAGTGGTAGATATATTCTTGACGAGGCTTTGATTATTAACGAGGTGTGTTCTTGGTTGAAAAAATGCAATAAAAAGGCGCTTCTTTTCAAAATCGACGTTGAGAAAGCCTATGATAACATTCATTGGAGTTTCATTGTGGATGTGCTTTGCAAGATGGGGTTTGGGTCGAAATGGTGCAGCTGGATTATGGGGGGTTTTATCGCCGGCTCGTGCGTCGGTTCTTGTCAACGGTGCGCCTACGTTTGAATTTAAGTGTGGTAAGGGTATGAGGCAAGGGGACCCTATATTGCCGTTTTTGTTTGTTATTGTCATGGAGGCCTTATCTTGCTTGTTTTTCAAAGCTGAGGAGGTTGGGTTATTTTCTGGGATTAAGCTCCCCAACAACGGTCCCTGTCTCTCACATTTTTTTTTTGCGGATGACGCCCTCATTATGGGGGAGTGGTCAGAAGAGAATGCGTTAAACATTATCAGGATTTTGAGATGCTTTTATGCTTGTTCTAGGTTGAAAATTAATCTGGGTAAGTCCAATATGGTGGGTATTGGGGTTGGTGATTCCGAGTTGAGGGTGATGGCGGACGTGGTAAGTTGTACCTCCGACTCGCTGCCGTTCAAATACCTCGGGCTTAAAGTGGGGGCAAATATGAATCGTATTATCAACTGGAGGCCAGTTTATGATATCTTTGAGGCAAGGCTTGCTCTATGGAAATCTTCATTGCTGTCTATTGGAGGGAGAGTTACCCTTATCCGTTCGGTGCTTGAGAGTCTCCCGTCTTATTATTTCTCCCTTTATAAGGCCCCGGTGAAGGTTATATCGGATCTGGAAAGGATTATTAAAAAGTTCCTTTGGGGTGGGTTGAGTGAGGTAAATAAAATCCACTGGGTGGCTTGGGATAAAGTGGTTATCCCGAAAAAGAACGGAGGCCTGGGGATTAGCAAGTTGCTTATATTAATCGCGCTCTGTTAAGCAAATGGGGATGGAGGTATAAGCTAGAAAAACAGAGTTTGTGGGTGAAGGTGATGGACGCAATTCACTTCAGTGGTTCGAATTGGACATTTCTTCCGGTAAAAAAGACGTTCGCGGGAGTTTGGCATAGTATTGTCTGTTTTCAGCAAGCCTATCTTGGGTAACCGTTGCCTTATGAGCTTCTTTAGAGGAGTTGTGGGTAACGGTGAACGCATCCTTTTCTGGCTCGATCCTGGGTTGTCTGACGTCCCTCTTTGTGATCCCTATCCGAATTTGGTTTTGTTAGAGGTGTTGAAATCATGTGTGGTGAAGGACCGGGTGAATGGTGAGTGGCTTTGGAAGCATGATCCGGAGCCGGGTATCGAGATGTCGGAGCTAGCTTCTCTTATCTCGGCGTTGTCTTCGGCCTCTTTGGGTGGCTCGGTTGATGGTTGGAAGTGGCTAGGGGACCGCTCGGGGCAATTTTCAGTCGGTTCGGTCATGAAGGTCATGTTGGGTTCGTTGGTGGCCAATGATAGTTTTGTTTTGGATTGGTGTAAATGGATCCCAGGTAAGTGTAATTTTTTTGCGTGGAGAGCCGAAATGGATAGGATTCCCTCTTCGGACAATTTAGCGAAAAGGGGGGTTGTAGTAGGGGACGGGTTGTGCCCGTTGTGTAAGGACGAGGCGGAGTCGGTGGAGCAGCTATTCACGTCCTACTTTTTTTCTGTGGTTTTGTGGCAGAAGATTAGTCAGTGGTGTCGTATTCCTCCGATCTATGCTTTTTCTTTCAGAGATTTGCTTGAGATCCATAAAGCGGGATCCATCGAAGCAGCGAAGAGGTCGGTCATTCATGGTATTATCATTGTCTCTTGTTGGTGCTTATGGCAGGCTCGGAACAAGGTCATTTTCTCGGAGGTTGAGGCCAAAGTGGAGAAGGTTGTTAGTGAAGTTAAATCGATGGGTTATTTATGGTTTAGGCATAGATCTAAAAACAATCATATCTCATGGTTGGATTGGTGTAATTTTTCTTTGTTGTAAGGTTTTGTTTGGGTCCCCGCTCGATTTTCGGGCTTGGGGTGTTGTTTAATGAAGTTTTCTTTTAAAAAAAAAAGTTGTTACACAACATTCAAGATTCAAAACAAACAAAAAGACAAAATTTGGGTGCTCCATGGTCAATACATCAACTGTGGGATCGACCACGGTTTGGTCAAATTATGTTTTTTTATTTGTTGTGCCTTGCCTATGTATAAAAGCCTTATCCAACCATTTTCACTCACCTACTTTTTCGATAACACTTTCAACTATACGTCTAATTTCATTCTAGCCTTGATATTTACACATCAAATCAAGGAGAGACTGAAGATCAAAGAACAAGAGCAAAAAGAAGAAGTTGTGCTTCAACTTAAACATTCAATTCTTATATTCGTGAGGTTATCACTAGCGTGTTGAGTAATACATTTGTAAGTTGTCTCACCATCGGTTTGTGATTATTGTAAAACAATATTGGGAATATAGTATTGCGAGGGTGTTTACCATTGTCATATAGTAGCGTGTAAGAAACGTAAAGTTAGTCACATGGAGTGGCTAGTTAAGAAGGTGATCACGAACTTGGACTAGTTTATGATAGTTAGATGCACTATAGTAATAGTGGGTTGAAGAAGGTAATCACTACCTTGGATTAGTGAAGAAGTTTGTATTGGTGATCTCCTCCCTCTAAGAGAAGGTTTATAATGGAAAAACTCTCGATTGGAGAATCGAGAAGAGAACGTAGAGTGGAATAATGAACATCCACTTGAACCTATATAAATCGGTTTTGTCTTTCTTACCAAATCTTTTTATTCATCATCTATTATTATTGTTGGGTTTCAAACAAGCTTAACCCATTCAAAAAATAATGGCTAATCAAAGAAAAAGTTTAAGAAAACCTATTCACCCCCAGCCCTCTAGTGTTCTACACATCATATCAATCACAAGCAAACCACACAATCAAGTCAAAGTTTATCACCTTAACCTTACTTATTGCATGTTAACTTCCAAACCTTTCCTTAAAAGATAAGTTGCGAATTCTTAATGTTTATAAAAAATTACTTATAAACTCTCTTCATGCCATTGCCATTGTCATTTGGCATGTCTCTTGGCTAAACCACACATGACTATTACCCCATTGCGTGTATCTCACTTAATTGTTTTGAGTTCTATGGAACTATCAACCTTGGTTAATGTGTGTCACTTTACCACCACGTCACCCTGGTGATGTATCCTTACATCATACGATCTTCTTGTGATAGCCTAAATCAACTCACAACATACAAGAGTACTAAGGGTGTTAGGAGTGGGGGCAAACCCACTCGGCAAAGTGAGTTTGCCACTCGGTAACACCACCACCAACACTAGTTTGCCACTCAAAGTTTACCAAATCGTTGGTGGGTTGACGATGCGGTGAGGGGATGAAGGAGAGAGAGTGGGGGTGTGTGGGTGGGGTCCATGTCATCTCTCAACAAATCACATCTTTTCCTTTTTTTTAAGTTTACCACTTCACCAAATGTCTAAACCATTGGCAACACTTTTCACCAAAGTTTAAACACTTTTCACTGATTGACGTGGCGGACTCTGATTGGTCGATTTTTTAGTTTGCCACTCTCAAGTGTTTAACCACTCCTAGCACCCTAACCATCAACTATTACCACATAGTCCATCTTTCCATTAAAATTCTATTAAAAACCATTTAAAAAAACTAAGACATGTTTGTGAACTACATGTTATCAAAACACTTTGTAATATTAAAAAATTAAATTAACCACCCCCACTCCTTGGAAAACATAACCTTAAACA
The DNA here is from genome assembly GCA_030545235.1 of Helianthus tuberosus. Lineage (NCBI taxonomy): Eukaryota > Viridiplantae > Streptophyta > Magnoliopsida > Asterales > Asteraceae > Helianthus > Helianthus tuberosus. The sequence continues at coordinate 177,206,037 of CM060397.1, forward strand.
ACATCCTGTGAACTTGTATGATCATTCCTAAACTCAATTATTCCCCGTTCCCTTGTAAATTTATTTACATAAACTTAAGTATGTAAATAAACATAAGTATGTAAACTTTTTTTAATAAACTTATTCATATAAATTTCATCATGTGAGCTCCTTTACATAAACTCTTTTATAGAAGAAAATTCGTATACACCTGCTTACATAAATTCATTCGATGTAACTCACTCGTACAAATGTATTTATATACTTTCATTTATACAAGTCAAGTCACATAAACTTATCCATACGTAAACATTTACATACCTCCACTTTCAACTAACTTGTTATATAATGTGTACATTTTCACATACTACAACTCATATACAATGTTGTAGAAGGCGCTAGGCGCAGGTCGGGCGGTGAGGTACCGCCTAGGGATTAATCGGGATTAATAGAGAATAAGCGGGATTAATCGGATTGGACTTTTTAAGTATAATTTTACAAATTTATATATATATATAGATAAGTTTATACTTTTTATTAAAAAAATTACAAGTTTAGCAGACAACTTTATACTTTTTATTAATAAATTTAAAAGTTTAGGAAGCATATGTAAACTAGTGAAAGATAGAGGGGGGTTAAATGTTAAAATACTTAAACTTAAATATTAAAATAGGTTTATAACTAAAATTTGGGCTTTAAACCATGGGCCAGGTTTCAAAAATTGGGTTTTTTGGGTCAAAAAACATGGGCCCGATTAGTCCGATTTTGACCGATTTGTCCGACTTTTACCGACTTTGACCATAACCGATTTTTGACCGACTAGCTTAAATTTAGGCAGTAACCCACCGACTAGCGCCGATTAATTGGCCGCCTAGACCGATTTCTGCAACATTGCTCATATACATGCCACTTATCTTATACATGCAAGTTACACAAAAAACCATCAGTAATGCACGTAACTTTACATCTTATGCATCATAACATCTTAATCTCAATATAACTTCTCATGGAAACACAAACATCATAATATGATTACTATCGTATGCATAATCATACGATTTAACACAAACATCATAATCCAACCTAACCATTTAATACACCTAATCGACACCTTATTGTTAAACGATGGAATTCATTGCCTTTTCACAAAAGATACAAAGCTATAAATATACAAAGTTAGGAGTATAATCAGGAGGTAATTGAGGAGAGTCAATCTCCTAAAACTAGCTAATTGATACAACAATAAATACAAAAATCATGCCAATAATATTCTGCAATATTATCGGCTAACACGCCCTCGCAGTTTGAGCCGTAGGTAGATGGAGGCATAAACTGGATCGAAACCATTGAAACAGATGCTTGGGAAGGCCTTTGGTGAATATGCCTGCATACTGATAGTCAGCAGGAACATGCAGAACTTTGACAGTGCCAAGACAGACCTTTTCTCGGACAAAATGGATATCCAGTTCAATGTGTTTGGTGCGTTGGTGTTGAACTGGGTTTTCAGCAAGATAGACGGCCGAGATGTTGTCGCAATATATGATTGTCGCATGTCGAACCGGGACAAGAAGCTCAAGCAAAAGGTTACGAATCCAGCTGATTTCAGCTACAGTGTTTGCAACTCCCCTGTATTCTGCTTCAGCACTAGATCTGGAGATGGTTGGTTGGCGTTTAGAGGACCAAGAAATTAAGTTCGCGCCTAAATAAACACAGTAGCCAGAAGTTGACCGTCGTGAGTCGGGACACCCCCCCCCCCCAATCCGCATCAGAATAAGCTGTTAGTGAAGTGGATGGGGAGGGAGAAATAAGTAAGCCCTAGGATAGTGTGCCTTTGATGTATAGGAGTATCTGTTTGAAGAACCGAAAATGAGGTTCCCTGGGAGCATGCATGAAGAGACATACCTGTTGAACAGCATAGGAGATGTCGGGTCGAGTGATAGTAAGATAATGAAGAGCTCCGGCCAGGCTGCGGTATAAAGATCCATCCAAAAATGTGGCACCGGATGTAGCACTGAGCTTGGACCCGATTTCAACAGGGGTGCTAACGGGTTTGCAGTGTGTCATGTTAGCCCGAGACAAGATGTTTGCTGCATATGTGTATTGAGATAAGAGTAAACCGCCCGATTGTTTCTGAATAGAGATGCCAAGAAAATGATGCAATTCACCAAGTTCAGTCATTTTAAACTATGCAGTTAGGGATTGTATATTTTTTGTAGTAGACCGTTGGTGGAGGCAGTGAGGATGATATCGTCGACATATAGAAATAGGGAGGCTATGTTATCACCCTTTTGATAAATGAACAGAGAAGTATCACAAACACTGCTTTTGAACCCGCATTTGAAGAGATAACCTGCAAAGCGTTGATACCAAGCCCTCGGGGCTTGTTTCAAACCATAAAGAGATTTGTTCAGTTTACAAACAAACTTAGGGTGTGTAGGAGAAGTGAACCCTGGCGGTTGAAGCATATAGACGGTCTCTTTTAGATGGCCGTGTAAGAAAGCATTTTTCGCATCTAATTGATTAATGGGCCATCGTTTAGAAACAGCTAAGCTCAAGACTGTGCGAATGGTGGTGGGCTTAACCACTGGGCTAAAAGTCTCATCGCAATCTATGCCAACTGTTTGACTTTTACCGTTAACCACTAGTCGGGCTTTGTGTCGTTCTAAAGAGCCATCCGCGTGAAACTTATGTTTGAATAACCACATGCAACGAATAACAGGTGCATCGGAGGGTCTCGGTACAAGTTCCCACGTGTTGTTTGCCAATAGGGCTTCATATTCGTTAGCCATGGCAAGTTTCCAGTTTGAGTCGGTTAGAGCAGTGAGGTGAGATTTAGGAAGCGGAGAAATGGAAGGAGATGTTTCGGTGTGAAGGGAGAATGGTGTACGCGGTTTGAAGATACCCGATTGGGATCGGGTTTGCATGGGATGTGTAGATATGGGTGCAGTTGTGTTTGATGGGTTCGGTGGGTGGGTAGTGGGGTCGGTAACGGGTGGAGGAGGCTGGGAATGGGTCGGATGAGCTGGAGGATTGGGTGGCGGATTTGAATGTGGGTTGGGAGCTGAATGGGCTGGTTGTGGGTTGTATATTGGGCCAGAAGTGGAAGATGTGGGCTGAGGTTGGGCGGTATGTGGGTTTGAGCTGAATGGTGAGCCAGGAGTGGAAGATGTGGGCTGAGCGTGGACTGCAGCTGTGTTTGGGCCTACTGGCGGTCCAGATTGGGGTGAAAAGGAATGTGGGTGAGTGAAAATAATTGGCGAAGGGTCCAAAAAGGAGTAGGATGGGGCCGGTTGAGACAGTTTGGTAAGGGGAAAAGTGTCTTCATCAAATGTGACGTGTCTTGAAAAAATGGTTTTTTCCGGTGGAGATTTCAAGACACTGATACCCACGGTAGTTTGCCGGGCATCCGAGGAATACGCAGGCGGTGGAGCGGTGGGTAAGCTTATGTGGCCGAGTGGAAGAGTTGTTCGGGTAACATAAGCAACCAAACACTCGAAGGTGGTCGTACGATGGTTGACGAAGATAGAGAAGGGAGAGAGGTGTGTGGTAGTTATGGAGTTTTCTTGGGAGGATATTGTGTAGGTAAGATGCCGTGTGGAGTGCCTCTACCCAAAAGGTGGATGATAAGGAGGCATGGGTGAGTAAGGTAAACATGATTTCGTTTAGGCGACGAATCATGCGTTCCGCTTTGCCATTTTGTTGCGATGTGTGTGGGCACGAAAACTGGAATTGTATACCGTGTTGGGTGGCAAAATTTTTTAAATTTGTGTTGTCGAACTCCCCCCCCCCCCCCCATATCACATTGAAACGCTTGAATTGGCATGCGAAATTGTGTTGTGACAAATTGATGAAAGGTTGTAAATTTGGAAAATGTTTCGGATATAAATTTTAACGGATAAACCCAAGTGTATTGAGTAAAGTCATCAGCTAAAACCATATAGTATTTGTTTCCAGCATGACTTAGAATTGGCGACGTCCATAAATCACAATGTAACAAGGCAAATGGTAATAAAGTGTGAGATACAGAATCCGAAATTGGCAAATTTTTATGTTTAGATAATTGACAAGCATGACAAATAAAAGGTAACTTTATTTTATTGCATGAAATAAAATGCTTGGATATGAGAAATTCCTTGACCGGTTGACCCGGGTGACCGAGTCGGTGGTGCCAAGCAGGAGAATTATTGGTGGAAGTAAAGCAAGCAGTGGCAGAAGCATTTGGGGTAAGCGGATAGATGTCACTGGTACTGTTGTGACGACTAAGGATCGTGCCATCCTTGAAATCCTGCACAGAAAATCCAAATGGGTCAAATTCAATAGAGGTATTATTATCAATGTTGAATTGACGTACCGAAATTAAATTTTTGACAATATTTGGATTAAAAAGGACAGTTTTTAGGTGAAGGGGTTTGGAGGCTATATGTAAAGTGGAGGATCCCGAACCCAAAACTGGAACTCTATTGCCATTACCTACGATTATTGACGCTATGGGCGTGCACGTAGAAAAATTATCGAGTTTATTTTTGTTAAAAGAAACATGTGAGGACGCACCTGTATCGAAGTTCCATTGGTCGTTACTGTTATCCAAAGACATTGCTTGAACTGCATTGGCCAGCTGAGTGGGCTGGAGCAGATAGATCTCAGTCACATGGGCCTGGGCTGCTCGATTTCCAAAGGAGTTGTTAGGTGGTGGGCTGGGTCTGGGCTGATATGGTTGAGTCCACCCATAAGTGGGGTATGGACAAGGTGGAGGGGCCCAATGTGGAGGGGCCCAATGTGGAGGAGCCCAATAAGGTGGATAAAAAGATTGTTGCTGCTGGTTCAAATAATACCTATTTTGAGGCTGACCATTGCCACGGCTGTCACGACGGTAATTAGGGCGGTTGTCACGGCGGGAGTTTGGGCGGCGGCTGTTTGTGTTCCGATCGTTGTAGTCTTGGCTGTTGGAGTGCCGATTGGTGTACTCTGAGTTGTCACTGTTCCGGTTGGTGTGGGGCGGGTTTGTTATTGCAGCAGCGACGACGGGGGTAGGGGTGACAGCTTCCCGAGCGGCGATTTGTCGTGCTTCAGATTGAAGTTGTTCAACAACGCCCTCCCAAGACAGGAGAGAGTGATTCAGGATTGAAGCAATCGTATTATACTCCCGTGGTAAACCACGAATGAGATGAAGCAGACGAAGGTTATCATTCATCGGACAGTCCAAGGCGGCGAGTTGATCCGAGAGTTCTCGGATTCGTTGACAGTATGCTTCAAGGGTGGGCATGGAGGCAAGGGTGATATTAGTAATCTCATGTTGAAGGGCCTGTGCGCGAGAGCCTTTGTTATTTACAAACAAACGCTTCACTCGCTGCCATGCCTCGTAGGCGGTGGATTCATCAGTCAAGACGCGTACGAGGAGATCATCGGAAAGAGTTCCATAGATCCATTGGAGAACAACGACATCAATGTTCTCCCAAGAGGAGCATTCCGTAGAGGTTTGGTTTGGCGCTGGTGTACCGTCAATGTGCCGTAGCACATGATGCGCTTTGGCATGTAACGTAAAGAGTTTCACCCATGACGAGTAAGAGACCTTTACGCCATCGAGAACACGGACTTTGTTTTGTATATTTGTGACTGTATAAATAGGATAAAGGGTTGGTGGTTTGGGATTAGTGGGTGTTTTGGGATCAGTGGGTGGTGTGGGATCAGTGGGTGGTGTGGGATTGATTGTGTCTCCCATTGAAGAGGATAAAGATGGTGATTAGGATTGGCTGGAAAAAAAAAGGATGGTAGTGGAGATGATCGAAATCAGCTCAATGGAATGATACCATGTTAAACGACGGAATTCATTGCCTTTTCACAAAAGATACAAAGCTATAAATATACAAAGTTAGGAGTATAATCAGGAGGTAATTGAGGAGAGTCAATCTCCTAAAACTAGCTAATTGATACAACAGTAAATACAAAAATCATGCCAATAATATTCTGCAATATTATTGGCTAACACTTATAACCCAAGAATCATGTTAATTATGTAGGAACTAGGTTCACTTTTATTAAAATATATTACAAAATAAATAACAAATAATAACGAGACACTCGTTATTTGTGGGAAATTCGATTAGTACAATACCGGTTACAAAAACTAAATAAACGAATATAAAATACAACTAAATTGTACCAATCTTGATTCAAAGCCAATGACTTTGAAAACTTCAACCGCATCTACGAGATCGAAACTCCGCTGCAAGACAAGCAAAATTGTTGACGGTTTTTGGTTGAGGCACGTGTTCAACACGCTTCCCTTAAAACAGATTCCGCGCCTCCTCTCAGACGGTCTGTCTCCCAGGGTACAACAACCGGAATAGTATGTGTACTGCCGGAGATGACACTCGCGCCCGAGATTACACCGGGTATAAATTGGTGTTCATAAAAATTGGAATAATGTGAAGTTGTGTAAAATTGAGAGTACTCCTCTCATTGAAACATCGAGACTAAAGAGAATGTCTATTTCCTTGTGTTTCTAGTATGAACCACCAAGTTCATATTTATACACCCATAGTTTTAATCTAATTAAAATTAGTAATAAAATAGACATTAATCTTGTCATAATTATAACATTAATCTTGTAATAAACAAGATAATGAATATGACATTAATCTCTAATTAAATGGACTTAAATGGTTAGTAAAAAACGGTCATATACATCATGACACGCATTAAACGGGTTGTAATAGCTAGCTTTGACCAGGTCCTTCCAGTTGCTCTGTTACCGTTGCAGACATGTACGCGCTCCTGAAGTGTCTCTTCAGTCTGTGCGCCACATTGTATGGAACCCGCGCATGCGCATGGTGTGCCGACCAGTACTCCTAGTTACTACTGTAACCTGCGCGCGTGCCATAACTGATCCGCAAACCCATGCAACACACTACATGGACCTTACGCCAGGCCATATGGAGCCGCGTGCCACACATATGCCATTGCGCATACCAGGACGCCACCTGGTCATGCGCCATCTATACTTGTGCCACACGGATGCCACTACGCATACCAGGACGCCACCTGGTTATGCGCCATCCATACTCGCGCGCATATGTGCGGGTGTGACACACCCTTTGGTCCCCACTAGTGTTTGCCTTTAAGGTAACAATTACAAGGAGTACTCCTCCTTATAAACCACTTTAAGTTTTGTCATCCCACCTATGTGGGACAAGTTGACAAAACTAATCCATTTTATTCATTTTGTTTGTTCCAAACATACAACTTCAAGCTTCGATATCTCATTCATCTTAGCTCTATTTGGACATAGTTTGAACACAAACCATAAATAATTATTTATACAGCACATATATAAATATTATTGATGTCCAAAATATTTAGTGAAAAACTCATTTTCACTAAAATTTCCAACAATCCCCCACATGAATGGAGATCGATTAAAACACACAAAATTCCCCGATGAAAACTCGACAGTCGAGTATTGCAGGATAGGTAGGTTTTGCCTTTGAACCTTCCTTTGTGAAGCATAATTAGTCTACTAGGGTTTTGTAGACGTGATGTCCTTGAACAACCCCCCCATTTGTGTAAACGAAAATATACATTCACACAATACTTTCCCTTGCCGGGCCATCCCCTCACTATCGTGTCCTATAATGGTCATGGAGCACTTTCCTGGTTCTGCGGGAGCTCTAGGAATTATGCCCTAATTCCATTCAAAGCGACCACACTTTTCTCCAACATAGGTGATTTCCCTTTAAATCATTAAAAACATTATGGTTTACTATGATTTACACAAATCATAAAAGCACATATTATGCTTAACCTCACAACAATGTCACTGAATATTATAGGAATGGACTAGGACGTATTTAAACACCCTTTTATAGTTTTAGGGGGATATATAAAACATATAAACTAGCTTATATATAAACATATATATTAGCTACGCCCCCACAGTGACTACCCTTCGGTTCATGATTAAGTTGGCCTATTGAACCTAGATCTTGGGATCTCCAGTCAACTAGGTTAGGTTTCCCTCATGTCCCTTTTCCATGGCTTTAGTCCCATTCCACAACCTGGTCTGTTATCAACCCACTGGCTTTTGGATCCAAAATTATCTTTGACTTCGCTGAGTCAACAACAATAATTTTCAGTTTAGATCAGTTGTTCTAACGTGTTCTTGACTCGCTAGTCACTTTTGCCTTTTAGTCGATTCATAAGACTTATAAATCGTGATCTCAACCTGGATCCAGTTATGTACCTTGTCTTTAGAATGACATGAAACTCAATTCATGGCTAGACACGTTTTCACCATGCCTTTGGTGTGTCATGACTGACATCTTACTAGATTTTGAATCTAACCAATTGGCATTCGAGTCTAATATACTCGATTGACTCCATATAACCATTGTGTACTCCACTTGGTCAAGCGTTTGCAATATATGCAAGTCACCCCCACATTTAAGTGTAATTGGATAGCATCCAAATGGGGCGATGAAAGGTTCTCCCTTTCATTTCGAGTTTGAGAAAACTTCTCAACTCCCATTTCCACAATCAAATGCAAGTCACCCCCACATTTAAGTGTAATTGGATAACATCCAAATGGGGTGATGAAAGGTTCTCCCTTTCATTTCGAGTTTGAGAAAACTTCTCAACTACCATTTCCACATACCCTAAAGGGTTTGTTTCTTAAATGGCATCCTCCCCCCACATTGCTTGCATTTTAATGAAGTTATATTTATAGTTTTGTTTAGCACAAAATTCGTTCTTGTGTCATCACATATTTTGAATGTTTAAAGTTAATTTAATCTCCGCCGAGCATATAAATTAACAAGTATTAGTCTTGCATGCTTTAGACCACAATACTCTAGCATGTGAACAGAAGATGCATCATTCTGATTCTTCACAACCTTAAGAGATAACGCACTATCTCTTCCGAACATTCGTTTCTTAGTTTAGACACACTGATAAAATTTTATTTCACCATTCCAAAACCATCGGTTTTAGGAAGGCCTCAAAACCATAGTTAACTTCATCCATTAGGATCATAAGTCATTTGCCTTTTTATCTCCAAGGCTTCATCATTGACTTCCTAAAGACTTAAACATAAGTCTTAATCCAAGTCACTTTGATGAAAATCTTTGAATAAAATCACTTGAGTCTTGAGATATAGCCAATTAGATTGACTCTCAACAACAAAGCATTCACGTATGCCTATAGTGATATATACATTTACGTTGTTGTTTCATCAATACCATGTATTGGGATACTCTCCCAAATTGAGGACCAAGCCTCCACATAGTTTAAACAACATTGATGGTGGTAGAAGCATCTACAAGTCCATCACTATTGTAAATTTCCGTTAATAAATTTGCTAAATTTATTAAAATCATTTACAATAATAACATATATTTCTTTCATATGTTATATTCTTTGAAAACTTACATGTGCATTTCCATGTTGATGCTCTCAACATTGGATGATATATCTTGTTTTCGTGCATTTCATCTCAAACCATGCACCACATTTCTCACAAAGTCGTTATACGTTTGATGTTTGATTTGTAAATTATTATTACATAAGTCATGATCACAACCCGCTCGTTGTGTCCGTGTAAATTAGTTTTTACACGTTGTATCAAAATGTGTATCCTTTTGACAACTTATTAGTAGTCCAAAATAATGGATACATCAATGGTATCTAAACATCAAATCCCAAAGTGTTATTATTTTCAACACTTTAGAACGAAATAAACGCAATTACATCGTTCTGTCATGTTTTGAGGTACTCCCTCAATGGATCACGTATAACTCGTTTTGTCTTGAAACTCTAAACTTGAATAATCACAAGTTGTCCACAAATATAAAGTTGTTTACAATTAACTACTCGCAAGTAGTTGAGAAACTTATTATATTTATAACAACATCGAGTTGTTTTCCACAAAATAGTCTCTCCAAGACTATTATATGGTTCAAGACGTTATACTTCTCGTGTAAGTATCGAATCACTTATACTTCGCAAAGACATGTTTTATTCGTTCAAAACATTTCTCGTTTTTGCAAGTGTTTTAATATTAAAGTATATATTTATGTTTTGATTACAAATCAAGACAATAAACCTTATAATAGTTTAATAAATAACAATTTCAAACTCGCTTGTTTGAAAATAAAACGAATACACATTGTTTTAATAAATGGTTTATCATATTCAAACCATTTCTAACCGTTGTTAGATAATAACGATTATCAACCGTTAAAATGAGTGGTTTGTATGAAAACCAATTCTAATATGCTAATTAGAATTTAAATGTTTAACAAACATTCAAAATATTCGGGTTTATAAAGTAAACCGCTTCTAACGCGCTCGTTAGAAATAAAACGAATACATTTATTCACTTTTGGTTTACTTAAATGAACGTTTTCTAACACGCTCGTTAGAAAATATATAAAACGATTACAAATCATCTTAAATAGTTTATCATAGTTAACCCGGTTCTAACCCGCTCGTTAGAAATTAACGATTGCAAGTCGTTAAAATAGTTGGTTATAAGATAAACTCATTCTAATACGCCAATTAGAAAATTAGACGATTATTTATTGCCATAAGCCGTTTTTGGTTTATATAAAATAAACGTTTTCTAACCCGCTTGTTAGAAATAAATAATTGACAAAGTCGTTAAATCGTTTCTAACACGCTCGTTAGAAAATAAACAACTATCAAACTCTTTAAATTGTTTCTTACACGCTCGTTAGAAATAATCGAGTACAAAATTTGTTTCGAAGTTTATAAAAAAATATAAACTATTTCTAATACGCTCATTAGAAATAAACAAATAAAATCGTTTAAACGTATGTGGAAAAAATCCGTTTCTAACTCGCTCGTTAGAAATTTAATAGTTTAGATGAAACCGTTACAAGGTTTATTATCCAAAATAATTGTCTCCAACACGCTCGTCTGTAATTATTTGAAATAATAATATTTTCTAACACGCTCGTTAGAAAATCTAAACGTATATTTTCTAGCACGCTCGTTAGAAAATCTAATCGTCTTTTAACAAGGTAGTTTTACACAATCATCGTATCTAACACGCTCACTAGATATAAAGGATGATATTAAAATTTATTATTCTATAAAATTCTAACACGCTCGTTAGAGATATAAAAAGTTTTAATCTTGTTATTCTTTCAACAACGTTTCTAACACGCTCGTTAGAAAATATTAAAACTAGTTATTTTATAAAATAATTACTTTCTAAAATGCTAATTAGAAGATATAAAAAATTTAAGACTTTTAAAACCAACCTTAATCTCACAATCAGTGTTGCAGAAATCGGCCTAGGCGGCCGATTAATCGGTGCCTAGGCGCTAGGCGACCACTTACTGCCTAATTTTGAGCTAGTCGGTCAATTAATCGGCCATGGTCAAAGTCGGTCAAAGGCGGTACCTAGGCGGTCAAAAATCGGATTAATCGGACTATATTAATCGGTCAAAATCGGTCCTAGGCTGACAAAATTGGTCAAAATCGGTCAAAATCGAACCATACTATCTGAAACTTGAAGTATTTATGTGAATTTTGAAGTATTATTTTTATATTATTGGGTATATATATATATATATATATATATATAATTTTGAAAAAATACATATAAAAATCTCATTCCGATTAATCCCTAGGCGGTACCTCACCACCCGACTAGCGCCTAGCGCCTTCTACAACATTGCTCACAATTATGGTTACTAAAAGTTTATTAAAAAAATAAATTAAACGTTACAAACATTTAATTTGTAAGGGGGTTACAAAATAAAATTTTCTAATACGCTCATTAGAAAATTTAGTATTTCAAAAACCTATTGAAATAAATATTATTTTGTATATGTTCGGTTTTATCTAAACACGAGCAAAAACCATGAACTCCAAAACTTGAATCAAAAAGTCGTTTTGCAACCCGGTATTCGGATTAAAGATTGTACTCCAATCATAAAATTAATCCGACTCATTGTACTAAATAAATATTTCCCAAAAATATTTTCAAGATTTTAACAAAAATCCCATTAAATATTTTAACTTTCGTGAACCTAAATCCTCGTAGAGAAGGAATTTAAGATTGTAGCAACAATCTTCACGAAAGTCTGTTTTAAGATTGTAGGAACTAGGTTCACTTTTATTAAAATATATTACAAAATAAATAACAAATAATAACGAGACTCTCGTTATTTGTGGGAAATTCGATTAGTACAATACCGGTTACAAAAACTAAATAAACGAATATAAAATACAACTAAATTGTACCAATCTTGATTCAAAGCCAATGTCTTTGAAAACTTCAACCGCATCTACGAGATTGAAACTCCGCTGCAAGACAAGCAAAATTGTTGACGGTTTTTGGTTGAGGCACGTGTTCAACACGCTTCCCTTAAAACAGATTCCGCGTCTCCTCTCAGACGGTCTGTCTCCCAGGGTACAACAACCGGAACAGTATGTGTACTGCCGGAGATGGCACTCGTGCCCGAGATTACACCAGGTATAAATTGGTGTTCATAAAAATTGGAACAATGTGAAGTTGTGTAAAATTGAGAGTACTCCTCTCATTGAAACATCGAGACTAAAGAGAATGTCTATTTCCTTGTGTTTCTAGTGTGAACCACCAAGTTCATATTTATACACCCATAGTTTTAATCTAATTAAAACCAGTAATAAAATAGACATTAATCTTGTCATAATTATAACATTAATCTTGTAATAAACAAGATAATGAATATGACATTAATCTCTAATTAAATGGACTTAAGTGGTTAGTCAAAAACGGTCATATACATCATGACACGCATTAAACGGGTTGTAACAGCTAGCTTTGACCAGGTCCTGCCAGTAGCTCTGTTACCGTTGCAGACATGTACGCGCGCCTGAAGTGGCTCTTCAGTCTGTGCGCCACATTGTATGGAACCCGTTCATGCGCATGGTGTGCCGACCAGTACTCCTAGTTACTACTGTAACCTGCGCGCGTGCCATAACTGATCCGCGAACCCATGCAACACACTACATGGACCTTACGCCGGGCCATATGGAGCCGCGTGCCACACATATGCCATTGCGCATACCAGGACGCCACCTGGTCATGCGCCATCTATACTTGCGCCACACGGATGCCACTACGCATACCAGGATGCCACCTGGTTATGCGCCATCCATACTCGCACACATATGTGCGGGTGCGACACACCCTTTGGTCCCCACTAGTGTTTGCCTTTAAGGAAACAATTACAAGGAGTGCTCCTCCTTATAAACCACTTTAAGTTTTGTCATCCCACCTATGTGGGACAAGTTGACAAAACTAATCCATTTTATTCATCTTTGTTTGTTTCAAACATACAACTTCAAGCTTCGATATCTCATTCATCTTAGCTCTATTTGGACATAGTTTGAACACAAACCATAAATAATTATTTATACAACACATATATAAATATTATTGATGTCCAAAATATTTAGTGAAAAACTCATTTTCACTAAAATTTCCAACAAATTATTGTGTTATAACTCATCTTCTTTAACCATAACAAAAACATCCACGAAGTCTCCAAAACTAGACTTTAGGTTCCATTATATTCAGGACAAGTTAAAAAGCTTGAATCTTTATAAAAATCTCTTCAACCTTATACGTGAATCAACCCTGAAAACATTTAAATTCATTAAAAAGATGGCATGCAACTCATCTTGATCGTACACATGTTTAACTTGCTTCTGCTACGCTCATTCGGGTCCAAATCGCCTAAACCTCTACTTGTCGTTAACCACCTGACCGTCGTTGCCGACCCTTGTCTCGGTTGTTCATTCATGCACAACCACCCAATGCAACATCTGCAAGTCTCAATTGCACCATAATTCCTTGCCACCACTGAGTACCCCCTTGGCTCTTGGTACCTTTCTTTACCAATCGCCAAAGCTTCACAACAACATTGGTTCTTTCCTTGCTCGTACAAGCACATACCATACCGCTTTCTTTCTCTTTTTCTCTATCACTCGACTCTCACACACACTCTCTCTCTTTGTTTTTCTTTTATCGACAATGAAAGATTCTCCATGACAATACAGTGAGAATCATAGTTCTCAACGACGATTTACTAAGAATAATGGTTGTTAATGCATATTTAAAAAATAATGGCTTCTAAATACAAATTATAATCCACTATAGCAAGGTGTGAGAATCATACTTCCTAACTCATGTTGTGATAATCAAAGTTACTAATTACATCCTTGTGAAAATCAAAGTTATCGCTAAATCCTTGCGAGGGTTGTAGTCTTCAAAGTTACACTTACTTAACCGATTCAAGCGAACACAAAATTACAATATCCATTTTTTAACTAAGCTAAGGATATTAATACACACAAAATGACCGCATAAAATTTGGTCATAGAATTAGAATACCAAATAGATTACCTTCATAATAAATCAGACAATTTAATCATATTTAACCTTGAAATAAATATTTTCTTTTGTGTCCCTTATCATCTACTAATAAAACACCTAAGAGTGAATTTGAGTTTAAATTGTATACTAGCCACCCGCCTCAACCCATTTGCACAAAACAACACGAGTTTGAGTGTCTTCCAATTTGTACGTTGAAAACATTGTGGAAGTGCTTTGGTTTATTCTAAAACATTGCCCTAAGTCGCCTTTTTAGGTTAGTATTGGTTAAAAAAACATTTTTTCTTTAGCTAAATTTGATTCTAACAAAAAAAATAACATCAACTCCAAGATCAAAAAAAAGTCACATGAACTATTTGATAAATTAGATTATCAAAATTAAACATAATCAACACGTCTAACCGTCATATATACCGTTTATATGTCATCGTATGCCATACAATTGCTAGATTTCAAGATTAGATTCGGATTTATAAAACCACAAGAGCTTCTAATTGAAAATTTAGGAAGATTAATACCTACTTCGTAGTTGTTATCCACTTCTAATCACTTGTTAGTGATAGGATAAGCTTTACACAATGCATCCACCTTTAGTTTTTTTTGGATTTTTGACTCAATTTCATTACACTCTCAAAGCACACACTAGAAGACGTTTCCTTACTTTTTTCTTCTATTAAACCTAGAAGAGTATTTTAACACAAAAGAGTAAATTACAAAAATCGTCCTTTATGTTTACACCAAATTGCAAAGTGTGTCCTTTGTCTTCAATATATGCAAGAAACGTACTCGATGTTTGCAAACCCTTGCATGTTATGTCCTTTAACCTTAACTCACTTGTTTTCATGGTTAAATAAGACCAAATGAACCCAATATAAGGGTAATTTGTTCATTTTACTCAAATAAATAAACATAAACATAAAATTAATATATATAAAACTTAATAAATATCTCTCTAAAACAGACACACACTATCTATTTCAACCTCCACCATCAGCCATCTTTTTCATCTTCTATCATCAGCCACAAGCCACCACCTACCCACCATCACCACTATAACTTGCCACCGCACCATCCACCCTACCTATTCACCATCACCACCACATCAGCCACCAGCCTACCTTCTGCCATCATGTATATCTCTCTGGCCACCACCCACATTACAAAATCTGATTTGGTTTACAGATTTGCTTCACATACCTATAATAGAATCACCACCAGAGCAACCACGCGCCATCACTAGAATCACCACGCGTTGCCGATCTGAAAGAATATTCTCAGCAGCTTCTTTTTTCTCGGATCCAGTCTTAAACCTAGCCAAATACTTATAATAATTACCTTTCATCTTCAAATAAAGCACCACCATAAGTAGATCTGATAACTTGTCTTCTTCGAGTTCGTAATTTAAGCAACTGGCCGTCTTCTTCGAGTTCGCTACTGAAATTAATGGGAATAAATTCATCAATGGGGCCATCTAATTTGGGAATAGGGAGTTGAAGGGACTCGCTCTAGATGATGAATCGGAACTTGGGTGGGATAGAAAAGGTCGATTTGAAAACGTTAGGGTTTTTCTTGGGTAATCTGACACATGCCTTATTGGTTCTGGATCTTCTTGTACTTTCTTCTTGACCCTCCCATGGTGTTGAGACTGAAGGCTGGCTGGAGATGAACAAGAGGCTGGTTGAGCAGAGGGTTTATTAAAGCACCACCAAACGGTCAAAAGCTGTTCTCCGATCATGTTTCGGTGGGTGTGTGAGAGTGGGAGATAGAGATAGAAGGATGAGAGGGAGACATATAGAAAGTATCTTTGAATGAAAGAGGATATAACCTTTTACACGTTTTTTTATAAATAAATGCTAAAAAGACTAATATGCCCTCAAAGGGGTTCACTTGGTCATGTTTAACCATGAAAACTAACTAGGTTAGGGCAAAAGGACATAATGCTTGTGCATATTTCGTACGTCTGCCACTGTGCGAATAGCTAGATAGAGCGTGTGTAGAATATTGTATAGAATAAGATTAGTTGGACACGGTTTTGATATTGTAAAGGTCCATCCGGCCGGATGACCATCCGGCCGGATGACAATCCGGACGGATGGACATAATAGGAGTTGTCTATTGTCACACCCCGATTTCCACGTGTCACCGGTGGGCCCGGTGGGGGAGTATCGTGACGTGGTTGGCAACGTAATAGTCAAACAACTCAATATTAATATGCACAGCGGAAGCAGTTTAAAAATATGATACAACCGAATTTATTTATTGTAATCAAAGTCACAATATCCGGATGTTTATCCACAGTAGGATCGAATTAAAATAATATTAATGGTTCAACAGACTTCAGGCATCTTAAGCTTGCGAGACTTCTAATGATGCTTAGGAGAAATCCCAACCAATTTCGCTTAGTACCTGCATTTAATCTTTTTGGGAAAATACGTCAGTTTACACTGGTAAATACATTCAACTGACTCATTTTGTAAAATGATTGAAAATTGGTTTGGATGCACGTGGCATAAACATTTTATTTAACTTGGGAGAATTATTTAATATTATAATCTTGTGAACGAATTATATGTTACTTATGCGTTCAGTAGCCCGGATCTTGTCCGGGTTAAAGATCAATAGACACACCACGTTATCGAGTTATACACTGACAGGTGTACGCCTACACCCCGTGCTCAGGTCGTGGCCATCTCGTAAGATGATGCCAAGGATATCTGGGACATGGTCATTAACCCCCCAAAGGCTGTAAAGTAAACAAGACTGTTTAAACGAGCTGATCAGATTATTCAACTACCCACTTAATGTGGAGATTTGATGCCCGATCAAGCGGTATGCTATATACCGTAACCCAAGCCCGTATAGGGAAAATAAGTTAAAAGTATTTACCTGAGCAAGTATTAATCACAATACGCAAAATGCACGTAGCTTTTACTGGTTCTCCTAATCTGGAACGAAGGTTTAATATAACCTATTAGAATCCTAACGGGTCTTTAATTAAGCTTAAGCTTAGACCGGCTAGTTTCAAAGATACGGTTCGTACGCACGATTAAGCGAAGACCGGATAGAATGTGATTTAGACCCGAAAAGTTTGAAGACTTGTTTAATATGGGTTTATTATTCACATTCTGGATTTTGAGATAAAACCGATAAGGTTTGACCCGTTTCGGCTAATTTATGTAAACTTGTTACATAAACCGAACCGAACGCGTAATAAGCGTAACGGGTATCCGTAAGAGCCATATACAGGTTTCCTAAGTTAATATGCTTCAAATATGTTGAGACATCAGTAAGATGTCTTTTATTATGCCCGGAACGAATTTAAACACAAACTATGCCCCGTAGGGGTATTTTGGTAATTTCACATGAGCCGAAAAGCCCAAAACTGAAGTCTGAGTTTATCAACCTTAGCTTACTGTTAAAATGTTATAATTTGCCTCATATATCAATAGGTATCAACCCGGGTATGTTCAATATGATTTTAAAACATACTATGCGTTAAAAACGCTAAATAAGGCGATTAAAGGCCATTTCCGGGTTCGATACTTAAATCTGATATTTTTATATTTCCATAAGGTTTAAAATAATTTATTTATCATATGTGATCAGTAGCAAAAGGTTTGGAGTCGTTTAGATATGTAAAACTCATTTTATTGCCCGTAAGGGCAAAACCGACAATTACCGGATTAAGCTTACGACTATGAGTTATGCTCAGCCAAATATCAATTAAAAATCTTTAAAATTCCCAAAATAATATAATACATCAGTGGGTATTAAGTTTGATGTTAAAAAGTAGGCTTAACTAGGCTATACGCTAATTATGCCGTTTAATTAACATAAAGCTTTAATTTTGCGATAATGAGCATAACTCTTAATCTACAAGTCAAACTGATGTCAAACTTTGCATACAAGTTTATATATCAGTATTTAAGGTTTCTACACTTTTACATTTTCATAAATCACGTTTTAAGGTAATAAGGGCATAACGGTCAACATATGAGCAATTAACGGAAACATGCATATTAATTGGATAACTAATGAACCAAGGTGTATAATCACAGAGGGTTGTTCTAACATGTAACCTAGTCCAATTAAAGCTCTGAGGCATTTCTAAAACATGCCTTAACGGGTCAGAACTGAAAGTCAAAGTGAAAATCAAACTATGCGACTTTCGGTTCCGAACCGGGTCTAAACAGGAAATTGTCGGGTTGAACATGTTTGGACATGTTCTTACACTTATTACTAAGTTATAACAATGATCAAACAGGTTGTATATGATCTACATTGATAATTTTGCATAAATGGCATTTTAGACTTCCTGTTGACTTTTTAATTATAAGTTTGACCCGACTTTTGACCTGGTTAGAGTGGTGATCAGGGGAAACCCTTTTGAGGTTTTATTACCCCCATAAATACCAACCTATAACTACTTTTGATTCTAGAAATGACTGAGCCATTGTTGACTAATCTCGAAGTCAAACCGTAATTACGACGGTTTGACTTTTAGCTAATTAAACAAGCTAAACTCAATTAAAGAAGAACTAGCAGACTTACAAGAGTCCTATGCACGAGATATGATCACTTGGAAGCAGGCTTGAGCTCCAGAATGATCCACAAATGCAGATGAAGTGTGAAGAATGATTGTTGCAACTAATGGTCTTATATAGTGGATTTAGGCACCACAATTGGTTGACAACTAAGTCTAGAGCCGACCACAACCTTCCAACATGTGTCCTAGATGCTTAGGGGGTGTTTTAGGGGCCAGGAGATGTGAAAAATCGGGTAAAGGTCACGCATAAACGCAATGGCAGACAGCAGCCAACATTTTACGGAACTGGGGGGTCGGACGCGGCCCGCCTCACAATTGACATACCCGTACGCGGGCCGCATGGGCTTGCGTTTCAGATTTTTATTTTTTAATTGTTTTGCAACTTGACCTTTGGCTTCACGAAGGGGCAACTAGGGTTATTTCTTGCATTTTGACTCCCTTATATTTTCCCACAAGGGCTTTAGGACTCATACCCACTTTGCCAAGTCCCTGAACACTTCCGGTTAATCCGAAAAGTCTTAACTTTCAACGTTTGCACTTTAACCCCTCGCACACGAATTTGATCATAACTTTCTCATACGATAACGAAACTTTATGAAATTTTAATCGTGCATTCTAGTGAGTATAATTAACATTTACAATGCTTCGGGTTTGTCAAAAGGTCACTCAGAGGTATATCTTTAAACATGTTGACACATTTAACCCCTGTAGTTTGTAATCTCTCACTTTTTGTTTCGTATGATCCATGCTTTATTCGTTTGATGTTATAAACATCATGTAGGGTTATTATGAAGTATATTTATTCACTTTTGACATTTAGAACCCGTATAATCACATACTTTCCATGTTTGTCAACTTTAGTCCTTTTATAACATTCTTTCACACGTTCAAACTTTATGATACGTGTCAACACATTATAGGACGTGAATTTTCGAGGTGTTACATCCTCACCCCCTTAAAATAAATCTCGACACGAGATTTACTGAAATAAATAAGGGTACTTTTCTTTCATCGTGGATTCAACCTCCCACGTGAATTCGGGACCTCTTCGGGCATCCCATTTGACCTTTACAATAGGTACATGCTTCCTTCGAAGCTTCTTTACCTGTCGATCTTCAATCGACAAAGGTTTTTCAACAAATTTCAAGCTCTCGTCTATATGCACATCTGTGTGTGGGATAACCAGTGATTCGTCAGCGAAACACTTTTTCCACTGAGCTCTTCTGGTAAGTTTAACTTATAGGCAACTGACCCGACACGTTCGATAACCTCAAAAGGTCCTATGTATCTCGGGCTTAGCTTTCCTTTCTTACCAAACCGCATCACTCCCTTCCAGGGTGACACTTTAAGTAGGACTTTGTCACCTACTTCGAAGTGAAAATCCTTACGCTTAGGATCAGCGTAACTCTTCTGCCTATCTCGGGCAGCTTTGAGACGGTCACGAATCTGGACAATCTTGTCCGTCGTTTCGAACACGATCTCTGGTCCTGATATCTGGACATCTCCAACTTCCGCCCAACAAACTGGCGTTCTATACCTTCTACCGTATAATGCCTCAAAAGGCGCAGCCTTGATGCTGGTGTGGTAGCTATTGTTGTAGGAGAATTCGATTAATGGTAGGTTTTTATCCCAACTACCACCCAAATCGATCGCACATGCACGTAGCATGTCTTCTAACGTTTGAATAGTACGCTCACTCTGACCGTCTGTCTGAGGATGGTAAGCCGTACTAAAGTTCAAACGTGTGCCCAAAGATTGTTGGAAACTCTTCCAAAAATGCGACGTGTACCTAGTATCTCTATCGGAGATGATAGCTACAGGTATGCCATGTAAGGCTACAATGTTATCCACGTATAACTGGGCTAACATATCGGAGCTATAAGTCTCCTTGATGGGTAAGAAATGAGCTGACTTAGTCAGTCTGTCAACTATAACCCATATTGTATCATTGCCTTTCCTTGTCTTAGGTAACTTGGTAATAAAATCCATAGTTACCATTTCCCACTTCCACGTAGGAAGTTCAGGCTGTTGCAGCAAGCCTGACGGCTTTTGATGCTCGGCTTTGACTTGCGCACATGTCAAGCATTTAGCTACATGAGTGGCTACAGACTTCTTCAAGCCTATCCACCAATAATTTGCCCTTAGATCCTGGTACATCTTATCAGCTCCAGGATGAACGGAGTATTTGGAACTATGGGCTTCCTGGAGGATGACATCACGAAGTCCTCCAAAAATTGGAACCCATATTCGTCCATTTAATTTCAGAAGTCCGTCCTTGCTAAGAGTTAACTGCTCCTCAGTTACTCCTAACTTTTCATTAGGATAGTTAGCTTCCAACACAGCTTCCTTCTGTGCAGCTAATAACCTTTCCATCAAACTGTTCTTTATGTCCATGCGTTTGGCATTGATTCGAATGGGTTTAACCCTTTCCTTTCTGCTCAAGGCATCAGCGACTACATTCGCCTTGCCAGGATGGTACCTGATTTCACAATCATAATCATTCAAGGTTTCCATCAAACGGCGTTGCCTCATGTTTAGTTCCTTCTGATTAAACAGATGTTGGAGGCTCTTGTTATCAGAATAGATCACACATTTGACACCATATAGATAGTGCCTCCAAAGCTTCAGTGCGAATACAACGACACCCAGCTCCAAGTCATGGGTGGTGTAATTCTTTTCATGCACTTTCAATTGTCTTGAAGCGTAGGCAATAACCTTGCCTTTCTGCATAAGCACACACCCCATGCCAGTGTGCGAAGCATCACAATAAACCACAAAGTCTTCTATTCCATCTGGCAATGTCAGTACTGGGCGTTGCTCAACTTTTGCTTCAGAATATCGAAGGATTCTTGCTGCTTAGGGCCCCAAACAAACTTAACCTTCTTCTTAGTTAAGGAGGTTAGGGGTGCAGCAATCCTTGAAAAATTTTCAATGAAACGCCTGTAATATCCTGCCAATCCTAGGAAGCTACGAATCTCTGTAGGCGTCTTTGGCTCTTGCCAGTTCATTACGGCTTCAACTTTAGCTGGATCTACCTGGATACCACGCTCACTAACCACGTGTCCAAGGAATTGGACTTCTCGTAGCCAAAATTCACACTTAGAGAATTTGGCATAGGGTTTCTCCTGATGTAGAAGTTTGAGAATACAACGAAGGTGTTTCTCATGGTCAGCTTGATTCTTAGAATAAATGAGAATGTCGTCGATGAAAACGATGACGAATTTATCCAAGTAAGGCTTGCAGACGCGATTCATGAGATCCATGAATGCGGCTGGTGCATTAGTGAGCCCAAAAGGTATCACTAGGAACTCGTAGTGACCATAACAAGTCCTAAATGCAGTCTTGTGCACGTCTTCATCGTTAACCTTCAACTGATGGTAGCCTGACCTCAAATCGATCTTCGAGAAGTAACTTGCCCCTTGAAGCTGATCGAACAAATCGTCGATCCTGGGCAAAGGATACCTATTCTTGATCGTGACTTTGTTAAGCTCGCGATAGTCGATGCACAGGCGCATCGACCCATCCTTCTTCTTGACAAACAAGATTGGCGCTCCCCAAGGAGATGAACTAGGTCTAACGAAACCTTTAGCCAGCAATTCATCTAGCTGCGTCCTCAACTCCTTCATTTCTGTGGGTGCCAATCTGTATGGTGCTCTAGCAACTGGTGCTGCTCCGGGGATGATATCGATTCTGAATTCCACTTGTCTATCTGGTGGTAAACCAGGTAGATCTTCAGGAAACACTTCTGGGTATTCAGAAATGACAGGGATGTCTTCTATCTTCGGTTTAGGCTCATCAATAATCACTTGCGCCATGTAGATGACACACCCCTTCTTCAAACACTTGGAAGCCTTGAGCATAGTCACCTACTCGGGCAGCCCATACTGGGTATCTCCCTGAATGGTAAGTGGTTCACCGGATAGAGTCTTTATTACCACTTGTTTCTTGTTACAGACAATTTGGGCCTGGTTATGAGATAACCAGTCCATTCCCAGAACTATGTCAAAACCGGCCAACTTAAAGGGAAGTAGCGACAGAGGAAAAGAATGGTTCTTAATGGATATAACACATCCATCTAACACAGTTGAGACTGTTTCTATGGTACCATCTGCTAACTCTACTTCATAGTTTACGCTTAGGGTTTTGACAGGTAAATTCAACAATTTACAAAACATATGATCTACGAAAGACTTATCTGCGCCTGAATCAAAAAGTACTCTTGCAAAGACATCATTTACAAGGAAAGTACCTGTTATGACATCATCGTCTTGCACCGCCTCTTTCGCGTCCATTCTGAAGACTCTGGCATTGGTCTTCTTAGCCTCCTCAGGCTTCTTGTTGTATTTCGGGCAGTTAGTCTTAATGTGCCCCTTTTCATTGCAACGGCAGCACATTGTGTCTTTTATCTTCTTGCAATCCAGGGTTTTGTGATCTGTGGATTTGCAAATACCACAAGCAAAGGGTTTTGACTGAGTCTGAGAGTTCGACTCGAGTCTGCACTTTCCATAGTGCTGTTTCTTGCAAATTTTGCACTTGGGCTTTTCTCCAGAATTATGCCCATCCTTCCTCGACTCCGACCCTTTCTTGTTGTCACCGCTCCCACGGTGCTTCTTGTTCGACTTTCGTGAACCATCATCTTCACGCTTCCTCTTTTCGGCCTCCTTATTCCTCAGCGATCTCTGCCTGACCGCATCCAGAGTAAGGGATAAGGAAATGTCAGCTACAGACCTGAAGGTAGCTGGCCGAGAAGTTTTTACGCTTGCCTTGATCTCAAGGGCTAAACCACCGTTAAAGCGAGCGATTCTTTTTGGCTCCGGGGTTACCAGGTAAGGAACCAACCGGGACAGCGTATTGAAGCTTGTCAGGTAAGCTTGACAGTCAAGGTTCGTCATCACCAACGATAGAAAGTCAGATTCTATCTTCTCCACCTCATGTTGTGGGCAGTAATTTTCCTTGATTAGGGCGAAAAATTGATCCCATGACATATTGTACAATGGGATTTTTCCGGTGGCTTGAACCAAAGATCTCCACCATGCCAATGCTTCACCCTTGAAGGACTGTGACACAAACTTAACTACATCCCTTTCAGCGCACCCGCTGATATCTACCACCGTGTCCATCTCGTCCAGCCAAGTCATACAGTCGACGACTCCTTTTTCCCCAGTAAAATCACTGGGCTTACAAGACACGAAGTACTTATAGGAGCAACCCTTGTTACGGGGTTCTTGATGCAGTACTATTTGCTGAGATGGGACACTTTGATGGTTGGTGGACTGACGGTCATCACCATCTTTCTTGGGTCCATCCTTTTTGGGAGGAGGCTTGCTATGAGCCTCAGAATGTGTCTTGGGCTTTGAATGTGGTGCAGATTGGGTCCTACTTCGAGTACCACTATATTCTTCGTATTGTTGCTCCAAAGCCCTTGTAACTGCGCCATCAACTAGCGCTTTTAATTCCGCACCCATCAAAGTAATCTGGGCGTTATCATTCTCCTCCACGGGATGGCTATTTATCTCATCTGAGTTAGCCATTTAAATTGAACTGTTGCAGAAAACAATAACAATAGTTTATTTGGGAGTTTATGGAATTGTCTTTTATGGCAATTCATTAACCGTGGTACAGAGACCATATTTGGTTAATTTATAAATCATATTTATTTAGGATTTCTATTATAATTTATCCTAATTATAAAACAATAATAGTTTTATTTGTGGCACCAAAGGCCTAGTCACATGGACATTATAAATTATAAGCTATGATTTCAGAGAGTCAAGGTTTTTAAGGTTTAAATATAGTTTATTACCTTTTTCAGACAGGGAGTCAAAGCTACAACTGTCTTTTGGCTCATGTAGAAATGAGCAAGGCCCGTAGGCATTATATTACCAACGTATGGTAAAATATGATCATCTTAATTGATGATCTTAACCCGTGATTCAGAGATCATATGATTGGGTTTGGAATCTTCTAAAGAATCCTTATACATATAAAAGTGACATGTGATTTTAACGAATCACGTCTGCCCGGAGTGTTAACATGTTTTAAGATGTTAACAGGAATTTGAATCTTTTAAACAGGTCTTACCATCTTGGCCCGGTCTTATATTTGACACGAGGCTAGGTTTCACATTTTAAGATTCTTAATTTAATAATTATTTAGGCAGATTATTTTAAAAGGAATGATTTTAATTTATTTATTTCATCTATAATTTATTTATGCACGTAAAGAAATATGAAATTTATAAAACAAACATTCCATTGATTTATTCAAAATATTACATGTTGCCCTAAACGGGTCTTTTCAAATAACAATCTTACCCACGCAGGGGTTAAACAAGTACTTACCCACGCAGGGGCTTAACAACACACATGCCCACGCAGGGGCTTAATAACATAATTGTCCACGCAGGGACTTATACAAATAACACACCCACACAGGGGTTTACAGAAAGATAGACCCACGCAGGGGTCAATACAAACAATCATACCCACGTAGGGCTAATACAGCAAATACAAGGAAAAACAATCAGTGGAAGGATTCAATGATCCTTCTTACTCTTCCCTTTTATCAAACTTGCTAATCCTTGGAAGAAAGTCTGCCTCTCCCTACGGTCCCTGTGCACTTCCCGTTCAACCTGATCCAGCCTCTGAAGGAGTTCTTCATGCTCAGGTGGGGAGAACCTAGGTGGCTGCGATTGAGTCCTTATGATGGGCCTAGGTGGTATCTGGTACCCTTGTGTTGGGTACCCAACTCCCCATGGAGCTCCGTATGGTCCTTCTGGGTGCAGGGCATTGTAGTTAGCTGCCACCAAGTAGGGGTCGGCCTCTGCATACCCGTAGTTGTTGTGGGCTGGCGGCTCGAACGGGTTGTATGCCATGGAACCTGTATAAGCTGGGATTGGGTTGTCAAAACCCATTGGCGGCGGCTGCGGCATCGCGGGGTTGGAAGGTCCACCCATTTGTGGGTCCTCCTGATGTGGCGGGTAGTGGCTGGCACTTGACTGGCGTGGGGAGCTGAAATGAAAGTCTCTCGCACGTGATGACATACGTGCACCAGACCTCCTGCGCCTTGGTGGTGGCGGAGGCACCTGATTAACTGGTGGTGGTGGAGGCGGTGGCGTAACTGCCACAAATCGGGGGTCCTCAGAGGAATCTTGATGATGCTGCTGTTGCGGCTGCTGCTGTTGCTCATGAGGCGACGAGTGGTGAGAAGGTGTATAGTACCACTCGTGCCGAGTGAACAAGGCTTGGAAGCTGTCTGGACCACCATAGGGTGATCCGTGGAAAGACGATCCGTCGGATATCTCGATCGGATGATTTGGAGTGCCACTTGCAGGTTCGACGGGATCAGTATCCTCGTCCATGTCATCCGCGTGATCGCCAGAGAAGTGATCGTCTGGCCCCAGTGGGTTGAAACCCACGGGTTCTGGTATGTATCCTACTGGATTAAACTGACCCCGAAAAACAGGTGTAGGGTCTCCATAGGAATGATGGGACAAAGACCTCTGCAGCGGTATGTAGGAAGGCAGAGGGTTGTTGGGTTCGTCTTCCGAATGCGGTCCGTATGAATTTTGGACCGGAGGTGTAGAGCTGTGCGAAACGGATCGTCTCGCCGGCTCGAACAGGTTCCTCCTGTTCTGACGTGGATCGTCGCTCTCCGTAGCAGATGGAGCTCGTACATTGGACGGTCCAGCTTCATTGTCGTTGGGGGCGGTGATCGGCCCCTTTCCTCGTCCTCGTCTACGGAAAAAATCTTGGAGGCATTTTGATATTCCTGCAATAAAGCATAAGATAACAACAACAAAATATAAAATTTAAAGGACAAAACAAAACCCGAATAAGGTGGAATTTGTCCTATGTTATAAGTCTAGACTCGAAGGTTTAGATATGTGCAATTGTGTAACTGAGATTAAACACAAAAGGCTAGTGTTTAATTCACTCAGAGTTGGCTCTGATACCAACCTGTCACACCCCGATTTCCACGTGTCACCGGTGGGCCCGGTGGGGGAGTATCGTGACGTGGTTGGCAACGTAATAGTCAAACAACACAATATTAATATGCACAGCGGAAGCAGTTTAAAAATATGATACAACCGAATTTATTTATTGTGATCAAAGTCACAATATCCGGATGTTTATCCACAGTAGGATCGAATTAAAATAATATTAATGGTTCAACAGACTTCAGGCATCTTAAGCTTGCGAGACTTCTAATGATGCTTAGGAGAAATCCCAGCCAATTTCGCTTAGTACCTGCATTTAATCTTTTTGGGAAAATACGTCAGTTTACACTGGTAAATACATTCAACTGACTCATTTTGTAAAATGATTGAAAATTGGTTTGGATGCACGTGGCATAAACATTTTATTTAACTTGGGAGAATTATTTAATACTATAATCTTGTGAACGAATTACATGTTACTTATGCGTTCAGTAGCCCGGATCTTGTCCGGGTTAAAGATCAATAGACACACCACGTTATCGAGTTATACACTGACAGGTGTACGCCTACACCCCGTGCTCAGGTCGTGGCCATCTCGTAAGATGATGCCAAGGATATCCGGGACATGGTCATTAACCCCCCAAAGGCTGTAAAGTAAACAAGACTGTTTAAACGAGCCGATCAAATTATTCAACTACCCACTTAATGTGGAGATTTGATGCCCGATCAAGCGGTATGCTATATACCGTAACCCAAGCCCGTATAGGAAAAATAAGTTAAAAGTATTTACCTGAGCAAGTATTAATCACAATAAGAAAAATGCACGTAGCTTTTACTGGTTCTCCTAATCTGGAACGAAGGTTTAATATAACCTATTAGAATCCTAACGGGTCTTTAATTAAGCTTAAGCTTAGACCGGCTAGTTTCAAAGATACGGTTCGTATGCACGATTAAGCGAAGACCGGATAGAATGTGATTTAGACCCGAAAAGTTTGAAGACTTGTTTAATATGGGTTTATTATTCACATTCTGGATTTTGAGATAAAACCGATAAGGTTTGACCCGTTTCGGCTAATTTATGTAAACTTGTTACATAAACCGAACCGAACGCGTAATAAGCGTAACGGGTATCCGTAAGAGCCATATACAGGTTTCCTAAGTTAATATGCTTCAAATATGTTGAGACATCAGTAAGATGTCTTTTATTATGCCCGGAACGAATTTAAACACAAACTATGCCCCGTAGGGGTATTTTGGTAATTTCACATGAGCCGAAAAGCCCAAAACTGAAGTCTGAGCTTATCAACCTTAGCTTACTGTTAAAATGTTATAATTTTCCTCATATATCAGTAGGTATCAACCCGGGTATGTTCAATATGATTTTAAAACATACTATGCATTAAAAACGCTAAATAAGGCGATTAAAGGCCATTTCCTGGTTTGATACTTAAATATGATATTTTTATATTTCCAGAAGGTTTAAAATAATTTATTTATCATATGTGATCAGTAGCAAAAGGTTTGGAGTCGTTTAGATATGTAAAACTCATTTTATGGCTCGTAAGGGCAAAACCGACAATTACCGGATTAAGCTTACGACTATGAGTTATGCTCAGCCAAAAATCAATTAAAAATATTTAAAATTCCCAAAATAATATAATACATCAGTGGGTATTAAGTTTGATGTCAAAAAGTAGGCTTAACTAGGCTATACGCTAATTATGCCGTTTAATTAACATAAGGCTTTAATTTTGCGATAATGAGCATAACTCTTAATCTACAAGTCAAACTGATGTCAAACTTTGCATACAAGTTTATATATCAGTATTTAAGGTTTCTACACTTTTACATTTTCATAAATCACGTTTTAAGGTAATAAGGGCATAACGGTCAACATATGAGCAATTAACGGAAACATGCATATTAATTGGATAACTAATGAACCAAGGTGTATAATCACAGAGGGTTGTTCTAACATGTAACCTAGTCCAATTAAAGCTCTGAGGCATTTCTAAAACATGCCTTAACGGGTCAGAACTGAAAGTCAAAGTGAAAGTCAAACTATGCGACTTTCGGTTCCGAACCGGGTCTAAACAGGAAATTGTCGGGTTGAACATGTTTGGACATGTTCTTACACTTATTACTAAGTTATAACAATGATCAAACAGGTTGTATATGATCTACATTGATAATTTTGCATAAATTGCATTTTAGACTTCCTGTTGACTTTTTAATTATAAGTTTGACCCGACTTTTGACCTGGTTAGAGTGGTGATCAGGGGAAACCCTTTTGAGGTTTTATTACCCCCATAAATACCAACCTATAACTACTTTTGATTCGAGAAATGACTGAGCCATTGTTGACTAATATCGAAGTCAAACCGTAATTACGACGGTTTGACTTTTAGCTAATTAAACAAGCTAAACTCAATTAAAGAAGGACTAGCAGACTTACAAGAGTCCTATGCACGAGATATGATCACTTGGAAGCAGGCTTGAGCTCCAGAATGATCCACAAATGCAGATGAAGTGTGAAGAATGATTGTTGCAACTAATGGTCTTATATAGTGGATTTAGGCACCACAATTGGTTGACAACTAAGTCTAGAGCCGACCACAACCTTCCAACATGTGTCCTAGATGCTTAGGGGGTGTTTTAGGGACCAGGAGATGTGAAAAATCGGGTAAAGGTCGCGTATAAACGCAATGGCAGACACCAGCCAACATTTTACGGAACTGGGGGGTCGGACGCGGCCCGCCTCACAATTGACATACCCGTACGTGGGCCGCATGGGCCTGCATTTCAGATTTTTATTTTTTAATTGTTTTGCAACTTGACCTTTGGCTTCACGAATGGGAAACTAGGGTTATTTCTTGCATTTTGACCCCCTTATATTTACCCACAAGGGCTTTAGGACTCATACCCACTTTGCCAAGTCCCTGAACACTTCCGGTTAATCCGAAAAGTCTTAACTTTCAACGTTTGCACTTTAACCCCTCGCACACGAATTTGATCATAACTTTCTCATACGATAACGAAACTTTATGAAATTTTAATCGTGCATTCTAGTGAGTATAATTAACATTTACAACACTTCGGGTTTGTCAAAAGGTCACTCAGAGGTATATCTTTAAACATGTTGACACATTTAACCCCTGTAGTTTGTAATCTCTCACTTTTTGTTTCGTATGATCCATGATTTATTCGTTTGATGTTATAAACATCATGTAGGGTTATTATGAAGTATATTTATTCACTGTTGACATTTAGAACCCGTATAATCACATACTTTCCATGTTTGTCAACTTTAGTCATTTTATAACATTCTTTCACACGTTCAAACTTTATGATACGTGTCAACACGTTATAGGACGTGAATTTTCGAGGTGTTACATCTATAAATAGGGACTTGAGGTTCCCATTTGGACAAGCTTTGGTCCTAGAGGGGACATGCTGTCCAACTGGTCTCGTGGTGCTGTAACTTGTTGAATAATCAATAGCGACCAGATTATAAGTGACTGCTCGGTGTCGTATCTATCTTCTACTCCTTTCTTAGTCATAATAAACGCACCGAACACGTCGGATCGGGACCGAGGTTCCGTCAAACTCGCCGGTTCCTGGATTAACACATAACATGCAAGGGTTTACAAACATCGAGTACGTTTCTTGCATATATTGAAGACAACGAACACACTTTGTAATTTGGTGTAAACATAAAGAACGATTTTTGTAATTTACTCTAACACAAAATCTACTTCTCGAAATGGTAAATTAGGTCCCATCAAGTTCATTTATTCTTACATTAGCTAAAAATATTGAGAATTATAGTATTAGACTATTAGCTTTTTTTTTTTTTTTTTTTTTTGACATTTGTTAACTTTTTAGTTTAACATTTCATCATGTTTTAAATACCTAAATAATTTAAGTGAGACTTTTGAATGAAAAAGATAGTACCTAAAATGAAAAATACAAGACGTTTAGTATACTTGTATATAGTATATTAAAAAAATCATAGATAATAGTTACAACAAATTAAAATAAGGGTTATTGGATTTTAATAATTCTAAGTTTCACCTGTTAACCGATAATAATTCCAACTTTAAAAATTCACTTCAATGATCCTAACTTATAAAAGTTTGGCCCCCATTGATCCTTTTCAAACATATAAGAATTTGGTCTTCTCAATAGATTCAAGTGCACTTGGAGACTACTTAATTGATTTAAATGCACCTATGTTAAAAAGGATCAATGGGGTCTTACAAGTTGGGATCGTTGGAGGGAATTTTTAAAGTTATAATTATTATCAGTCAATAGGTGAAACTTAGGATTGTTAAAATCCAATAACCGTTAAAATAAACACTATTGACGAACTATTGAGATTAAATACATTGACATTTAAATTGATGTCATAGCTTTCCAGTACTTTTTTTCTCTCTTGAGTTATAGCGGATTAAATTTGGAGAGCATTTTTTCTCCATTGAACCGAATAGTTTATTAATCACGTAGAGCAGAAGCAAATAATAAACAATAATTTATTCTTAACGAAGATTAATGTATTTTTGAATACTAAAGTGTCATAACGGGATTCTTTTTATAGGGTTGTTTCTAAATTTGATAGGTTTGTCAAATTTTTGAAATTACAATTTGACAGAAATAACTTGAAATTAACACCATAAGTAAGAGCGTAAATCGTGCTAATCAGAGACATACGCGTTACTGGTAAGAAAGGAAAGTACGAAAAATTGATAAAATGAAGGAAAGATCTTCGTTGACGAAATCAGAGCCTTAAATCATGGAATTCAGGTCTGACATCTGGGTCAATCCACATACGGTGGTTTGCTACTTTGCCACAAGACCCAACTCGTCGAGACCATTCTATCCACTAGTCGTGGGCCCTGTATCCTCAGTTATGCCCGTTTAAAGTTTGGGCATTTTCAGCCCTATTTCCCTCTATCAAACCGGTCTATGTAAGAGTCAGCTAATTCTTGGGCCAGTTTCGCATCAATTAATACTGCTTTATTTGTTCCGAATAGGGGTGCAGGTTGGGTCCAATTGACAAAGTCATTGAAGTTAAAGTGTTGCTCCCTTGAGGTCAAAGTTTCGATCCCAAGCAAAGACAAATTTGAAGTAATTTAAGCCGTTAAAAATGTTCCCAATACTGACATACTTTGATTCGTTAAAAAAACAATAAAAAAAGAGTTAAATGTTCTAAGAACTATAATTAACATGTTAATCTGCATGTGCTTCCGCTATAAATTACGTGTTAAATAATAGATAACTAGAATTAAGCAACCCCCGCGTTGCGGCGGGGGCCTAAACTATGCCAAATAACATCAATGCCACACCGCTGGTAGCGACCACCAACACTAAAGTTGCGGCGTGTTAATGCGGAAATATAAGACCGAAACATATAACATGAAAAAATAACTATGTCGATTTGGGATACACGCGTTGCGACGAACTTGTTACATGGAAAAAAATAGATGTAAAAACGTTGAACAACACACGCACGTTGTTTTTAAAGATATAACTATTTTTAAAGATATATTTTTAACTCGCAAAATAACGTAGAAAAGAATAACTAAGTCAATGTAGGATCCGCCCGTTGCAGCGAACTTGCCAAAGGGGGAAAATAGACACATTGCGACATACCTGTCAAATGTGAAAAATAGACGAAAAACATTAAACCACACACGCACGTTGGGACGTATCAGCTTGCAAAATTTAGAACGAAACATAAAACGAAAAACTTGCGAAAGATAAAAAGTATGGGGACCAAAGTTGTAAATAAAAAATTTTTGGGTTAAATTACAAAAGATGAAAAGTTTTGGGTTAAAACTAAACAAATTAAAAGTGTTAAAATACAAATGATTAAAACATTTGGGTTAAAAATGAAAAATGACAATTTTTTTTTGGTAAACCCCCCATGCTTGGGGTACAACACATAATGCAATAATTTGTTGCAAATTTATATTATGGAAATTCCATCTCTTTAGATGTGACCAATTTAATTAAACAGGTAAAATATAAATATATCAAGTTACATGTGAATTTAAAAAATAATTTTTATATTTTATTTTTGTAGGGGGGGACATTGTAACAACCCTCAGTAAAACCAACGCCCTTATAATATTTCCGACATCCTATTATATTAGAATATCCTTATATGTCTTGAAATACACCCCGTATGTGAAAACCGAACCCGAGATACGTTATAGTTTATAAAATAAATTAAAAACAAGAAATATTAAGCTGAGGCGGGCCGCGTAGACCCACCCCATGCTTTTACGCGGGCGTATCAAGGTTGGAAACGGACTCCGCTGGTTTCTTTAGTTCAAGCGGGCCGCGTAAGCTTAAGCTTACATTGACGCGGGCCGCGAGAGATCATTAAACGCGGAGACATCCGGTGCTGACACGTGTCGACATCGTGGCGGACCTACACATCGAATCAGCTAAGCTATATGTTGACCAGGGTTGACGCGGGCCGCGTAACCCTTGTCTGTTCTTTACGCGGGTCGCGTGGAGACCAGTTTTAGCAACTATAAATAGAACGCATCAGTTTTCGTTTTCCGTCGCTCATAATTCATTCTCAATCTCAATTTCTGAAGTAGTAGAAGTTATAGTCGGGTATTATACCCCTAATTAGCGAGGTTCTGCTCCGTTGTAAGTATTATAACCCCAGTTTCGTAATAGTTACGCTGCCCGATTGATTTAGGGTTCCGTAACAACTGTCGTGGTTCTGCCCAACGTAGTTGTTGGAATGCCGTCTCGGGGAGGGTATCATTAATATTTTCAAAGGGTTATGATACTAACCAATGTACATTTGTATAAATTATAGATTATATCCAGGAAACCCTTACGAGAAATCTAACATAGCAATGTTAGTTTATCCTCTTTTTGTCAACCTTTTTGGAATGTTTTACAAAATC
The DNA here is from genome assembly GCA_030545235.1 of Helianthus tuberosus. Lineage (NCBI taxonomy): Eukaryota > Viridiplantae > Streptophyta > Magnoliopsida > Asterales > Asteraceae > Helianthus > Helianthus tuberosus. The sequence goes on from CM060397.1 coordinate 177,239,834, forward strand.
TTAATTATTTTACAATGTGATTAAGCGGTGATTGAGTCTTTGTAGTTCTTCAATTACTGCCGGTATTATGGGGTTTTGTATACAAAATTTATTACTACGAGTAGTAGTAAGTCGGGAACGACAGTACGTTACAATTGGACAACGAGTTAGCCAATGTGTAACTTGACCATAGCCATAGATCCGGTCGAGTGGCAAATACTGAATGAGTAATTGTGTAGAAATAAACAATGTGATCGCTCTCAATACTGTTTTAATTAATAAAATGTTTCTTGATTAAACTGGGATTCACTCACCAGTATTTCCGACTGACAAATGTTTTTAAAACGCGTTACAGGTAACACAATGTGAACAGCCAATTAGTGAAAAGTCAGCTGGAGAACACTGAAGGCTTGGAAAAAATGTGGCTATAAAAGTAACCTAATAAACGATGTTTTAAATTCAATAAAATAGGGTTTGTCCCTATAAATGTACTGTAATAATAAACTTGGGTTTTGCCCATGTGTTTATTAATATCAATTATGGTGGTTTTACTCTGATAAACATTTCCTAACTACGGCCCTGATGTAAATTCCGCTGCGATATTAAACAACTGATACCACCGAAACTCTGAGCTCACGTCCGCCAGTTCCCGGGACAGATAAGGGATCAGGGGTTGCGACAGACATAATCACATAAGAATGAATACTATCAAATCACATGTGAATTTAAAAAATAATTTTTATATATTGATTTTTTTGGGACATAATCACATAAGAATGAATACTTAGTTATATGGTTTCTAATCTTTTTGCCATTTGAATCTTCTTCTCTCTTTAGATGATAACTAATAGGCTAATAAATAATTTGAAAAAAGGCAACCTTTTAACATTTGATTATCGAACAAACAAAATAATATATGATACAAAAGCTAAAACTAACTTTCTTAATTTTTTAATTAATTATATCTTCTAAATATAAAAAAAAAATTGTTTTAGATCCTTCTAAATATAAAATAAATTGTTGAACGAAACAACGGCATGCAAAGGCGATCCATGGAGTATGAAATGTTTTAATTTGATTCCAGAAACATTGGAAATTTGCCCGCACAATACAACGAAAACTTTTTAATTTTTATTTTCCATTAATCTTAGTGGTGGAGATACAATAGGAAGTTTATTTAGCTAGGAAGGCTAGGAAGTGATCTTGACCATCCATTAAGTTAATCAAGGACTAAGATTAAATCAGGGAAATTGAAAGAAAAAAAGAGGCGCGTGAGTTTTTAAAGGCATTCTAGTCAATCCAAGCCAATAGTTTCTCTCTCCTCCAATTCCCCCCCCCCCCCCATTTTTTAAACGTTAATAACTCTTTCATACGACATTATTTTTTTATAAAAATTGCACCAAAAAAAGAGCGTTTTTTTATCTTTAAAACGAGTATACTATTGCTATATTTAAAAAAAAAATTAACCCAGTTGTGTAAAACGCAATAGAAAAACCACCAGTTACGTAAAACGCAATGAAAAAAAAAACCTAAAAATGACATTTTTCTAAAACGCAATGCACCAAAAACACAAAGAAATGACTTATTTGTAAAACACAATGGCCAGAAAACACAAAGAAATGTCTTATTTCAAAAACGCAATGGAATGAAAACACATAAAAAAGTGTTTTACCTAAAACGCAATGCACAAAAAACACAAAGAAATGTCTTATTTGTAAAACGCAATGGCCAGAAAACACAAAGAAATGTTTTATTTGTAAAACGCAATGGCCAGAAAACACTTAAAAATGTCTCATTTCTAAAACGCAATGACCTAAAAAAACAAAAGAAAGTGTTCTCTGTAAAACGCAATGGACTGAAAACACCTAAAAATGTGTTTTACCTAAAACGCAATGACTAAAAACACTTCAAAAATGTGTTTTACCTAAAACGCAATGACTAAAGATACTTAAAAATGTGTTTTTTCTAAAACACAATAGCCAGAAAACACATAAAACTCTCTTATTTCTAAAACGCAATGGTCACATAAAACTGTTTGTGAACTGTTTGTGAACTGTCTGTGAACTGTCTGAATTGTCTACGAATTACTGTCTTCGAAATGAGCCAATTTCTGGAAAATTAATTTTTCTGATGCGTTTTTAGTGCAGCTCAACCCCAGCCAGGGGCTCTGCCCCTTGGACCCCGCCAGGGGCTGCCGCCCCTGGAACCCCGCTACCAGGGGCTGCCGCCCCCGGACCCCCGCCAAGATCGTAAAACGCAATGACTAAATAAAAACCCAGATCGTGAAAATGAAATTAAAGAATTTCTTACATGGATCGAAGCCGGTTTCTTCATCAATTGACGGGATTTGAAATGATAGAAACACTTATCAGCGATTGAATCGAACAAATCGAGTGATTATCTTCAAAATCACAAGAAAAAACGAGATTTTGAATGAAATTAAACTGGGTTTTCTTCGAAAAAACCTGAAGAACACGTTGATCGGGGTGGTTGAATCATTGATTGATGACGAAAATCACACTATAATGTAGTGATTATTGAGATAGTAAGTGAAGAAAAGGTTGGAGATGGTGGGTTTTGAAGTAACTGGGGAGAAGAAGGAAGAAGAAATGATGAGATTGACTAAAATACCCTTTCTCTTTATTTTAAAATTTGCCACATGTCATAATCCTATGGCTTCCTAGCCAAAATTAACTTCCTATTTGATCTTTTCCCTTAGTAATTATGTGAAAATTGAGCTGTATTTTTGAAATATGTATACGACAATATTATTTATATTTTTATAATATGAAGTATTAACTTTTTTTTTTGAACGGCAAATTTGGATCACTGACGGACCACTGTAGTATCATCGTGCCACCAGCAGATCCACCCGATCATATCCATCTCCACTAGGCAATAATGCCTATACACCAATTCAGGAGGAAACCCAATAAATCTGGGAAAACCCCCTTTGTGGGAATCGAACCCATGACCTAATAGTCATAAGCCTTATCACACCCCCAAGATACCACTAGGCTATAATGCCATGGGTAAAGTATTAACTTATTTATTTGGATTCATATCATCATATATTTCCCCCCAGATATTTTAAACTTCTTAAAGTGATGATAATGTATATGAAACTTCTCATATTTGAATATATGGTGGTTGTTGAAAACATAATAATATATAAAAGAGTAAACTGCCATTTTGGTCCATGTAGTTTGAATATTTTTGTCATTTTAGTATAAATCTTCAACTTTTTTAAATCTGGATCTCTGTGGTTTCACTTTTATTACCATTTTAGTCCAAATTTCAAAAACCACTTTTTTTTACTGTTCCAACATGTCTATTTTGTCTTTTTGTGCATGGGCATTTTTGTCTAACTGATTTTCATTTAACATATTAATAATTAATAAACTAAATAAAATATATTTAATTCCTTTAAATATCCTCATTTAACACAAACCCTAATCCCTAATCATCATATTCTCCCTGCTGCAACTGGTCTAATTTTCCTTTAAATACCCCAAACCCAATTTAAAATTCTCTTTCATCTTCTTCTCCTTCTTCAGTCACAAGGTCCAATTTTCGCACTGTAAATCAATGGGGAATCCTACCAGAAGAGCCACCGGCTCAGTTTTCCGGTCTCACTCACCTTCTAGAAGATTCTACAACTCGTCTTCTTCTAACTCATGAGCCTCTTCAACCTCCACGTTCTCAACGACGACGTCTTCGTTTTTCCAAAACCGATCTGCGTCTCCTACACGGGTTAACCTGTACGGATTATCTCCGTCACCGTCATCCGTTAGATTCTCTCCGAGCCGTTCGATCTCGGTCGTACCAAACGGTAACAATTCGACGGTAAAAAAGCCGTTACAGGCTCCGAAACGGATGTGTATGTGTTCACCTACTTCGCATCCATGCTCATTTCCGTTAACTGTGTATGTCTCGTTAATTTTGGTAGCGTTGACGTTATTAAAAAAAGAAATTTTGGGTGCTAATAATTGAAGGTTTTGACTTATTCTACAGGTTTGTGAAGTGAGTTCAAGGGATCGAAATTTCGATGAGACGGTTGCAGGGGAAAAATTATGGATTAGGGTTTGGGTTTGGGAGAATATGAAGAAGATGAAATATATCTCTTAAGAATATGTTAAATGAAAAGCAGTTTGACAAAAATACCCCTGCATAAAAAGACAAAATAGGCAGGTTGCAACAGTAAAAAAGAGAGTTCTTGAATTTTGGACTAAAATGGCAATAAAAGTGAAACCACATGTACCCAAATTTAAAAAAGAATGAGATTTGGACTAAAATGGAAAAACTGCCCAAACCACAGGGACCAAAATGACAGTTTACTCTATATAAAAGTTATAATGGTTAGAATAAATGTATTTGAAATCTATGTATTTTCTAAATAAACTAACGTAAATACTTAGCATTTAACATATAGTCGACGGATATTGGGCATGGTATGAAACAAAAATTACCAATACACGTGTCATTGCTATCCAGTGGCGAAGGTTTTTGATGGCCCGGGGAGCCCCAACCCCATTGATCTTTCGCTCGTAATGTTAATTTTACCGAAATTTTTCGAATTTTTAGTGTAAAATACTTGATTTTAAAGATTCCGCCCCCACTGATTTGGATTTTGAAAGTCCGACCCCTACTGATTTTTCGTTCAAGCTCCTCCACTGTTGTTATCTATAGTTTGTATATATTGACATGAAGCCAAAACCCAACGTCACAACGAGCGGTCCTTGTTAGGGCCGGTGATGAGGGTGTGCGGGGAGAACCACCGCACAGAGCCCATGATTTCAAGGGGCACGTGTTTTATTTTTTATAAAAATCCGATATATATATGTTAATTTTTTTTCAAATAGTATACTCATACCAACTCTAGGTAGGCTCATTTACAAAACAATTTTTATGGTTTAACATCCATTGACATTAGGTTTAGTAAGCCCAATACCCAATTGATTTTAAAAACTGATAACAATCAAACATTTTAGAAATCTTGGGCGGCAATTTCCTGGATATTGAAACGACGCAGGCATAGAACAACCCATCGACGCAGGCATCGAACAAAAGCAAAGAACAGGTAATAGAAGTACAGAACAAGGCATCGAATAGAAGCAGTGAAGCATGAACAGAACAACCCATCGGCAATTGGTTCATGATTTCGAGGGGAACATCGAGTAAGAACAAGAACAGAACATCGAAGATGTAACAACCCGACTTTCGAAGTCAAAGTCAAAGTACAAGTCAACGTCAAAGTAAAGTCAAAGGAAGAAAAGATTGCTAATTGGAATCTGTCATTCCTTGATTTATCATTGATTGTACTCCTTGACTGATAATCGACACTCTAATTTAAGTTACTTTAGTTGTATTATGTGGAGTACATGTTAATAAATCGCAGTTTAATCACTAATCGACTTATCATGTCACACCCCAACCGATGGGGGAATCATCGGGGCATGGCACTGAGCGAAACAGATTGTCCAGAAGTTTCCATAACAACTATCATTACCATTTAATTAAAGCATTACATCCCATACCGTAACATAAATACTCAAACAAGTTATTACAGACAACATCAAAACAAATACTCTGTTCCGACAACTCAGATTTAACATAACTAGTTTATTCGTTGGTTTCTAGACTCCAGTTCCTAGCTTCAAGTTCATCACAGCCCAAGAAGCATATAAACAACCTAGGCACCTGTCACATACGTTAAAATAAAGTCAATACATAAGATGTAAAGGTGAGCATACAAGTTTGATAATAGCATATAGAGTTCGAATTCGTTTACGCATAACCAGCACGTACACATAGTGAAATGAAGCACGTTAGTTATCGACATAGATCCATCGATACCAATGACTGCGGGTTGACTGCCCGAGGCAGTTCGCAATACCTGATTACCACCGTAATCCATGCAAGTAAAAGATCCTTAACAACCCCCGTGTGAACGGGTGCTGAGTCCAAACTATAGTACTATCGTTGCTAAGGCAGGTAGACAGCATTCCATGTGTAAACATAACAAACAAGCATTCATAAGCCACGTATAACATGCGTAAATGGTTAGCGTTAAAATAGCTTGAGTAGTGTGGTAGTTGTAGTTTGAATAGTTGTAACGTATGTAATACCCAAAAGTGCTAAAGCAAAAAGGGTTCGAGTATACTCACAGCGATTGTGGATTGAAGGGAGCGCTTTACAGCGAGTACGGTTAGCCTGAATAGATTCGATAACGTAACGATAAGTGGCGCGTAAAACAGTACAAAGTGAGAGTGGTTAGGATGACTGATCGTGCGGATTAGCTATCCGTGAGAGGAAGTCATCCGTGCGCATGACCTATCCGTGCGGATGGTGATGCGTGCGAATGGTGATTCATCCGGATAAGCTATCCGTGCGTGCGAGTTGTCCGTCCGGATGGTAATCCGTGCGGATCAGTGGTGCGTGCGGATGGCTTATCCGTGCGGACAAGTTGCTTGTGCGGATGATCGTTCAAGTGGATTGTTTCTTCCTAAGGTAAGGATGTGTTTGTGTATGATGGCTTGTGCTTTGAAGTTTTCGTTGTAGCATTTAGAAAACACATAAGTGTTTCTACCTTTCAAGCCGGTCGTGCGGACAATAATCCGTGCGTATGGTAGTCCGTGCGGACAGCCTGTGCGCGCGGGCAGAGACAATCCGTCCGGATAGCTTGTCCGTGCGTATGACTTGGCCTTGCGGATGAACATTGTTTGAATTTTATTTAAGGCCATAGCATCTCATGATCCGAAGAGTAATCCATTTAGAGGTCGTCTGTCCGGATTGCTCATTCGTCGAGACTCAGACCTTGTTTGGAAAGTGGGTCCCAATGGTAGCTCGTCCGGGTGACAATCCGTCCGGATGACCTGTGCGTGCGGATGGTAATCCGTGCGCACAACTTGTCCGTACGGACAGCTTGTCCGTGCGGACAACTGGTCCGTGCGGACAGTCTCTGGTCTGATTGTTCCGTTCGTATACTCTTGGTTTCTGTTGTCGTTTATCGAGACGTTCTGATCACGTGGCAACCACTTGGAATTGTATTCTCACCCGCGTGACTAGACCGGTCAGGAACCACCCTAGCTCGGCCTGTCGGCGACTCAGAACGGTCATTCCGGTTGACCCCGAAATCAGTTGTCTGTGGGTAGAATTCCAGATCTGGAACCAGTGCACCACTATTATCGAGTAGAGACTAGAACCGATCAGATTCGTACCGATTCTAAGGGAAAAAGAAGGAGAGAACTTAGGTTTATTTCTTTCAACTCTTTTATCCTTAGAAAAGTTTAGATCTAGGTGAAGTTATTGTGAAATCTTGTAGAAATCGTTTAGATCTGAGTTATTCTTGGTGGAATGAGGTCAAGCTTGAAGTTCATAAGAACTTCATGATGACGTCACCCGAGAATACCTCAAATCCGGATGATTTCATGGTCAAAAGTGAAGATTTGAAAGATGGAAATGTGTAGAATTGTGTAGTGATCAAGAATGTACAAGAATTAGTGCAAGATCTTACCTGGATTAGAAGACAACTAATCTAAAAGCCTATAAAGCCTATAAAGTTTTAGATTTAAATTCGAAGCCGTTTGGGAGAAATCTTGATTATTGTAGGTTCGGATTTATCTCCGATTCGATTGCGTAATAATACGTTCGGCGTGCGGGATCCGCGAACGTGTTTGGCTAAATATAATTGCAACGGAGTCAAACCGATTCTACAAGTGGTATCTGAGCAGGAGATCGATTGCTCAGATTTAAGCAATTTCTTCATCTTTCTTATCCATCACGTTTTCTCTGAAAATTGCTAAATTAAACGCATACAATAACCGTGATTCTATTGATTATGATAACGTGTACAAAACCGAGAATCACATTTTGCCTTTTTCTCTCTACTTTCTCTCTCTAGCCCTTATTTACAAGTATGCCACCTTGCCTTTCTTAATCGGACATTACTCATTCGTTAAACAACTGTGGATACTTTGCCTTCATGTAGCTTTCGAGTTCCCAAGTGAACTTCGCGCCTCGTTTGCCTTCCCATCGGACTTTCACGATAGGAATGCGTGAGCGCCTGAGTTCTTTGGTTTGGCGATCCATGATCTCGACGGGCTTTTCCACGAAGTGTAATGTTTCGTTCACTTGTAGATCATCTAGAGGAACATGTAGGTCGTGGTCGGCGATGCACTTTCGGAGGTTTGACACGTGGAAAGTTGGATGGACATTGCTAAGTTCCTCCGGTAATTCGATTCTGTAGGCGACTTTTCCGATCCTTTCCAGAATCTTAAAAGGTCCAACATATCGAGGCGCGAGCTTCCCCTTTTTGCCGAATCGGACTACACCCTTCCAAGGTGATACCTTTAGGAGTACGTAGTCACCAACGCCATATTCACGGGGCTTGCGCTTTTTATCGGCGTAAACTTTCTGTCGATCCCGAGCTTTCGCTAGGTTGTCCCGAATTTGGAAAGATTTTGTCTGTCGTTTCTTGTAGCAGCTCCGGACCGGTTAGTTGCGAGTGACCGATCTCGTGCCACACAATAGGCGATCGACATCTTCTTCCGTATAAGGCCTCGAAAGGTGCCATCTGGATGCTAGCCTGGTAGCTGTTGTTATACGAGAATTCGACTAACGGAAGGTGTCTATCCCAATTACCACCGAAATCTAGAACACATGAACGGAGCATGTCTTCAAGTGTACGAATCGTTCTTTCAGTCTGACCGTCGGTTTGTGGGTGGAACGCAGTACTTAGATTAAGCGTTGTACCGAGTGCTGTTTGAAATGTTTCCCACAATCGTGAAGTGAACCGAGCATCACGATCAGAGATGATGTCACGAGGCATCCCATGTCGACAAATGATCTCGTCGGTGTAGATTCAGGCTAATCGTTCTACCTTGTAGTCTTCCCGTATTGGTAGAAAGTGAGCTGATTTGGTCAAGCGGTCAATAACAACCCAAATGCTGTCGTGACCTAATGACGTGGTTGGAAGCTTGGTTACGAAATCCATAGCTATACTTTCCCACTTCCACATGGGGATTAGAGGTTGTTCGAGTAAGCCAGAGGGTCTTTGATGTTCGGCCTTGATTCTAGCACAGGTTAGGCATTTTCCGACGTAGAGAGCGATATCCCGTTTCATACCCGGCCACCAGTACCTATAGCGAAGATCATGGTACATTTTGTCAGCACCGGGATGGATAGAGTATCGGGATTTGTGGGCTTCATCCATGATAATCTGTCGTAGGTTGGTTCGCTTGGGAATCCAAATTCGGTCTAAGAAATGGAATATCCCATTTGATTTGCTCACAAGCTGGGCTCCATCGTGGTAGATTCTTTCTTTCTCCAAGGTGCGTTCGTTGAAACATGCATGTTGGGCGTCGCGAATGAGAGCTTCGAGGTTGTGCTGGGCTTGAACATTTCGAGTGCTAAGTAGGTAGCTCCGTCTGCTAAGTGCGTCGGCAACAACATTTGCCTTGCCTGGGTGATAACGAATCTCACAGTCGTAATTGTTGAGAAGTTCTACCCATCGGCGTTGACGCATATTTAGTTCCTTCTGATTAAAGATGTGTTGTCAGCTCTTATGATCGGTGAAGATCGTACACTTTGTACCATACAGGTAGTGTCGCCAAATCTTTAATGCAAAAACAACTGCGCCTAGCTCGAGATCGTGGGTTGTATAATTCTTCTCATGGATTTTGAGCTGACGAGATGCGTAAGCTATGACCTTGTCCCGTTGCATCAAGACACAACCGAGACCAAGGTTGGAAGCATCACAGTAGACAATGAAATTATCGTTCCCGTCGGGTAGTGTGAGAACAGGAGCATTGCAAAGCATGTATTTGTGGGTTCGAAAGGCAGACTCTTGTTTGGTTCCCCAGACAAAAGGCTAGTCCTTATGAGTGAGAGAGGTAAGGGGTACAGCAATCTTCGAGAATCCTTCGATAAATCGTCGATAATAGCCCGCTAGCCCGAGAAAGGAGCGGACTTTAGACGGGTTCTTAGGCGTAACCCAGCTCTTAACAGCTTCTATCTTCGCAGGATCGACGTGAATGCCTTGACTATTTACGATGTGACCCAGGAACTGAACCTCCCCCAACCAAAATTCGCACTTGGAGAATTTGGCGTAGAGTTGGTTCCCCTGGAGTAACTCGAGAACTAAACGTAGATGTTGCGCGTGTTCGGCTCTCGTTTCGGAATAGATCAAGACATCGTCGATGAACACGATGACGAAACGGTCGAGATATGGTTTACACACACGATTCATCAGATCCATAAAAACTGCTGGTGCGTTTGTTAGGCCAAAAGGCATGACAACGAATTCGTAATGGCCGTAACGAGTACGAAACGCGGTTTTGGGTATATCCTCCTCTTGTATACGTAGCTGATGGTATCCTGAACGTAGATCGATCCTTGAGAAACACGTAGCGCCTTGTAGTTGGTCAAACAAATCGTCGATTCGAGGCAGAGGATAGCGGTTCTTGATAGTCAACTTATTCAATTCCCGGTAGTCGATGCACATTCGAAACGACCCGTCCTTCTTTTTGATGAAAAGGACTGGTGCGCCCCAAGGAGAGGTGCTCGGGCGAATGAAGCCTTTTTCAAGTAATTCCTGGAGTTGGGTTGAGAGTTCGTGCATTTCGGACGGCGCGAGTCGATAAGGAGCTCTGGCGATAGGATTAGCTCCAGGAATGAGATCAATGCGAAAATCAATATCACGCTTAGGAGGTAGTCCGGGAAGATCCTCTGGGAAAACTCGAGGAAATTCTCGAACCACAGGAACGTCTTTTACTTCCTTCTTCTCTTTCTTTTCCTTCTTCGCTGCTACAATGTTAGCCAAGAAAGCTTTGTATTCCTTGTGGAGATACTTGCTAGCTTGGAGACATGACATGAGCTTGAGACCCTTCGAAGTAGTATCACCATAAACGCACAATGAATCACCGTTTGCGAGCGAGAAACGAATCATTTTATCGAAGCACACAACTTCGGCATGGTTTTCGCGAAGAAAGTCCATGCCTACTATGACGTCGAAACTTCCGAGTTGCATCGGAATGAGATCAATTGAGAAGATGTGATTGTTGAGCTCGAGGATGAAATCACGAATGACAGAGTTTACAGCGACAGTTCTTCCGGTAGCGACTTCAACATCGAATGCAGAGGAGAGTCGGGAACGTTTACGACTAAGGAGTTTCTCAAATTCGAGTGACACAAAGCAATTATCGGCTCCAGTATCAAACAAACATGAAGCATAAATACCATTCACAAGGAACGTACCATTGACCACATTGTTGTCGGCCTGGGCTTGGCGCACGTTGAGATTGAAAGTTCTGGCGCGTGCTGCCTGTTGTTGCTGTTGCTGTTGTTGCTGCTACTGTGGCGGCTGCTGTTGCGGTTCTTGTTTCACTACCCTGTTCGGGCACATGTTGGCGAAATGGTTCAGGTCGCCACACGTGAAGCATGCTCTGGCTTTGACTGCGGGTGCCGGAGGAGCTTGTTGGCCCTGTGGGGCAGCGAGTAGGGCTTGATTGGCAGGAGCTTGACGGATATGGCAGTTGGCAGTAAAGTGGCCGTAGACGTTGCAATGAGCACAGAAGCGACATTGAATAGCTGTCGGGTGATGATAGGTGCAAGTAGGGCAGAGTGGGTGTGGTCCAGTGTATGCACGCTTTGCAGGCGGTGCATTGGCCACAGGCGCCGCTACTTGACGCTGTTGGGCAGGTACAGCTTGGATCGGTGCAGCAGTAAACGCACAGTTCTTGTTGGTGGAGCTGTTCTTTCTCTTGTTCTTTCTCTTGCTGCTTGATGAGGTGGTTTCAGCAGTTGGTGCAGCAGTGGTGGCTTGATGCAGATGCTTGGAGGTCTTATCCCACACCCCAGCCTTAACCCTTTTGTCATTGATTTCAGCGGCCAGCAGATAGGTTTCTTCGATCGTGGTAGTCTTAGCCGCTTGCACGAAATCAGCAACACAGTCGGGTAGAGCTCGGATGTACTTCTTGATGGTTATTTCAGGAGTCTTGACCTGGTCGGGACAGATTATGCTGAGCTGCTTGAAGCGAGCAGTGAGACCAGCATTGTCTCCATCCTTCTGATGTATGTGCCAGAATTCATCTTCGAGCTTTTGACGTTCGTGAGGAGGGTAGAATTCCTCTAGCATGACCTCCTTGAGTTCATCCCACGACAAACCGTAAGCTGCATCATTCCCTCGCTTGTTCCTCTCGGCCGTCCACCAGTCTAGAGCACGGGACTGGAAGACGCCGGTAGCGTTCAGAGTTCGAAGGTCATCAGGGCAACCACTTTGTCGCAGAGTAACCTCGATAGAGTCAAACCAGTGGAATAGCGCAGTAGGACCTCCTTCGCCTGTGAATTCTTTCAGCCCACATGACTTGAATTGTTTGAAACTGAAAGGTCTCGCGACAGCTTTAGGACCTTCAGTCCTCGATTCCTCGGATGATTTGCTGGCATTCTCATACACGTCACTCACGGCTTTTGCCACACTTTTTGCGATGATCGAAGCAAGACGCTTGTCCCTCCTTTCTCGACGAGACAGAGTCGTATGACGGGATCCTGACGACATTGTCTGCAATAGACATCGCCACGGAACTCAGAACATGTATTCGAATCTCACCTCACACGTCTAACACTTACTAAAGCTCAGTAACACGTATTATGTAAACGCATATAGTCACAAAATCACAGAATTGCACAAAATCACATAAGCACATAATCACAGTATTTCTAAACACGTAATCATAACAGCAAGAATCACGTATAACTCAATCACTAAAAGCACATACGAGCATACAAAGCATTCTGACTGCCTCTATTGTTGATTTGTTAGAGATGAGTTGTGTGGGTTTTGTGTTTCAGCAGGAGCAATAGTGTTGGGTCGAAACCAATAGTACCTCAAAACGTTTAACAAATAACAGAAAAAGTGCATAAAATTTTCATAAAGATAGATAAATCGAAGGTAGATTGTCTGCGGCTAATAGACTTCGACCAACCAAAGGGGTTCGACTATTCGCAAGGATCCTGTGTGCACAATTACCTCCAGGACTATGCCTTTGCCTCGATTCTTGGGCGTTGGCACAATTCCCATTGGTTATATTGTGTCTTTAGACCGTTGGAGTCCATCGAAACTTTGGTGAGAGTTTTCGTATAAAAGCGGGATGAGTCGTCAAGGTTAGGGTTTCACCCCTATCTTGCAACTTCCGTCCTCGTTTTTTATAAGAATTGAGGAGATTATTCATCAATATATGGATTTCACTCCTAATTTGGTATGATTCTCCTCGTTTGTAGCTAAAACGCAAGCTGAGTAGGCAACTTTAGTCGAGAGTTTGCGGTTTTCACACCTATTCTTGGCCTCATCACCTGTTCACAACTTTGAAAATTCGAGTGCAATGTTAGAAAGGAGTGAGTGATAGTGGCGAGTTTACGCATACGCGTGAGTTGGTCTGTTGGTTCTTAACTATAGACTAGGTCTCTAAGACTTCGACCCGGACTAGGTCGAGTCTTGCCTAATTCCCTATAGTTATGGCTCTGATACCAATCTATCACACCCCAACCGATGGCGGAATCATCGGGGCATGGCACTGAGCGAAACAGATTGTCCAGAAGTTTCCATAACAACTATCATTACCATTTAATTAAAGCATTACGTCCCATATCGTAACATAAATAGTCAAACAAGTTATTACAGACAACATCAAAACAAATGTTCTGTTCCGACAACTCAGATTTAACATAACTAGTTTATTCGTTGGTTTCTAGACTCCAGTTCCTAGCTTCAAGTTCATCACAGCCCGAGAAGCATATAAATAACCTAGGCACCTGTCACATACGTTAAAATAAAGTCAATACATAAGATGTAAAGGTGAGCATACAAGTTTGATAATAGCATATAGAGTTCGAATTCGTTTACGCATAACCAGCACGTACACATAGTGAAATGAAGCACGTTAGTTATCGACATAGATCCATCGATACCAATGACTGCGGGTTGACTGCCCGAGGCAGTTCGCAATACATGATTACCACCGTAATCCATGCAAGTAAAAGATCCTTAACAACCCCCGTGTGAACGGGTGCTGAGTCCAAACTATAGTACTATCGTTGCTAAGGCAGGTAGACAGCATTCCATGTGTAAACATAACAAACAAGCATTCATAAGCCACGTATAACATGCGTAAATGGTTAGCGTTAAAATAGCTTGAGTAGTGTGGTAGTTGTAGTTTGAATAGTTGTAACGTATGTAACACCCAAAAGTGCTAAAGCAAAAAGGGTTCGAGGATACTCACAGCGATTGTGGATTGAAGGGAGCGCTTTACAGCGAGTACGGTTAGCCTGAATAGATTCGATAACGTAACGATAAGTGGTGCGTAAAACAGTACAAAGTGAGAGTGGTTAGGATGACTGATCGTGCGGATTAGCTATCCGTGAGAGGAAGTCATCCGTGCGCATGAGCTATCCGTGCGGATGGTGATTCATCCGGATAAGCTATCCGTGCGTGCGAGCTGTCCGTGCGGATCAGTGGTGCGTGCGGATGGCTTATCCGTGCGGCCAAGTTGCTTGTGCGGATGGTCGTTCAAGTGGATTGTTTCTTCCTAAGTTAAGGATGTGTTTGTGTATGATGGCTTGTGCTTTGAAGTTTTCGTTGTAGCATTTAGAAAACACATAAGTGTTTCTACCTTTCAAGCCGGTCGTGCGGACAACAATCCGTGCGTATGGTAGTCCGTGCGGACAGCCTGTGCGCGCGGGCAGAGACAATCCGTCCGGATAGCTTGTCCGTGCGTATGACTTGGCCGTGCGGATGAACATTGTTTGAATTTTATTTAAGGCCATAGCATCTCATGATCCAAAGAGTAATCCATTCAGAGGTCGTCTGTCCGGATTGCTCATTCGTCGATACTCAGACGTTGTTTGGAAAGTGGGTCCCAAGGGTAGCTCGTCCGGGTGACAATCCGTCCGGATGACCTGTGCGTGCGGATGGTAATCCGTGCGCACAACTTGTCCGTACGGACAGCTTGTCCGTGCGGACAACTGGTCCGTGCGGACAGTCTCTAGTCTGATTGTTCCGTTCGTCTACTCTTGGTTTCTGTTGTCGTTTATCGAGACGTTCTGATCACGTGGCAACCACTTGGAATTGTATTCTCACCCGCGTGACTAGACCGGTCAGGAACCACCCTAGCTCGGCCTGTCGACGACTCAGAACGGTCATTCCGGTTGACCCTGAAATCAGTTGTCTGTGGGTAGAATTCCAGATCTGGAACCAGTGCACCACTATTATCGAGTAGAGACTAGAACCGATCAGATTCGTACCTATTCTAAGGGAAAAAGAAGGAGAGAACTTAGGTTTATTTCTTTCAACTCTTTTATCCTTAGAAAAGTTTAGATCTAGGTGAAGTTATTGTGAAATCTTGTAGAAATCGTTTAGATCTGAGTTATTCTTGGTGGAATGAGGTCAAGCTTGAAGTTCATAAGAACTTCATGATGACGTCACCCGAGAATACCTCAAATCCGGATGATTTCATGGTCAAAAGTGAAGATTTGAAAGATGGAAATGTGTAGAATTATGTAGTGATCAAGAATGTACAAGAATTAGTGCAAGATCTTACCTGGATTGGAAGAAATCTGAGAAAAAGTGAAGAATGCGTGCGGTTCGGACGTCACTTGCCAAAAGTGGAAAAAGGTGGAGAGTGACCAGTGTATTTATAGGATGCCAAAAAGGGAAAGGGGTAAGCCGTGCGCATGGCACGCACCCGGGTAGGCTATCCGCGCGGACTGGCAATCCGTGCGGATTGGCAATCCGTGCGGATTGGCCATCCGTGCGGATGCCGCCTGCTTTGGGGTGTTCGGTGCGATGTTGCTCCGGTTTCGATTTGCGAGCGATTCGATAGGGTTTCCTAGTCAAATTACTTTCAGTCCCAACTACTTCTTATGGGGTTCGACTCGGGATTCGGGTTCGTTTACATTCGAGTTAGACTTCGAGTTCGATCGAGTTCGCTTGATTACCACAACGTAACATAAAGTAAACATGCACAGATAACACGTAAGGCACACACACACGTATAAGTACAAACAAAATACACAGTTCGAGTTGCGGTTCGATGTCGATTTGATTAGCATAGCTTGATTAACTTTATCGCATTGTTACTTCCTATCATTCACAGTCGTAGGTCGATTGAAATACGGTAAACACGATTCGATTATTGCAATGTACGACATTTACTCCACATAATATAAATAAAATAAAAACATTTCTACGAGTCAAGTTGCCCGAAATCGGTCGTTGACTTTGACCTTGACTTTGACTTTCACTCGTGAAAACACGGGGTGTTACAGCCTCCCCTTGTTTAGGAAATTTCGTCCCGAAATTAAGCTGGAAGCCGTAACTAACCGTGGATCACATGTGAGAGTCCTGCGTTCAGACCATTGAAAATCGTCAAATTGATCGGGTTTTTAAGGTTAAAAATTGATAATTTTGGATATGATGTGCGAAAACATCTAATCTAAAAGCCTATAAAGTTTTAGATTTAAATTCGAAGCCGTTTGGGAGAAATCTTGATTATTGTAGGTTCGGATTTATCTCCGATTCGATTGCGTAATAATACGTTCGGCGCGCGGGATCCGCGAACGTGTTTGGCTAAATATAATTGCAACGGAGTCAAACCGATTCTACAAGTGGTATCTGAGCAGGAGATCGATTGCTCAGATTTGAGCAATTTCTTCATCTTTCTTATCCATCACGTTTTCTCTGAAAATTGCTAAATTAAACGCATACAATAACCGTGATTCTATTGATTATGATAACGTGTACAAAGCCGAGAATCACGTTTTGCCTTTTTCTCTCTACTTTCTCTCTCTAGCCCTTATTTACAAGTATGCCACCTTGCCTTTCTTAATCGGACATTACTCATTCGTTAAACAGCTGTGGATACTTTGCCTTCATGTCGCTTTCGAGTTCCCAAGTGAACTCCGCGCCTCATTTGCCTTCCCATCGGACTTTCACGATAGGAATGCGTGAGCGCCTGAGTTCTTTGGTTTGGCGATCCATGATCTCGACGGGCTTTTCCACGAAGTGTAATGTTTCGTTCACTTGTAGATCATCTAGAGGAACATGTAGGTTGTGGTCGGCGATGCACTTTCGGAGGTTTGACACGTGGAAAGTCGGATAGACATTGCTAAGTTCCTCCGGTAATTCGAGTCTGTAGGCGACTTTTCCGATCCTTTCCAGAATCTTAAAAGGTCCAACATATCGAGGCGCGAGCTTCCCCTTTTTTCCGAATCGGACTACACCCTTCCAAGGTGATACCTTTAGGAGTACGTAGTCACCAACGCCGAATCGCAATTATGTGTTACTTGTGCATGTTATGTTTATGTTGAGGTGTTTAATCGCAATCGCAAACGCAATCGCAACTCTATCACAACACAATCTCATCGCAAACTCGGGATTTAAGGATTATATTTATGACAGTTAGCAGCTAGGTTATTTGTGTAACTAATGGGAGATACTATCGCATCGCTTACTCGCAACGCTCAACGCACGAAACAAAACATCGAAAACCAACTCACACCGCCCATCCGATCGAACCGCCCTGCAAACGCAATCGCAACTCTATCACAACACAATCTCATAGCAAACTCGGGATTTAAGGATTATATTTATGATAGTTAGCAGCTAGGTTATTTGTGTAACTAATGGGAGATACTATCGCATCACTTACTCGCAACGCTCAACGCACGAAACAAAACATCGAAAACCAACTCACACCGCCCATCCGATCGAACCGCCCTTCGTTCACAATGATACACCACCTCTTATCCTCTCTTGCCTGTAAATAGCACTTGTCACATCACTGTTCATGTGATGTGACAACTCCTCCTCCGACCAGCTCGATCCAACCCTCTTTTCTCTCGATTTCTCATGATTCTTGTAAGTTTTCAACTCAAATCTTGTACTTCTATGATCTACACACACTTCTTCATCATTTTCACCATCAAATCTTAACTTTTCACCATGAAATCGGTGGATTTGGGGTGTTCTAGGGTGATATCATCATGGGTTCTCATGCAAAGTGTGACATTATTCCACCAAGAACAACTCAGATCTAAGAGATTTCAACATAATTAAACATTGATTTCATCTTAAATCTAAACATAATCAAAGTGTTTCAAACTTTTCTTCAATAATCTCAACTTTTCACATAAAACCGATAGAATCTGAGCTTGATCGGGCCTTATACTCATTCCCTAGTGAAGTGTCGGTCCAAGAACGGATTCCTATCAACGAGACGACCGATTCACGGGTTGAACATGAATGACCATCAAGAACAGTTAAATGATCGGACGGGGTGATTTCCATCCGCTCGGGTGACTTGGACTCGATGGGTTCCCGTTGTTTGACATTTTTTCATACCGTCTCGACGCAATCGCAAAACTTTCCAAACTTAGCAAAATCTTACAAGTTTTCAAACAAACCAGGTTATTGAATGGATCACCATCCGATCGGATAGCCATCCGATCGAACGGCAATCCGATCGGATGACCTATGGTGTTCAACACTTAGCAATTTTCACAAAAACATAAGGAAGATCAATTTCATCGAACCGCCATCTGAATGGACGGCCATCCATCCGGATGACCATCCGGCCGGATGACCTGAATAGTAGGAACACTTCCTTATTTTGAAAATGCTACAACGAAAACTTCAAAGTCACATCATACACAAACACATCCATCCGCAAACGAATGGCAAATCGACCGAATGGCCATCCGACCGGATGACCATCCGTCCGGATTGCCATCCGATCGGATGACTCCTCGTCACTCCGTCACTCGCACCGATCATCGCTTATGCTATCGTTCTGTAATCAGGCTAACTTTCCAGCGCTCCCTTCAATCCAAGACTGTGTTTACTTGTTAAACACGATCTGTGAGTATACTCGATCCCTTTTTTCTTTAAGCACTTTTGGGTGTTACATACGTTACTTATACTAAATCACATCGACCACACAACGCAAACACTTTTTATACGCTAACCATTACTTCATGTTATACGTGTTACTCGATGAATGCTTGTATGTTATGTTTACACAGTGATTGTTACCTGACACCTTAGCAACGATAGTACTATAGTTTGGACTCGGCACCTGTCATGGACAGGGGTTGTTAAGGGCGTTTTCTTCACATGTCACAGTGGTGATATGTGTTGCGCATTCTACAACTCGCATTCATGTTTGTGCATATTTCATTGTCGATAACCTACTTGCTTCATATTATACATGTTGCATGCTGGTTATGCGTAAACTCGCTTCCGTTGTCTATTATACTATTAAACTAGTATGCTCACCTTTACACTTTGTGTATTGACCTCTATTTTAACGTATGTGACAGGTGTTTAGGATGCTTGCCTTTTTGCTGGAATCAAATAGGAGAGAGTCTAGAAACAAACAATTTAAATTCTGAGTTGTCGAAACAAATTATTTGCCTTAAGATATTCATGTCTGCAATAATTGAATTACTTGATATATTATAGTATGGGGCGTAATGTTAAGTATCCAGTAATTTTAGTTGTTATGGATTCCTCTTGGACAATCTGTGTTAGGCCCGCATCTACGTCTAATAAAATGACGACCAAAGGACACTATAAACATAAACTTTTTAAAAGAGTCCAAGCTTTTCATAATTTAAAATGATGAAGTCAATAACATTTGTGCACTAATTTAACAAAATTTGGGCATGACCCGTCCATAAGACGAGCACATCACTGTTTTAACCATCAACAAAACAAGTAAGTCTACAACCCGTTCGACTAGACACGACTAAAAACATAACATCAATAGTTAAAAAGTGCAACGACCAAGAAGGCTATACAAAGAAGCTTTTGACCCAAAACATTTATACAAAATAACGGAAGTGCTTGATGGTCATAGTGTGTGCATATGTCGCTCCAAATTGCCAAGTAGCCTAAGATGAGGATTTACCTACATTCGACATAAACAAATGAGTTAGTATTTCATTACCAACACGACCAAATAATAACCCGATTAATTTCTATCGCGGCCTTACATCTTTTCAACACATTATCAACCGTTAAGCGGTTCATTACATACCCGTCTTGATGTAGAGACTAACATTCTTTTCTTAACCTGCCAGCTAACGACGGGTATTGGTATTGTTACTATAACTTTCATTCGATTCATTCATGATGAACGAATATATTCTTTACATACACTTACACCTCAATCCGATTAGACGGATTGAGTAAACTTTAATTTGTTACATACTTAACTTCCCATACCCGGTTCGACTAGAAAGTACCGGATATGATGCATTATCTTTCGTGTCTTATTCATTCTCAACATCTGTTTATGATGGATCTAACTTTACTTCCAATCAGTCATAGATTTCAATTTTCACGATTTCAACATATCAACATAATACAATCGAAACTATTATACATATGTCCACATAATAGAAATAAGGCGTATACTAGCGTACCTCGATCTTGTGAGCTTTCCGACTTCCTAGTGTTGGAAGCTTCTTCTTTCACGCCTACATTAAACGCATTCATTCATTTAGTCCAACACTTTCGTTCCATCATTTACATAAATTTCTCATTTTCAAGTGATAAACATTATCACAAACTTTCAAAATTTCACACATTTATTCTCTTAAGCATTTCATCAAACACTTAGTGTGCATCACATTAAATAAGCATAATGTACAAGTATTCAAGCATGGCTTTTACTAGTTCATCTTATATGTCATCAATAATCAAGCTAGTTCTTACAATTCTTTTATTCTACATCAATTTATCTAGCATTCAAGTAATACAATCAAGATCATATATCAAGATTACATATGATTATAATCCCTATGATCTTCCTATTCATAACACAATTTCACAAAGTGGGTTTTCACTACAATCTTTCATGCAACCTAAAATCAACATGATTCTTGTTCTAGGAGGCAATCCTAACTCAGATTCTCCACATTTTGATACAAGAAATCGAGATTGGTTTGTAACCCTCATGCTACAAATCATAACTTCAGAAAATAAAACTTACCACTTCACTAATTAGGGTTAGATATTCGAAAATATGGTCCCATGCATTAGATTCTCCTTGAAATTTCAAGTGAATTGATGGAATTTAGCAAACTAGGGTTTGCTTGTTCTTCCCCCTGCTCTGATCGAAACCCAGAACCCCCAAATGTGGGTGTTTTTCAACTTTTGTTTATTATTAAAACCTTTTAATTACTATTTACACATTACACCCTCCCACTTTGAAAGAGTGTTTAATTTTAGGCTTTCCCATAACTAACTACCATATTGCCATATCTCATGAACTTAGTTAAATTCTTTGTTTACTTTCGCTTATTGTTATATTTAAACATTTTGGGATGTCACAATCTGTTTCGCTCAGTGTCGCGCCCCGATGTTTCCGCCATCGGTTGGGGTGTGACAGATTGGTATTAGAGCCATAACTATAAGGAATTAGGCAAGACTTAACCTAGTCCGGGTCGATGTCTTAGAAACAACCTAGTCTATAGTCTAAGTACCAACAGGCCGACTTGTGCAGACCCGGTAGGGGTTTTGTACGAGCTTACTTGATACTCTCACTCTAACTCGCTGTACACTACACTCTTGCGTGAACATCGCATACTACGGTTTTCGCGTAAGATCAGCCTTTCCTAAGGCTGGCTACACACACAAACAGATGACCTGGTTGAGATTAGGTATGAAAATCGCAAACTCTCGACTAAATCGCTCATTCGACACACATTTTTACTATCAACACGAGAAATTGCATTGAATCAGGGGTGAAATCCATACTTCGATGCGATTCTCTCTATCTATCTCGTGATTCTATCACACAAACAGGAATGGAGTCGCTAAGTTAGGGGTGAAACCCGAATCTTGATGACTTGTTCTGTTCTCTACTTGGGTTTTTACAAAAACTCCCACCAAAGTCTCGATGGATTCCAATGACTCGAGTTTCAAAAAGGACCAAAAGGATGCGTGCCATTCACCGTATGTCGGTGATATAGCACAGTCTAATAGGCCAAAAGGACTTTGAGTACATCCTTGAGAATAGTTGAACCACTTTGGATAGTCAACGTCTATCAAGCCAAGAGAATCTTTTTTCAATTTTATGTGTTTCGATTCTGGATTGCGCCGCCGCTGACTCTGTAATTTATCGCGTTCATGTGTTTTATGTGGTGTTATATGTTTATGTGTTTCAATTTTACGTGATTTACTCGCTTTTCGCTGTTCGCTTTGATCAATACACACAACTCGCATTACACATTTACCTTAAAATGCCAACAAATCGCGTGCTATGTTACTCGCAACTCGCACTCGCAACTCTCAATCGCAATCGCGGCCTTGAAGGATAGGTGAATACGTGCAATATATATAGGTGAATACGTGCAAAATATAGTGGAATACGTTCTTTCGTGCTTACGTGGATTACGTGCTTATGTGAATTACGTGCTTCTGTGGATTATGTGCATACGTGACTATGTGAATTAGACGTGTTCCTGTGCTTTATATAAAGTATCTTTGGGTGAGATAATAGACTATACTCGACTTAATCGAAATTGTGTTTGAGACCTGTGACGATGTCTGTTGCAGACAATGTCGTCATTCGGATCTCACACTGCTCGCTCCACCCGACGTAACCATGAGGACAAACACATCGCTGCACTGGTCACAAAGCAGATGGCGAAAGTCATTCCGCAAATTGTCAGCGAGCTGAATGAAAATGCTAGCAAGTCCTCTGAAGAATCTAGGACTGATTCTCCTAAGTCTACTTTTAGCTTCAAGCAGTTTAAAGCCTGCGGTCCCAAAGAATTCACCGGAGAAGACGGACCTACGACCATGTTTCAATGGTTCGATTCAATTGAAGTCACCCTGCGCCAAAGCGGCTGTCCCGAAAACCTTCGCACTGTTAACGCCACTGGCGTTTTCCAGTCCATGGCGCTGGATTGGTGGACTGCCGAAAGAAACTAGCGAGGGAATGATGCAACCTATGGGCTTACGTGGGATGAGTTGAAGGACATCATGATGAAGGAGTTATGTCCTCCCCACGAGCTTCTGAAGCTGGAGGACGAGTTCTGGCACATCAAACAGGAGGGTGGCGACAACGCTGGTTTAACTGCCCGCTTTAAGTAGGTGAGTATAATTTGTCTGGCCCAAGTTACCACTCCTGAGATTACCATCAAGAAATACATCTGTGTGTTACCGGATTGTGTTGCTGACTTCGTTCAAGCCGCGAAGACGACAACTATTGAAGAGACTTACCTACTCGCTGCTGAGATCAATGACAAGCGAGTTAAGGCTGGTTACTTTGATAAAACCACCAAAAGTCTCCACCAAGTTACCGCTGCTCCCACCGCCGAAACCGCCGTACCGCAATCTTCCAAGTCTTCACGTCACAAGAGAAAGAATAGCAACTCCAGCAACAAGAATTGTGCAAGTACAGCTGTTGTGCCTTTAAATGCCATCACTGCTCAACCACAACCTCAAAACCGCCAAGTAGCGGCGCCTGTGGCCAATGCACCGCCAGCCAAGCATGCATACACTGGCCCACACCCGCTCTGCCCTACTTGTACTTATCATCACCCGGTTGGAATCGCATGCCGGTTTTGTGTTCACTGCAACCTGTACGGCCACTTTACTGCTAATTGCCGTACCGGTCCTCGCCAAGCTCCAGCCCCAGTTCAAGTTCAAGCTCCTGCTCTACCAGCTCCGCAGGGCCAACAAGCAGCTCATGCTCCCGCTGCTCAAGCAAGAGCCTGCTTTGCTTGTGGTGATCCCAACCACTTCGCAAATGTCTGCCCAAACAGAGTGGTGAAGCAAGAGCCACAGCAGCAGCAGCAGCCAGCACCGCAACAACACCACCAGCAGCAGCCAGCTCAGTAAGCAGCTCGCGGGCGAGTCTTAAACATCAACGCCCGACAGGCTCAGGCAGACAACAACGTGGTTAATGGTACGTTTCTCGTAAATGGTATATATGCTTCGTGTTTTTTTGATACTGGAGCCGATAATTGTTTTGTATCGTTCGAATTCGAAAGGCTCCGAAACCGTAAACGCGTTAATCTCCCATCAACATTCGACGTAGAAGTTGCCACTGGAAGAACCGTCACTGTTAGCTCCGTTCTGCGTGACTGTACCCTTTAGCTCAACAGTCACGTTTTTCCGATCAATCTTATTCCAATGCAGCTCGGTAGTTTTGACGTCATAGTAAGTATGGATTTCCTTCGGGAGAATCATGCTGAAATTGTTTGCTTCGATAAAATGATGGCTCTTAATGGTTCAGACCTCTTACTGGTTCAATACTTAATGGTTCAGACTGTTTGTTTCGTGAGTAGATGTCTGAATGGTTCAGACATTTGCCTATGAATGGTTAAGTATTATACAAAGTCTGAATGGTTAAGACCTCTAATTTGAATTGGTTAGACATTTGCGTCTGAATGGTTAAACATTATACTGCCTCTTAATGGTTCAGACCTCTTATTGGTTCAGCACTTAATGGTTCAGACATTTTACTGGTTCAGCACTTAACCATTCAGAAGTTGCCAAACAGCCCCTTAATGTTGTTAATTTCTAAAAATTAAGTGTTGCTAATTCTCGGTTATTTAGGAGTTAATGACTCCTAAACAAGCATCCGGATGGCAAAAACGTCAAAAGAGGAAACAAGTTGAAGAATTGGTGAAGTCTCAGACCGGTGTTAAACAAAAGTTTTTGGCGCCTAATCCGCCTATTAGTTATTACGGTATGTAACTCATTCGAACACTTGCTTATCATAGAGGCTGTAAGTGCACAGTACCCTACAACTATGAATAGTATAGTGAGGTTGAAAGACAAGAGTGCCCGCCACTTCTTTCTCAAGCAGGCTACTTTTTCTGGAATTTTGTCATTTTTGTAGTTGAATTGTTTATCGAATACTATGAATTTGTCATTTTCATAATTGCATTGTCTATCCTTAAGGCATAAGTGTACATTTCTTTAAAACTCGAACAGAGTAAATGAATTCTCAGAGACGCCTCTAGTCTTTGTCCTCGCGTTATTGACGGACCACATGAGCGTCCGCTATTCCACAAAACTCCATATTGCAAATCTTCCAAGCCATGTCGAATCCTGGAAC
Source organism: Helianthus tuberosus (assembly GCA_030545235.1). NCBI lineage: Eukaryota > Viridiplantae > Streptophyta > Magnoliopsida > Asterales > Asteraceae > Helianthus > Helianthus tuberosus. The sequence goes on from CM060397.1 coordinate 177,264,943, forward strand.
TTTAATTTTGTGGTCGAAAAGTATTAATTATAAGGCATTTGAAAATTTCAAAATGGGAAACACCAAAATTACGTGGGCCTAGGTTTTCACTTGTTGGTTAGCTGTTGAGTGTCGGCAAGGAACATGTACGAGGTTTTTCCTAAATATAATATTAAAGAGTCGACGTGGAGTATTCATCTCCATTCATGGAAAGTCCGGTCTGTCTCACAACTTTCCAATTTTTTTAATATTTCTCTTACCATATTTTATATTTTATATAATTTTCCTTTTGTTGGATGTCTACGTAAGGGTGAACCGCTCTCTCTTACGTACGGCCAATCAGCACGCGCCACGTCAACTCTCCTCTTAACTCCCCTCACACCCTCAATTTGATGGCGCCACTCCCCTCTTAACTCCCCTTGTTTTTTTATTAAAAAAAAAAGTTTTGATTGGTTGAAAAATAGGCTGGCCCACCATCTCTCTCCTCCTTCAATCGGTGTCTCCTCCCCGATTCCCCTCCCCGCACCGATGGCGCCGGTGTTCCCGAGCGGGGAATGGGTCACCGCACCCTCTCCCCGAGAGTGCCCCGGATACCCTAAGAGTTTTATAACTTTTTTTAAAATATATTTCTTTATCTTCATGATTATAAAATCAGAACATAAGATTATATTGGCAAATACTGATATTGGTACTGGTTTCAATAATACTGATATTGTTATCAATGTTATTCGATCGAAATCGGCTTAGTTTTTTATGATACCGACACTCATATAGTTTACTCTAGATGTATACAACTACGTTTTCAACAAATTTTTTACCGAAATATCAAGAAAAAAAAGTTAAAGAATTTACGAATTCAACTTTTTTGAATATTTTAACAAACGCAAGTGGTTAAAGAAAACTAAATTAAATAAGAATTAAGTGAGTTAAAATTATTTGAAACTAAAAGTTAAAAATCTATCGTTCATACTTACATTAGTTTTTAACCAGTTGATGCCCGCCCGTGTTGTGGGACGGTAGGTATAATAATTTTCAACCAATTAAAAAGTTATATTACCACAATTTTGAAAAAAAAAAACTAAAACGATGGTAATACCGTAATTTTGAGCTCGGGGCAAAAGTGTAATTTGCCAGGACTAATAAGTGAGCGTTAGACAACTTTTTGACATGAATAAAAAATTAAATCGAGTCAATCAATTAAAACAAAACAATTCTATAGTTTTGCAAAAAAAGAACTAAAAGGATGCCAATACTGTAATTTTGAACTGAGGGCACAATTGTCTTTTTTGACCGAGGTAAAATCGTATTTTGCCAAAAGTTAAAGTGATGACAATATTGTAATTTTAACCAGAGGAAAATCATAATTTTGAACTAAGGTTAAAATCGTAACATACTCTGGCCAATGAGGGAGTGTCATGCAGCAGGCTGACACAATTCCCCCACACACCTTTTAAAAAAAATTAAAACGATGATAATATTGTAATTTTTAACTGGGGTAAAATTGTAATTTTGGGCTTGGGTAAAATCGTAATTTACCAAAAGCTAAAGGGATGACGATAGTGTAATTTTTAACAAGGAGCAAAATCATAACTTTGAATAGGGGCAAATTCGTAATTTTAAACTGGAGGTAAACTCATAAATACCCGAACCAATGGAGGAGTATCAGGTAGTAGCCTGACACTATTCCCCACATTAATAATGCCACTGCATGCTATTGGGTGATCGCCCATATTAGCCAATGAAAAACGGGAACTATTCCCTCTCATAGGAAATATATAGCATTAGCTATTTTATTTAATTATTGTTGACTTTGCAATACAACAACAACAACAACCATACCCAGTAAGTCCCACGAATAGCAGAGCTATTTATAGGGTTTGGGGAGGGTGAGATGTAGACAGACCTTACCTCTATCCATAGGGATAGAGAGGCTGCTTCCAGAGAGACCCCCGGCTCGAAAACAAACAGCAAACGGACACATCAAGTCAAAGAATATAGAAATGCTACAGAAATAGTACGTCACCCATACCAAGAAAATGATCTGAGTGGCTCAATATAATATAATGTAAATCATGTATAATAGCATGCATCATCGATTAGGCATAAACACAATGTACATCAAGTATATTAGCATACAACGTCATTTGGTCATAAACACAAGAAGGCAAAAACCGAAAAAGTCCATTAAAAAATAAGTAAACCTACATCCCTGAAAAGCACCTAAGACCTTACTGCAATGTCCTCTAGAAGTCCTTAACCCTAATCCTACGCCTCCACGAAGTCCTATCATGGACCATGTCCTCAGAAAGGTGCAACTCTAGTAAATCATGTCTAATCTGTTCATCCCATGTCAGTTTGGGTCTGCCTCTCCCTCTCCTCCCCTCCACAGTAAGAGTTTCCACTACTCTAACTGGCGCCGTCGCTTCCCTCCGCTTCACATGCCCAAACCATCTCAATCTCCCCTCCTTAATCTTCTCCGATATACTAGCCACTCCTAGTCTTACCCTAAAAACCTCATTTCTTATCCGATCTAACCTCGTGTGTCCACACATCCACCTCAACATCCTCATCTCTGCTACCTCCATCTTGCGCGCTTGTGTCTTCTTGATAGCTTCTCCGATATACTAGCCACTCCTAGTCTTACCCTAAAAACCTCATTTCTTATCCGATCTAACCTCGTGTGTCCACACATCCACCTCAACATCCTCATCTCTGCTACCTCCATCTTGCGCGCTTGTGTCTTCTTGACTTTGCAATAACTACATTAAAAGACACATTCAAACATCCGTATTAAATTTGGCATTATCTTAACCGGTAATTTGCGGCATCTACTTTAATACTAAAGACTTTCTATGTCCGTTAACTTATTATTGATTTTAGTTTGTCGTAGTGTCCCGCGACAACGCTCGGGCACACCCTATTTTTGTTTTTTTTAAAGATAAACTTCATTAAAAAAATCGGCTGCCTTGGACAAAAAACTCAGGACCGCACCAAACCGACTACATCATATACAAAGTAAATTTACACCAATCTTTCCAAACAATATTACGACATTTGTATCTACATTTTAACCATAAAAACCCTAAAGTCCTCACATCCCTAAAATCTCATCACTGTCTCCTCTGTCGTTGGAAAAAATCTTAGCGTTTCTAACTTTACAGATGCACCAACATGTCACTATCACGAGTCCACGAACGATCTCTTTAGCCTTTTTATCCTAGCCACATCCTTTGTGAACTTCAAGCAAATCCCTAAAAGAAAAACACAAAAATAGGAGGAAGCTTGGCCCAAACCCTCAACCGATCCCACACTCGTAACGAAATCTCGCAAGCTGTAAAAATATGATCCACGGATTCTTGGACATCTCTGAGAGAGCGCAAGCATCCGACTCTATTAAAATGTTTATCCTCACAAAGCTTGTCTAGTCGGAATTCGGTCGAGATACGCCCGCCAAACAAAGATATTGCACTTTGAAGGCACCCAAACACATCTTCTCATCACATAATTCTATTCAAGGTTCATATCCTCTAAAGCCAATTTTTTAAACGAGACAGTAGTTGTCACACCCCGATATTTACAGCTCAGCCCGGTGGCCCCGGTGGGGAGTATCATGACGTAAGATTGGTATCGTCATAGTCAATCATACACAAAATAGCACAGCGAAAGTCTTGGAATATAAAATATTATTACAAACACAAATGTCTAAAATATATCAAAGTATTTAGTACAGACAAGCTTGTAATAATCCACAGGCGGATCATTAAAACAAAAGCAGTTTATCAGACTAATGGCTTATGCGAAGGAGTTGCAAATTCCTCGTCTAACAATTTCAAGCAGCTTCCAGCCTATTTATATATTTGTCCCTGTCACTTAGACTTTTGAAAATACGTCAGTTTTCGCTGGTAAATACAATCAACCGACACATTTGAAAATGTTTATGAAAATTGGTTTAGGTGCACAAGGCACGAAAATAATTTATACTTGGGACAAACTATATCTCATGTTATCAGTTTTACATAACTTGCTCTAAATACGGGGCCCAGTACTATGCCGGTTCATGATCAACCGACACACCACTTATTCCCTTATTGGGAACTCATATTGGGTATAAAATTTATTTAATAAACCATATCGCATTTTTTCGGGTGTATGCCTACACCCCGTGCTTAGGTCGTGGCCATTTGCAATTAATGAGCCAATGATATCCAGGACACGGTCGCATTAACCCCCAATGTTTCAGTCAAGCAATACGAATTAAAACAGGTTATTTGAATTTTGCGACTTATTGGTCTTCGAATCCCATACCTGACCATGCGGTAATTATATTACCGTATCCCAAGCCCGTATAAGGGAAAATAGGTTAAGATTATTTACCTGAGTTAGCTCATGTCTTAAATTGCAAGATTTATGATAACTGTAGGATTGGTTTTTGACTCCGAAACGATTGCGAACCGACTCGTGTAACGTGTGAAATCCGTACACGAACGTGACCGAACACACACGACGTAATTATAAGTGTGATTCTATTGAATGATCTGAAAACGTACAACACCTGAATCACGTACACAACACTTTCTCTCTCTAAATGAGAACCCTAAGTCCTCTATTTATAGGCCAAGGGGCTTAATGAGATTTCTCATTAATTACATAAATGCCACCTTGCCTTTTCCTTACTTATTACAATATAAAGTCTAGATTTCTTTAGTGTCAGCTACGAATCGGATTGACGGAGGCGATAGACATAAATGTACTAACAGACTCCCCATTGGATATTGCCGCAGTCAATCTTGTAGCGTCTTGTCTTTCTCTCTCTCTCTGAGTCTTCTTGAAGCTTCATTACATCTTTAGTAACATAGACTCTCTCTTGCTCGAACAGAATCCCCGTGGATCTGTCTTCAGCTTCAGCTTCTCCCTCTTTCTTCAGGCTCCCCCTTTCGTCAAGCTTCCGTGCTTTTGGGATCGACACCTGGCATTCTGGTTACAAGCTCCCTCTTGCGTCGAGCTCGTCTTCAGACTCCCCCTTAGACTCGGCTATCGGGATCGCAATCTGGAATCTGCAATTCTCAAACATTTATAAGTAAAACCGTTTGATCATCCAGGATTGAAAAACCTGGCTCTCTTAGCATAAGCTAAAATATCTCAAATATTCGATAGTGAAAGCTTTTTTCGATTGTCCAGGAATCATGACCTGGCACTTTAAAAACTTTTAATCAAGATCCTGGCTCTAAGATATAATAATATTAATATATCCAGGATTACTTGACTCCACTTCCCTTATCAACAATCTTCATAGATTTGGCAGTATTAAGTATCCAAAATCGAAAGCTGACTCTTTACAACAGATTTTAACAATTTAAGCATCCAAATCCCTCACAGTTTATCATCCAAGTCCAAATTAATGACCTTGGAGATCTCACAAACTGTTTTTGATTTTTGATTTTAAAACTACATGTTTCAAATTAATGAACTTGTTTATTTTGAGAAACACGTTCAGCATATTCAGATTTTGAAACTCAGCACTCAGACATCGGTTGTCGAAACTAAAATAGAATCAAAATCTTTTTGTATTTTTCTGAAACATAAAGCAGTAAAGAAATATTTACAAACATATTTACAGACAATATTTTTGTTTGAGTTTGCGTTAAAGGATCATATCAGTTTATGACAAATCACTAGCACCGTTGAGCTTTAAACACTTTAAGTTCTAAACGATTCACTTAGATTGTCAGTATACTAATCCACTTAAATTTTCACACAAAGTTCAACTGATTCGAGATACGATTTAGTGTTTTAAGGACTTAAACTTATTCGCGTGTCCCACCTCAGAATATACTCCCGTATCAAAATTCCCTAGATTCAGTCTTACAGGTGAGTATACCAATTTGATATCTGTATTCTGGGTTAGTGCGAGACCTTGAGAGCTCAGGTATGAACTTCCATTCAGTCAAAGAGATGAAGGCTCGACTTTAGGTGTGTTCCCTTTAGAGAATCTTTTCTTCAACTGCAATAGATTCATATCTTTCGATATTTTTCAATTTTTATGCAGAGGGTAAGCTTTTACAGCGCGTAAAGTATTATACGAGGTCTAGGCCGTTGCTTCTGCAATATCAGAAGACCAGGTATAATATCCTAGATATCAAACAGTATAAAGACCTAGTATCTCAGAATCAGGCAATCTCTCAAACAAGATTTCGGGGGTTACCCATATATCCGAGAGATGTTCCCCACGAGATAAGTAAGTATTTGATATTTAGGTTTATATCTCGAAAACAATCTACTAAGCGTGTAAAAACCTACTGGCATATCATCAGTGAGACCGTTTATCACATTTAACATTCCATTTCTTTAGCGTACTGTGATTGTCTACTGATGTACTATCATTTCCTCTTTTCACACAAAAACTCATTTTTGAATTTTTATCATGTTTTTGGCTTTTTCAAAATTTTCTAATGTTTTTGGATTTTCTGACAATTTCTTACTCCCCCTAAAATTCAAAATCATTTAAAGAAAATTTGACAACCTGATACTGACAGCTTTGTCTCGCCATCCATTTTCTGCTTCACATGCACTAATTTGCAAAAAATATAATCTACCCCATGATTTACAACACATTGATATTTTACAGTTTGAAAACCGTTTTTCAATCTTGTGAAATTAATCATATTTGTTCCGCATTGAGGTTTTCGGCATATTCACTCAACATATTTTTGTAATTTTTTTATTTTTGACAAATTTAAAAACAAACATATTTTTTATTTTTTTAAAATTTTGACAAAATAACAACATATTTTTGGTTTTTTAAATTTTTAATTTTTAGGGTTTTTGAAATATGGTTTATTTATGTACACAAATTAAACAAACTCCCTATTCAACAGTCGCAGGGACCAGCAGCCTCCTTCTCTCGTGCCTGGCTGCTCCGACACTCCTCTTGATGACATTCAGATTTCTTGAGCACCTGCACATTCAATTTAATTCAATCACTTGAACAAGTTAGCCCAATTCTGTATGACCATAGGCATTTCAACACAAAAAGCTTCATTCAATTTTGGAAAAGTACTGTCGTTTTGAACAAACAACTTTTCAACTATTACTTCATCCTTTTTGATGGAATCAGTACCCAACCTTGTCCTTTTGAAGCACTTCTCTTATAAAAACGTGATTCATTTTGAACATTTTGATCTTGCATAACAACTTTTGGTTTCCAAAACTGGTTTGGTTTTGTTGCATCAACAGTTGTTTTCCAACTTTGTGTTGTTCTAAGTTTGGATGTCACTGGTTTTAATGTTTGTTGTGAGTCAGCCTTTGACATTTTTGGCTTCCAGGTTTGCTTTGAATCAAACTTGGTTGACTTCTGATTCACAACATCAGACTTCTTTTTCATCTCAACACCAACAGGTTTCAGATTTGGACACTTACGAGCAAGATGTCCTGTTTAATCACATTTGAAACATGTTCTTTTGGACACATCTTTGACCTGTTGTTGTTGCTTTTTCTGAGCATAGAACTCTTCATTAGACTGTCGTCTAAATTGGAGTTCTTTCTCTTCTTTTGAACTTGTTCCGTGAACAAAGTTCATTTTTTGCTGATAATTTGGAGTTTCATTTTTCTTCCAATTCTGTTTCTTGTTGTAACCCAACCCAGCCTTCATGTTTTTCTTTTTGTAACCAGGTTTGTTATAAAAAGTTTTATAACTCTTTCCAGCAAACTTTGAAATCTCGTATTTTTCAATTTCAATCATTTTGAAAACTTTGTTAATCTTTTCTGAAATCACATTCTGAATTAGGACTTCAAGATCTGAGAATAATTTGTCTGATCCAATCATGGTAGATACCACTCCTTTTGAATCATCATTCACCTTTTTCTCATATTTTGAGTTTTTCAGATATCCTTCATGAAAACTACCTTCATCAGATTTGGAATATGTTATGTCAATGTTTCTTGTTGTGATTCAGATTTACCTGTATCAACCGACTCTTATTTCAAAACACTTTCAACGACCTTACCTACCACCTCTGAATCACTAGAATCATCAGATTTGGAATAGGTTATGTCAATGTTTTTTTAGCAATTGATCAACCATGTTGAAAGCTTTTTCCACCTTCTCGTCATCATAGAACGTGAATTTTTCCTCAAATGGTGGTGGAACCTGATGATATTCCGATCCAATACTTATCAGCACGAAAGTGCTCGAATCATCATTGGTTTTAATCGTTGATTAAAGTCTCGGTTGACCCATGTCGTTGATGATGTTTTGTTGATAAAAGTTTTTGTGGCCCGAGGTGTTTCCAACGAAGATTGGATTTCGTAGACATGGTGATTGAAAAGTGATGGAGATACTATTTCCTTTAGTTATTTCAAGGTAAGTTTTTTTTCCACCATACATGTTTATCTACATAAGGTACTACTCTTATACCTATATTGTTTCTTGTTGAACATGCCTTATTTTTTCAACTTTATTTTACCATGATAAGAATAATCGTTAACTAGAATGAGATTTTTGAAAGTCGGTTGAACAGGGGATATTCAAATCCTACTCATAATTTTTATTTTCATTTTCAATTACCTTTTCTAGGATATATGATTATCACGGTATTGAAAAAAATAGGAAATATAAGTTCAATATATACATGGACAGTTGTTACAGAAACCCGGTGAGAAAATATTTGTTATTAATTTATTAAGTCTAATCTTATCTATTTGCTAGTTATATTGCAAGCTTATTCCTTGGTTTAGAAATTGATATATAGTTTGATAAATTCTTTTTATGCATGTTTAATAGATAAACCTTGAAAAGAAAAGTTGTATTATGATATCCATGATCTTGCATTTACTTGTTGATTATAATATTTATATATATTTTAAAGTTATATATATTATTTAGTTTTAATTAATATAGCATAAATTCAATTAAAGTTCTAATATATAACTTATGAGTGTGGATTTACCTTTTTTTCTCAATTTACAAAATGAGTAAATAGTTATTAAATAGTCTTTTATTGTTGTTCTAATAAATTGTTTTTATTATATTTTATGGTTAGTAATTAAATAGGATTTTATTGTTATTAATATATATGATGTTGGTTAATGCTTAAAAATTAAAATCATTAAATATCATTTGTTTAATTCATTCTTTATTAATTTTAATTCATTTTTACGTTACAAATTTGATTAATTGTTATTACTTTAAATGATCTTTAATATCCATTTAATTACAATCTTAAACGATATGGAGTTATGAACATGAATAGTCACAATATTCATGACATTAAATGATATGGAGTTATGAACATGAATAGTCACAATATTCATAAAACTAAATGATATGGAGTTAGGAAAATGGATAGTCACAATAATACTATTTTTTTATAGAAAATTAGGTGATTTACAATTTAATTTAAGAGATGATGATTTTAAAATTGCAGTACGAAATTATAAACATATTATATCTCTTACTTGTTGGCTTTATAGTTTATATTGTTTAGATAATATGTTTATGTATGAATTGATCATATTGCATAATAACGTTTGATGGAGATAATTTTGTAGTATACAATAGTTGACAGATTATTATACTATGAAAAAGTCTGTTTCGTATTTAATATTTTCATGTACATTCACTTCTGATGTGTAATACTTGTATTTGACATATAAATTTTAATGTGATTGTTCGTAACAATTTAACTAGAAATACAATACGATAAGTGTAATGTTTACAGTGTTCTTATTTGATATATAAGAATAAGAAATTTGATGTTTTATATGACATTACATGACATGTTATCATATAATTTTTAATATGTTTGATGACAAATTATAGCTATATTTTAGTAGTAAAAAAATCATATATTGATTTACTCATATTTCTTTATAAATGTTATCTTACTATTAATCAAGATATATGATTTTATTGTGGCTTTCATCATATATCAACTTTGTCATTTATAGAACACCACTAATTTGAAAGCTAACGCACACAACGTCGATAAATTAGAGCATAGCCTATAATAATAGGCTTATCACTATTGCAATTTATTGCGTCTTTTATATGCTTTAATTTATTTAGATGATATGTTAAATAAAAAAATATATATATATTTCTTACAAGTGATGAAAAAAAATATTATTTCATAAGGTTGTGTCATAAGTCATTTCTTATAGTGACATAATATAAAGTGATGCATTGTATAATCATCACCTTTACATATTACCATAAACCTTTTTAATAGTGTTCTTGATATATTTTAATATTCAATCATGACAGTAAGGCAAATTAATTATATGTATTTTATTATATTGTATTTGATCAGAAGACATCATATATCAATTATATATTGTACAATTTGACTTTGTACATTAATATGTCATTGTTTATGTATAGAAACAGTCTTCAATGAAGCAGCTAAATTAAAGTTGTGTATATGATCACACGTTATAAACATGATTGAATAGTGGTCAAGATTTATTTATAATATGACATTCGAAGTTTCAAACTCACTAAAGCTTATTGTAAATTTATTGATGCTTGTAAGATTTTGGACTGATAAATCTTAATGATTCGGTCATATAATTGATGTTATGTGGTGAAAAGATTAGTTAACATGTGGAATAAAACAATTTCCACTTGTCAAACCTCAAATGCGCTCTTGATATATAAGGTTTGAAACAGTCACCATGAAAGTTGTCTGACTCTATTCCATTCCTTGAAGAGAATGTGATGAGAAAAATATATATCATAATCCATTGAGCAAAACAATTTTCATCATCAAATATCATTAATTGTTAAAGAATATATATATAAAGTTTGAAACAACAAGCATGAAAGTTCTGTGGTTCTTATCCATTCCCTAATATGAATGTGATGATGATGATCAATTAAAAGGTTATGATCATATACATAACTAAGAAAATTGTAATGATGCCACCATGAATGTTGTATGGGAGTATAACAAATATGGTCAGAAGACTATATTAGAAGTTACTAGAAATGATACTAATTTTCCACAATATTCCATTAAATCAAATATGGTGAGTAACCAGAAGTTACTAGAATATTTATACGTTCACCACACGGCATGACCAAATAGGTCATCAAGATAGAATCATGATATGCTAAACAATCAAACATGCTAACCGGCACCTTAGCACCTCTAAGTAATCTAAAAACATTGCTCCCAAAATGCCTTATCATATGTCTAGTTAGTTTTTTTTTTGTTGCAAATAAATTTTTATGCCCTTCCAAACAATAAACTCCTACAAACAATCCCTCTTATATGGGACCATTGAAATGTACAGTTGTGTGGATTGTGACATTCATACATGGTTACATGTGAGTTTTTAGCTACCCGTATGTAGCATATGCCCAACACTATGGAACGTTGTTTTTTTGACATGGTTTAACATTGTTCTTTAACAACCCAATTGTAGGGACCATTGTTGGGCACAATGTGAAATATAGTGAGAGGCATACGTAGTCGAGACGAAATTCGTCGATTGATTATATCAATTCAAAACCAACTGCTTATCACAAATACTCCCCATTACAACTGGTCTCCTGAAGAGAACCAAGTTTCCATTTTTTTTATATATTTTGTTGTGCAACATATGTACTAATAGCACCACCATAACATATAAAATGGGATATGTACATTGTATTCCCAGTCTTAGGGGGAGACAAGAAAATGAAAGACTGGTAACATAAAAAAATGCATCATATTATATAGCGACCCCTGAAGTGGTCAATGCAAATCTGAAGTCCAAAAGAAAGAGCGTGTATTTGAAAATAATAACAAATGAAATACAAGATGCATTCACTAACACAAATAAGGTGACAAAGTCACATATACCAGCTTAAACTTATATGCTCGAATGAAAGTACTCACAAAATGATTATGATATTAATAAATTATGAGAGATAAATCGGTTCCAAAAAGATAAAACCCACAAACACAAAAAGAGCAGAGTAACGCAGTTGGTGTAACCCCAAAAGATGTGGCACATAAAACACCATTAGTGGTTGCATACAAAATCCCAGAAGTGGTTGCATACTAAACCTTAAAGAAGGTTGTTGTCAAAACCCCAAAAGAGGCTAATGGAGTTCTAAAAGAAACTCTAGTACCAAACAAATATGAGATCGCGATGAATTATGTACAAAATAAGTACAATATGGAACCGTAATGAAACACGTGTAAAATAATATATTTGATTATGCTATAGCAATAGATGTAATTGATGAAAAAAAAGATTACGTATATAGAAAGTGTGCAAGAGTGTACGCACACAAATAGCCAAAATGGCTACATGACTTAAGGTTGAACTAAATTTGCTCGACAAACTAAATGTTTTCGAACCAGCAGTTCGAACACCCATAGACGTCAAACCAGTAGGTTATAAATGGGTGTCTTTAAATAAAAGGAAACGTAAATAATGAGTTTTTGCGATGTAAGGCACGCGTTTTGACATAAAGATTTTTCCCAAATCCCAGTAGTTGATTACGAGGAAACGTATACCCCTGTAGTGGATGCGATAATCTTTAGATGTTTAAGCGGCCTCGCAATCTCAGAATGACTTCATATAAAACAACTTATGGATGTCATCACCGTATACATGTATGAGACAATTGCAAATGACATCTGTATGAAAACCCCCTGAAGGATTAAAAATGCTCAAAGCATTATGAAACAATAACCCCATAGGTGTTATATATATGAATCTTAAAGGAAACTACTCGTATGTGGTACAATCGACTATACTCTGAAAAGAGAGGTATAATTTTAATAAAATGAGTACATCTATTTAACAAGATTTCACTCTTACAGTGATAATGTAAACATCATCGAGAGGGAACTCTCAAACTAAAGAGGAAAATTTTGAATGACCTTTGCAAAGTGTAGTTATTCTCGACCTGTAGTTTGAGTATATATGTACTATTTTTGCTCATCAATCTGACTACATCTAGAAGATGTTATATAGAAAAAGCTCATTCGTTGAGTACATGAACGATTGTCTGATCGCTTGACATAGAAAAAATATTCTTATCAACCCCAAGAAAGGGACGTTGAACTACTTAGTCAAGAAGTACCATACTTAATTGCGATCAGAGTATTGACGTATCTTGCAAACAAGATGACATTTGATATTACGTTCTTGCTAGATGTATTGGTAAGATTACATTTCTAATCTCAAATGTTGCACTCTTTTCCCTTCACTAAGTTTTTCCCATTGGGTTTTCTTGTTAAGGTTTTTAACGAGACAACATAACTGATCCAGTAGTATCAGTTTATCTTATAGGTCCCGAAGTACTAAATTAACATCATCATAAATCATGTTGTTAATTATGTATAATGCGTAGTGCACTCTTTTCCCTTAGCTACGGTTTTGTCCCATTGGGTTTTCCTGGCATGGTTTTTAACAAGGCAGAATTATAAAGCGCATTAAATAATTATTTGACATATTTACAAACTCGAGACACGGGATAGTTCCACAAGAACAATATGGCATCCTGGGTTATGATTGATATATATTAGACTCACATAGAGTTCGATCTCAATCCAGATACAAGTTATGAAGGTCGAAGATTTCAGCATATTTAAGAAGTATGTAGCTTAGAGTTGATCAAGAGAAGCCCAAGCCATACTGTATGAAGACAATGTAGACAACAACACTCAAATCAAAGAAGACTACGCCAAATATCAAGTCAAGCAATTGTCACAGAAGATTGGATTCAACATCATCAAGATATACAAGTAAAATTGAGGGGGGGGGGGGGGGTAATGTACCCATAATATACACAGTGTATGTACTCTTTTTCCTTGACTAAGTTTTGTCCCACTGGGTTTTTCTTAGTAAGGTTTTAATGAGGCAACATAACTGGTCCTGCAGTATCAGTTAACATCGGTCCTGAAGAATCGTGTAAACATTATCTAGTAGTATAATGTTAACAGTGTATGTGTATTTCTAAATGTCTGATGGGGAGTGTTATAAATGCAGACATTCAGGCCCATAGGCCAAACCTGACCTAATGTTAATGGGCTTTAGGGTTGTTGTATTGATCTATATATATATATATGATATATGTACACTCAATAAAGAAGAACTCTCTCATTTTTCTATACTTCTCATTGTCTCTATATTCTCTGTCGTAACCTTTACATATTAGATGTTGCTATTAGGCCGTTGTTTTACAACAATGTTACTTTTTTTAGTCAAAGAAAACCCAATAACTATAATGAAAATTGGTTGTCAACTATTATTGAATTTGTAATTTTACTTAAAAACTAATTTAGATTAGTTGTAAACTAGAAAATTATAAACTTGTATTGCATAGCCAAATTCAATATTAAAATCAGATTTTTTTTTTTTTGACTTAATACTTTCTTTAATAATAATCTTAAATCTACACATTTTTCTATCATATAACTTAGAACTCTTAATCTCATGAGAAAATACACTTTTTCTTAATACCTTGGTACCACTAGCTATAAGCTCTTTTGTATTTTCAATATAGGTTAATCAACATATTTGTCAGTTCTCACAACATAGACAAAATAGATATTTCAAATTATAGAAGGTATATCTTATCAATCAAATAAAAAATCAGTTATTAGTTAAATAGGTTTAGTTTTATCTTTTAACCATTTACAATACTTATGCAAGACAAAATGCTTAGCAAGAAAAAATCTGGTAGTTACAAGTGGTTAAAAAAATTATTACGTCAAAAACTGTATAAACGTTCTTAGTACTGTTAAGTTTTTGATTTTTTTTTATAAATAAGACATGACATGTAAGTTCTAAGAGACCAATTGTGATCATTCACATCATTACCGGTGCTCTAAAGAACCGAAAGATTTGTATCGCCTCATTACACTCACCCTTTTGACCATGTAAAATGTGGATCTTGTAAGAACGGATTTTATGTTTGTATTTAAATAAATATTGTATTACATAGATAGTCCAATCATGAAGGCCAAGAGTGTGTATGGTTGGTATTGGAAACCTTATTTTGATAGTGATGTACTTTGGCACGACCTTCTCAAACATACAAAGTCCTAAATCACACCAAACAAGTTTACATCAAGCAACAATAAGGTCTTGTCCCAATGGACAACTCATATATAGCCATTTTATTTAATATACTATTTTTTTTTTGCTTTTTGGGTTTGATTAATACACACATATAACTATATAACTCATATCAATATATTACGATTTAAGACTACCTTAAAACAAGGTTGGGTTTAAATACACAATCTCATAAAACTAGAAAGTCATAGGAAGGGTATTAAGAGGACTTTAATTGAACTCGATGCATCGACATTGAAACTGTCTCGTCGAACTCTACGATCTTAGATTTTAGGTTTTCGCTTTTGGATTTTTAGCTTGTAGATTTTATAATTTTTGTTTCAGATGATTGCGTTTTTTTATTTGATGTTGTGTTTTTTTCCGTCATTATGTTTTTCCTGGGTATTATGTTATATTGCTTGGCAATGTGCTATATTTTGTGATCCATTGTGTCTTTATACCATTCTTAGATTTTGGAGATTGTGTAGGATAACTCGACCCCCTTAAAACAAACCAAGCGAGGCATTGGAGAGTGAAGAAAAAGGGTCCATATGTAAGAAAAGACCAATTAAGATAATTAATCATGAATATTCTGTTATAAACGACCCAAAGCTATAATTACGAACTTTAATAGCTAAAACGGAGAATGGTAAGGTTGTATCAAGCTCCTTGATGAATTAATTTGGGACACTTGATTTACTTCCCTCGTATTGTCCGTGTGACCAGTGACCCGTCAGTGGGGGACGCCTAGTGGCAGCGTACAACATTTTTAAAATTCTACACATAATTTAACTATTTAGTATTAAATTAAATATTCAAAATGTATAACAACAAATGTATATTAGTTACTCAAAATCAGTGTCAGCATTGTTTTGTACGTGGGTTATTGGTGAGCAAATAGATATGACTTAAATTGTAATGTCACTAGAAACTTGAAATTCGTAATAAAAATACAATTATATACTGATAATTTACAAACTGAATGAATAGTTATCGAGGGTATACTGGTAATCTTCCAAAGCCTCCACTATCGAACCACTACCCTAAAACCCGTGTACCACTACCCCAAAAACCGGACGACAACAGATCATGGCTCAATATTAAAAGGAAAAGAAATAAACATTAAAAGGCACTTCACCTACAAAAGGGACTAAAGAGAGAGAAACTGACAAATCAGAGAAAAAGAAAGGGAACTTTCAATGGTGGATCTCCGGCGAATCAGAGGAAAAGAGAGGGAGATGACAACGGCGGTTACCGATGAACGGCCTTACGAATGCTCACCTACCACCCATGGAACCTAAGATGCACGGGGATGAAGAGCGGTGATGAGGTGGTGGCTCGAAGTCGAGACAGAGGCGGAGAGGTAAAGACGGTGGCGGCGAAGTCGAAACAGAGACGAATACGGAGATGGTAAAGATGGTGGCGGCTCAAGAGAGAGGAGCGGCAGAGATTAAGGAAGCCTCCATCATCTCCCACCGGTCATACTCTTCGCCTACGGTCATACCGGTGGTAGGTTGTGGTGGTTAACACTCGTGAATCGATGGTAGGAGGCGGAGGTAGTCGACGCTGGCTGAGATAGTCAACACTGGCGGTGATGATTTGGTGGTCTTTATGTGGGTAACGATTGTAAAAGGCAGCGGTGGATGCGTATTCCACAGTCATATTTACCGGAGAAAATGTTATCGGTCGTCGATACAGGCGACAATGACGATTGCGTGTTATAGGATTCCGGCGAGTGTGCCAACGGCTCTCATCGGAAAATATAGAGATAGAATGAGAGACTTGAAGGTGATCTTCACAAACCACAACCTCAGTTACATGAATCGGTGCTCCGAGGAAGTCGCCTAGGTTCCACCGTTAATCTCCGGGGTTTGTTATGGGTGAGTTTTTTAACAAGTTATAAGCTTATTTCCTTACAAATGTTATTATTGAAAATATGTGTTCTTAGCTGGTTCTCTCCTTTAAAAATACAAGGGTTTTAAAGTTTAGGCCTTTATGGATACATGGGTTTTATTGAGCCTTTTAAAGTCTGGAACTTTGGCCTTTTAAAGTCTGGAACACATAAGGTAAATATTTTAATATTGTATTATACTTTAATATCATAAATGACCATTGAACACAACTACTTATATTACTGACCTACACGGCTACACATAGTTCTCGATCATATTTCTAACTCATGTTTTCTAAAATTAAAAAAAATATATATACACAAATTATTGACTGTTTGTTTATGTATATAACTAGATGTCAAATCTCACCCATTCAGAGGTAAATGGAACAAAAATTCCACTATAACTTGCTCATAGCAATTGATGTAATTGATTGTAAGTTGTAACATCCAACTGTGAGCATGAGAGATTATGTTCCACACTGACACATATTATAGAAGCTTTTGTTGAAATTTTTTTAGTAACATGCATAAGGCATACATTAGCCTCACCAATTAGCTTCCATCGACACAATTGACTTTCTTCTTTTTCTTTGAAATTTACGTGACATAAAAATGATTATATCGCAGAAATATTGCCGATGTTGACAAGACTACGACCGCTATAAACGAACAAACCGTAAATATGAAGCTAATTCAGGAGGCATTGACAAAACCAATGGGTCTCGCTACTTATTTTGAAGAGGTACAATTAAAAAAAAAAAATTAAATCTACTATTAAAGAAGAGACATCTCAAATAGATTTCGGAACATTTTGGGATAATGAATTTACTTTACTATTCTACTTACATTTTACAGCAAACAGGATGAAGTTTAAGCTGAACTTGAGGAACTAGAAGGCGCTGAGTAGGAGGAACAGCACTAGACTAAAATTCATAAGACACATATATGGCCAAAGCCTTTTCTTGGTTTATAATTCAACAACTCTACCACCCCTGTTGCTCCAGTACACGTGCCAGCTGGTAAGCAACCAACACGTAGCTCCTAGCCAAACACTGCTGTGGAAGATGAACTTGCTACGTTGCAAGCAGCAACGGCACTTTAAAAGGTTAGTAACCGAAGACTTTTCCTCTTAATTTTTAAATTTTACCAGATATCATAACTCTATTGCTTTTGATACCTATTGATGCGATTTCTATATGTGGTTTTCTTTGTATTTACACTATTGGAATGATGAATCTATTTTTTACACCTATAGCCTAATAATTTTTAGTTTTTTGTAAGAATTTTGGCACGTTTCTTATCTATGAATGAAATAAAATCCATTTTACTTATGTTACTTTTATGGCTTAAGAAGTAAAAACACACAATTGAGGTAAAAGATAACCCAAATCTGTCTATTTATATGTCAATGAGTTGAAATAGCTACTTCGACTAATTAAGTTTTATATCGGCGGTTCAGGTGTGATAATGCCGATGTCATTCTTGAACTGGATGAGAGTCTGAATAAACAGTTTCGAATATATCAAGCAGCTCAACAGGTTTGTTATTAAGATCAACAGTTTCAAATATAATCAGTTTCGAGTATTTACACGGTTCAGGTCAGGTGGGGTTGGGCTGCATACCACTTATTTGTAGTATTTTTCTGCTTCATTATTGATTGTTTGGATTAGCGAAAAAACGGAAAAAAAAGAGTTGGGTTGAAAAATTGGTAAAATATGGTTCAGAATGAAAAAGGGTAGGTTGATTGATGCTTTACTTGATAATAGAGTTATGAAACAAGGGTCTTAAAGAAGTTATTTTTTTTTATAACATTTGGTGATTAGTTAAAATTTATTTGGTCTGATTGTTTATATGCAGGGATTTGTTAGGGAGACCCAACGCTTGCCGATAGACAAAACATCAGCAAACACGGGAGAAAAATGGCGCCGCAACGCGAGCCAGGTTGAAAAAGCCTAGTTTAAATAATATATGGGTTTCTATAGCATCTACAGATAATTAGGTACAAATATGAAATATGCAACATACAACAGAAAACCATAATAATAATAATAATAATTTCAAGTGGGAAAAAACAAGGAATCCACTTGCCAATAAAAGAAAGTATCTTGTTAGATCATGGTACAAATAATTCACAAATTGTGAAAAAAAAACAATTAAATAGGATCAATTTGTTTATCATTTGCACACCTTAACATATCACTATCCACACATATATAATTTTAAAAATACTATCAATTTTTTTATTAATTATTGTAAAACATCACCAAGTTCGGAGAAATTAAGGTGCTGATTGTTTTTTCTGAAAAGCTCTGCGCAATCTCTTCTGTCTGAGTCGCGCAGACCACGCGCAAATATTGTCACGCGCAGACTGTTTGTTTTTCCGAAGACGCTTCATTTAAAAACGCTTGCGTGAGCTCTTCTTGGTGCAGACTTGACCCAACGACATCTAAGATCTTCTATGGTCTGCAGAGGGTTAAACACCACCACCCACCACCACCGTCCATCATCACCACCATCAACGTTCACCACCACCCACCACCGTTCATCACCACCACCACCACCGTCCACCACCTACCACCGTCCACCACCCACTACCGTCCATCACCACCACCACCGTCTGCCACCATCACAGTCCAGCACCACCATCACCCACCACCATCGTCCGTACACCACCACTAGTTTATTTTAGAAGTCTGCATACATTAAAAAACAAACAGTCTTATTCTTGCAGACTGTAGAGGTTTGGTCCACCTCTTTTTCTATAGATATCTATATATGTGGTGTTATGGGTGATTTTCTGCTTATATATCCTGACTAATATTCTGACTTTGTTTGTTTTATTGTGACCATGATACTGAATCAGGATATTGGTAACATCCTGATATGATATCCTGGTAGTAACTAATTAACTCACGTGCAGATTAAATGGTGCAAGTCTCTAACGTTCAAATGGACTTCTTCTCCACAAGACTCGTGCAAATCTGTTAGATTATGGACGTTGAAGCCGGAAGACGTGGACTATAACGTTCACAAAGGGAATATTCCATATATCCCGGATTTATAGGCTAGTTATTTAGTTTCTTTTTACTATAAATAGATTGATCGGATCAAATAAGAGCACACACAATCTCTCGTACACTCTTTCTCTCTAGCTGCAAAACATTCACAACACACTCACACTTGTACCGAAATCACATTGTAACACTTAGTCGATCTGCATCATATCCTGCACTGTATTCTGATATTTGAAGCAATAAGAAGAACAAGGCAGCTGTGATTGTAAGCTCCTGAGGTTTTATGCCGGCGATCTAGATTGATCAAGGGATTTCCTCGTACATCATGTGTCACCCTTTACATTTTTGCTCATTGTTTGATTGTAGATACAGCTCGATATCCTGAACTGTATCCTGATAACTGTTTTTACAAACAACTTAGTTAACATATATTCGATACACATTCTTAGCACACTACCTCACTTAACTGATTTGATAACTTAATTGCTTCGGTAATTTTTGACCAAAACAATTTGGCGCCCACCGTGGGGCAAATGGTGCTATTTCTACTAAAATCTTTTGCAAAATCACTACTTGGTTTTCTATTTTCAAAACTTTTTGCTACACTATTTTCAATGGCCTCAAGATCAAACATGAGCTCTTCCACCATGTCTGCTACCACGTCTGCAACAGTTGGTTCGGTGCTTCCACCACCTCATCCGAGAACCCAAGCCTCTTCGCTGCCTCAGGATGTTATCCCCGCTCGCAACATGATCTGCTCCTGTTTTGGCCTCTAATGAAAAAATTCTAAATTTGTTTGGTAGTGTACAGGAACAGATGAAATAGCAGCAGGAGACCAACCAGATACTGATGAGAGAGATACAACTCTTGAAATCCAGCTCAAGCAGGCCCGCTAAGGATATTGTCACTCCCTTGCAACCCAGAGCTTTGAACTTCAGTTCTGCAGTATATTCTGAGGATAACCGGGGGAATATTGTGCCTAGCCATTCCCAGAATTATACTCCTGAGATACCCTCTTCAGTCAGGGTGTCAACTGTGAGAAGCTCAGGATATGCTTCAGGATATGGCCAGAATCCTCAGACTGGTAACGTATCTAATAATAATAATGATAATACTCTTGCTACTAATGGTATTGGATCTTTGCAGGATGCAGGTATGACATCATCATTTTCTATGGAGTTTCAGAAATTGAAGGATATGATATCCAGTGTACCTGGGGTGGTCCAACCAATCCCAGAAGTATCCCAAGACAGCCACAGGATATCCCGGTTTGCATATCCTATTTGTGATGCTGAAATCCGAAAAATATTTCAGACCCCCAACATGAAGCTCTATGACGGAACTACGGATCCTGAAGAGCATATTGCCCAGTATAGGGAAAGGATGGAAATCAACTCTATCCCTCCGGATCTCAAGGAAGCATGCCTATGCAATGGTTTTGGTTCTACCTTAACAGGACCAGCCTTAAAATGGTTCTTAAACGTTCCTCCTCACTCAATTACATCATTTGCTCATTTAGTGAATTTATTTAATAGTAAATTTTCTTGCAGTCGAAATTTTGAGAAACTAACCAGTGATCTTTATAGGATAACTCAAGGACCTCAGGAATCCTTGAGGGATTATGTGAGCAAGTTTAGTCGGGAATCCTTGTATAACCTACATCTTGATGTTGCAACAGCTGTGCAGGCTTTCAAGATGGGGTTGCAAAAAGATTCTCAATTTTACCAGGATCTTGTAATGAATCCCTGCAGGAATCTGGATGAAGCTCGGAATAGGGCTTTAAGATATATTCGACTGGAGGATGACAAAAAGATGCAAGAGAGGATGAATTCATCCACAACCTATGAGTCAACCAACAGGAAATCAGAATCCTCGTATAAACCATATCGCTCTAAGCCATATGGCAGAAATGACAGCAAAAAAGTGAATGCTGTTGAAGACGAGGATCCTGAGGAGTATCCTGAGTTGTCTGAATATTGTTTTTCTGTTAATATACTTGAACTGATGTATGCTATGCAAGGTTTAGGAGACAAAGCAAGATGGCCCTGGAAGAATCAACAAAAAGCTGATTGAAAGGATAAGTCCAAGTGGTGTGCCTTCCACGAGGATTTCGGACACGTTACTGAGGATTGCATTACTCTAAGGAAAGAAATAAACTATCTCTTGAGCAAGGGATATCTGAAGGATCTCTTAGGAAGAAAGAAGAATACGGGACAGGATACTGAGAAGGATCCTGAACGAGCAGCATCACCTCCTGCGGATGCCAAGATAATTAATTTCATTTCAGAAGGATCCAACATTTGCTGGACATCATATTCTGTGGCGAAAAGGCATGCGAAGGAAGCCAAGGCAGAGAGGGGAGATAAGCCAATCAGGATGTCAACCCTCACAACTGATAAAGTGATCACGTTTGACAGTGATGACAGGGATACTGTCCAGGATCCTCACCATGATTCTTTGGTAATAACGTTATATGTTGCTAACCATTTTGTGCGCAGGATTCTGGTGGATAATGGCAGCTCCCTCAACATAATTCAGCTGGAAACATTGAAGAGGATGAATGTATCCCCGATGGATATTACTTCGAAATCCACTGTGCTTGTCGGTTTCGGTGGAGAAGCCAGGAATACCGTAGGGGAGATAAAGTTGCCCGTGTATGTTAAAGGGGTCAACTCAATGCAGCGCTTTTGTGTCATGGACTCCTTATCCTGCTATAATATTATATTAGGTAGGCCTTGGTTCCATGATATGAAAGTTGTGCCGTCAACTTATCATCAATGCATCAAGATCCCTACCCCATGGGGAGTAGTCAAGGTGGAAAGTGATCAGCAGGAAGCAAAGGAGTGTTATTCTTCTTCGATGAAATCCTCAACAAAGCCTAGTGCAGCATAGCAATTAAAGATGCGAGCCCAGGATATCATGGAGGCTTCAGAACAAGATGTAAAGAAAATTATCCTGGATCAGGATAATCCAGATGTCTCGGTGCTCGTGGGAACCAATATCCCTCAGGATATTGAAAACCAATTAACTAACTTTTTGAAATGCTGTATGTCAACATTCGCGTGGAAACACGAGGATATGACAGGTATTTCCAAGGATATTATAACTCATAAGCTCGGTATTGACAGGTCATTCAAGCCTGTCCAACAAAAGAAAAGGAAGTTTTCTCCAGAACGAAATATGATTATTCAGGAAGAAGTAGAGAGGTTATTGAAATCCAAAATGATCAGGGAGGTCAAGTTTCCAAGATGGCTAGCAAATGTAGTTGTGGTACAGAAGAAAAATGGGAAATTGAGAGTTTGTGTAGATTACACAGACTTGAACAAAGCTTGTCCCAAAGACCCATTTCCTCTTCCTCATATTGACTCAATGGTGGATGCTACTGCCGGCCATGAGATGTTAACCTTCATGGATGCATCCTCAAGATTTCAGCAGATCCAAATGGAACCTTCGGACCAGGAGGATACTGCTTTCATGACACCAACAGGTATTTATTGTTATACTGCTATGCCCTTTGGTTTGAAAAATGCAGGTGCAACATACCAAAGATTGGTAAACATGATGTTTAAAGACAAGCTGGGGGACACCATGGAGGTGTACATCGATGACATGGTAGTGAAATCTAAGAAGGCTAAGGATCACCTCCAGGATATTAAGGGAGCATTTGATATCCTGGATCAATATAACATGAAGCTAAATCCTGCCAAATGCCATTTTGGAGTTGTAGCAGGAAAGTTTTTAGGATATATGGTGACTAAAAGAGGGATAGAAGCGAGCCCAGAACAGATAAAAGCCATCTTGGATATCAAGTCACCTTCCAATATGAAGGATGTTCAAAGACTGACGGGATGAGTGGCAGCATTAAACAGATTTATTTCAAGATCCTCATAAAAATGCAAGGAATTTTATGATATCCTGAAGAAGAATAAGAAGTTCGAATGGGTAGAGAAGCATGAAGCAGCCTTGCAAGATTTGAAGCAGTATCTTTCAACCGCACCTCTATTGATGAAGCATGAGGATGGTGAACCATTATCCCTGTATCTTGCAGTATCAGGGAATGCAGTAAGTGTTGTCCTTGTAAAGGATCATGAAGGTCAGCAGTATCATGTCTATTATGTTAGTAAAAGTTTACTAGATGCTGAAACTAGATATTCTCATTTAGAAAAATTAATATTAGCCCTAGTTATGGCATCAACAAAGCTTAGACATTACTTTGAAACACATAGGATTCATGTTAAAACTAACTATCCTGTTAAAAATGTGCTTAGGAAGCCCGAGATGTCAAGTAGGATGGCTAAGTGGTCAGTGAAATTAAGTGCCTATGATCTAATATATGAACCTAGAAATGCCATAAAGTCTCAGTCTCTAGCTGACTTTGTGGCTGATTTCAGTAGTGATATTCAAAGTGAAGTAGACCTAGAAGTACAACAGCTAGGAGAAAATGTAGAATCCTAGACATTATATACTGATGGTGCATCTAATGTAAGAGGTGTAGGTTTGGGTATACTACTAAAATCGCCACAGGGGGACATATTACCCCAGGCTATTAGATGTGAGTTTCCTGCCACTAATAATGAAGCAGAATATGAAGCTTTAATTGCAGGATTAGAATTGGCTAAGAGCATGAATATCAAGGGTTTACAAGTATTTGTTGATTCCTTGTTAATTACTAATCATTTTAATGGGACCTATGCAGTTAAAGGTGAGAAGTTGATCGAGTATCTCGAAATTCTCAAAAAATTAGCAGGATATTTCGATGTTTTTACACTTGAACAGGTACCGAGAGAGGATAATGCTGAAGCTGATGCCTTGGTAAATCCAGGATCATCAGTCAGGATACCGGAGGGAACCCAAATACCAATATTACATATTCTGTATCCTGCGACGGATCTCCTTAAATCTCAGGATAAGGAAGTAGTAAGTATTCAGGATCATGATGATGAGTATCCCGAGGAGGATCCTAAGTCCTGGACGGCTCCAATCATGAGATATCTCAAAGAAGGACACATCCCGAAGGATGAAAATCCTAAGGCCTTTAGAATGAAGGTATCACGATTCACTATCATAAATAATGTTTTGTACAAGAAATCTCTTGCAGGACCATATCTGAGGTGCTTGGAGGATCCCGAAACCAAAGAAGTGCTTCAGGATATACACGAAGGGGATTGTGGTAACCATACTGGGGGCAGGTTGTTATTCTTGAAGGTATTAAGAACAGGATACTATTGGCCAACGATGAGGAAATATGCTGCAGAATATGCTCGAAGATGTGATGCATGTCAAAGACACAATAATATATTACATCAGCCTGCTAAACCACTGTATCCTATTGTTTCCCCTTGGCCATTCATGAAGTGGGGAATGGATATAGTGGGAAAGTTGCCAAAGGCTCTAGGAGGAAAAGTCTTCATGCTGGTAATGACTGATTATTTTTTTAAATGGGTTGAAGCTGAAGTATTTGTTCAACTTAGAGACCAAGAAGTAGTATCCTTCATTAAAAGGAATATCCTGACTAGATTTGGAGTACCAGCTGAGATAATTTGTGACAATGCTTCTCAATTTATAAGTAAGAGGACTACCGACTTTTGCAAGAGTTGGGGAATTAAAATGATCACATCCACACCGGTACATCCTCAAGCAAACGGACAAGCAGAATCCTCGAACAAGATTATTGTCAACAACTTGAAGAAAAGACTTGGGGCTAAGAAGGGGAGATGGGCAGAAGAATTACCCTTTGTTTTATGGGCTGATAGAACGAAAGTAAAAAGTGCAACTGGCCAAACTCTATTCTCCTTAGTATTTGGAGCAGAAGCGGTGATCCCAACAGAAATGGTAATACCTACAGCAAGATCTAATCTCTGGGATCCTGAGCAGAATCCTGAAGCTCTGTGTCAAGAATTGGATACTATTGATGAGACAAGAAATGCAGCAAAGCTAAGGATGGCAGCATATCAACAGAGGATATCCAGAGCATATAACAAGAATATAAGGACTAGAAGGTTTCAGGTTGGAGATTGGGTATTAAGAAAGGCTTTTCAGAATACTACTAATCCTGCTGATGGAAAGTTAGCTCCAAAGTGGGAAGGACCTTATGAGATTGAATCAGAATCAGGGAAAGGAGCATACCGACTCAAGAATATGGAGGGGGATATGCTAACAAGATCCTGGAATGCTATAAACCTAAAGCTCTATTTCAAGTGAGTTTAGAGTTTAATTTCTAACTCAGAATGGTATGAATTCTATCTCTTTTAATATATTTGATATTGTTTATTCTATTGAACCCAATACTGACTTAAGCATCGGAGGGGTGTTAGCCCACCTTAGTTTACGGTTGTTTTGCAGTATATGCTTTGGGATATAGCTCCAGGATACACACTCAGGATACTTCGAAAGATTAGAGGATTGCCCCCCTCTCTCACGTTTAAGGGATCCTGATCCCTTCACAGGTTTAAAGGTATTCACCTTTCTCTCAAATTGGGTTTAAACACCCCACCTGGAGCGCAAGTTATCCAGGGATAGTTCAAGATAACGGGACCAGTCCATGTGAAAGTGGCTGACAATTTCGTTATTGTTGGCTATATCCTGGATCCTAAAGGTATATGAGGATTGATCACCCTCTCTCGCGAAAGGGTATTTTCATACTCTCTAAGGTTTAAAGGTTTTCACCTTTCTAAGTCTTGGAGTTTATACACTCCCGCCTGTAGCGCATGAAAATTTGAGATTTTCCCTGGAATATTTATGGGTTTATCCCCAGAACACTAAGGATTTATCTTCAGAATATTTTTGGGTTTATCCCCTGTAATACAAGAATTATTCAAACGGTTGCAACTGATGACCAAAAAATTTCTAAGACATTATGCACAGGAGACATTCCTACTGAGGAAATTGTGTAAAGCTCAAAGGATCAAGCTTGGATCTAGTACACTAAGTATCTCAGACTGGGGACATCTTCGTTGGAAAAAAATGCAAAAGGATTGAAGTTTGAGAATAGGGTTACACTCTATTCTTGGTATGATCTTTCCTTTATAAACCCTATTTAAATCATTTGAATTTTTGAAATGATGTTTGACAAAAGCTTAAATATCCTGATTAGGATATATTCTCAAAATGTATTTGCAGAATATGTTTTAGGATATTTGGTTGGAATATTTGGGATATGGTGCTTGGGTTAAAAACTAAAACTGTATTCTAGTCAAACAAGTGTTATCAAGACAAACTTTGTAGAAATAAAACCATATTAACCGATGACCAAGGGCTTCGTCCTGAAACTCAGGATCCCTCCACCTCTGGCCATCATATTGTTTTAATGCCGGAAAATAAAATTGTTTAAAGAACAAGAAATGAAATTGTTCAAACAAACACAACCATCAAATTTAAAAAGTGGGCTCAGGCCTAGATATGAACATCCATCACTGCCCGCTTCGCTGCGTTCAGGGGGCAGCACCCTCTTCATTCATCATGTCTTCACCAGCATCCGCTTCAGGATTAGCTTGAACATCCTTCTCAGCCTCACCACCAGCGCCAATTAGCTTTTCAGTCGCTTTTGAAGACCCCTCAGCTACGGATTTAACAGGATGCTCCACAGGATTACCGCCAAAACCCCTTAGCTTCGTCTCCCAGGCGTCGACATTCCAAGAAGGGCATTCGAAGCCTAGGGCCTTGGCTTCGTAGGCCATTTTTAGCCTAGCCTGAAGAAGGGAGATGACGACGGAGCTTTTAAGGCCTTCCCGGTAAGAGGCCATATCCTGTTCATGTTGGGCCTGGGTGGCATCGAGATGGGCTCGGGCTTCATGAGTAGCTTTCTTAAGGGCGGCCTGATGCTCCTGGGTCATGGCTTTGAACTTGTCCTCGTAATGTCGAGATTTAGTAGCAGCAATCATGCCTTGGTCGGAAATGGTAACCTCGGCTTTCTTCAATTTGGACTGGAGCATCTTGTTGAGCCCGCATGATTCTTCGTACAAATGAACCAGACGTTCGAGGCCCTACATCGAAAAACACAGGTATTATTGTATAATAACCAAGATATTGGTTTGACATGTATCTGGAGAATATGGAATAAGGATCTATACCTGGTTAAGAAAGGAAGTCATGAACCCGCTTGCCTCGATAAACCCGTGATTCTCATAAGGAAACGTCTCGGGAGTCGCAAGTGAATCAGTCTCTTTCCTCTTGCGAGAACTTGAGCTCCGGGGCTTAGTAGGTGGCGAAGGCTTGGGAATAATGATGGCTTTAGAGCTGCTGGGCTAGGATGAGGTAATAGGTTTAGGACTTGGCTCTTTCTTGACCTGGACAGGATCGGAGTTACTGTCCAACACCTCAAGGTCGAAAACTTCTGGGATTTTGGCTGGTGCTGCATAAAGGAGAAGTTCTAAATCCTTACTACTCTTTCATTATATTATACTAATCAATCATTTACAAAGTGACTCTTACCAGACATATCAGATGATGAATATTGACTGGGACTTGGGAGGTGTGTGGAAAAGCTCCTATCACTTTCCGGTAACCGGTAAATTGCTTCAATTCTCTTTTCAGATTCTCCAGTAGGAGGGGCTACTTCTTTGAAGTTCACTGCATAAGGGCCAAATAAAAAAGTATTAGCACAGGATATAGGCCTAGAGATATTTGGGGATATTCTTGAAACCCTAAACCCTACCGGTGGTTAACCACTCCACCGGGAGGCTAGTACCCTCGAAGATGGAATCTCGCTTAACGAAGAAGAATTTCCGTTGCCATCCGTCCTCGTTTTTTGTGGCTTTAAGAATGAGGGGTTTACTGGAAGTGGAAAAAAGTAAAAACCGACTGGAGCCGTGTGATCAGAGACGATAGGCGATTGGAATATCCTCGATGCAGAGGTCAGGAAAGTAAAGATTTTTTATTTGGTTAAGTACGATCAGTACCCTGCAAACCATGGGCATTGTTTGGGCAAAGCTAAGACCGGTTGTTCAAAAAAATTGCATCATGAATTCAGGAAAAGGATACCGAAGGCCTAGCGAGAAAGGAGATGCCGGAAAACAGACCCAATCGGTAGAAGAAGCGTCCGATCGAACTGACCGGTCGAATGGTCTGATAATCGCGCTATTTGGAAAGGCGTCGGAGGCTCTCAACATTGCGATATCTGCGTTATCGAAGGCACAGATCTCCTTCTCGGGGTTCTTGAAAAGGTTTTACTGAACGAAGGTCTCCGTCGATTCGCCGGTATGAGAACGGGTTCTAGTAGCCATTGGAAGCAGAATGAAGAAATTAGCAGGGAATGAAGAAAGAATGAATAATTACCTGGGGATTCTGTTGATGATATTTGGTTTTCAAACAGAAAGAGAGAAGATATAGGGGCGTAATAGATATCCATCGAGTGAAAACCGCGTTGGAAGTTGCATAATGCTATCTTGACCATCGTTTCAGTTTAATAACCTCGATTTAAGATATAAGCTTTAAAATATATCCGTTGGAATTGGTATACCAACAGATATATTTTGGGGACAATTGTTATGGACGATTTTCTGCTTATATATCCTGACTAATATTTTGACTTTGTTTGTTTTATTATGACCAGGATACTGGATCAGGATATTGGTAACATCCTGATATGATATCCTGGTAGTAACTAATTAACTCACGTGCAGATTAAATGGTGCAAGTCTCTAACGTTCAAAGGGACTTCTTCTCCACAAGACTCGGGCAAATCTGTTAGATTATGGACGTTGAAGCCGGAAGACGTGGACTATAACGTTCACAAAGGGAATATTGCATATATCCCGGATTTATAGGCTAGTTAGTTAGTTTCTTTTTACTATAAATAGATTGATCGAATCAGATAAGAGCACACACAATCTCTCGTACACTCTTTCTCTCTAGCTGCAAAACATTCGCAACACACTCACACTTGTACCGAAATCACATTGTAACACTTAGTCGATCCGCATCATATCCTGCACTGTATTCTGATATTTGAAGCAATAAGAAGAACAAGGCAGCTGCGATTGTCAGCTCCCGAGGTTTTATGTCGGCGATCTAGATTGATCAAGGGCTTTCCTCGTACATCTTGTGTCACCATTTACATTTTTGCTCATTGTTTGATTGTAGATACAGCTCGATATCCTGAGCTGTATCCTGATAACTGTTTTTACAAACAACTTAGTTAACATATATTCGATACACATTCTTAGTACACTACCTCACTTAACTGATTTGATCACTTAATTGCTTCGGTAATTTTTGATCAAAACATGTGGTACGCAGAGTGCAGGAATTTTACCTCTTAAAAAACAAACAACATCTAAGATGCGGGATATTACTAATTAAATCATAAGATTTGTCCTAACTAATATTAATAATATATAAACACTATCATGTATCTGTACATAAAACTAAACATGTTCATTAGTGGCTCGAAGATCAATAACATTTGTTTAGAAAGGCCTGGTCTATTCGCACACGCCCTTAGTCTATTTAAACACTTCAAAGCGCCTCGCTATGGCCAAAGCTGGGCGCTTTGGTGTAAAGTCAACAGACAAGGTCTGAACCGGTCAGACCTTGTCTGTTGCTTTACATCAAAGCGCCCCGCTTTGGCCTAAGCTCGGCGCTTTGGTTTTTTTTTTTTCCAAAGCGCCCCGCTTTGGCCTAAGCTCGGCGCTTTGGTTTTTTTTTTTTTTTTTATACATTTTGGGCGAATCAAATCACTGGTGACTGGTCTACGTTTAAGTTCAAATTTTACATTTTTGTTCCAAATTTTACAATATTTAATTTGTTTGTGCACATATATCTAAAGGTAAAGTCCCATCTCAATATTTAATTTGTTGAGCCATCTCACTGTCGCGTACAACCCTTTCCAACTCTTTGACTAGTCCCATCCGTGCTATAGTATACATTTAGCAGTTCTTGTGGGCTCCACAATGCCACTTGCCACAATGAAATATAGTATACATTAGGGTGTAGGGAGTGGTTAGACACTTGAAAGTGGTAAACTTCAAAATTAACCAATGAAAGTGGTAAACTTCAAAATTAACTATGTGGTGGTGGTGGTGGTGTTGGGTGAGTGGAACGGTGGTGATATGACAAACGCCGGCCCTTTTGGTGTTATTAATGAGACTTTGAATTTCAAAGTTGGAATGTCTATCCAAATGTCTATTCACTCATCTCTATTTTTCAAACTAATAATTATTACTTTTGGAAGTGTGTTGGTAACGAAAAGAAAGCTATTGGTAATTGGGTAAATGGTAATTATTACTTTTGGAAGTGTGTTTGAATTTCAAAGTTGGACTGTCTATCCAAATGTCTATTCACTCATCTCTATTTTTCAAACTAATAATTATTACTTGTAATTTAATTAAAAGTAATAAACTATTAAAATAAAAAGAAAAACGATAAACATAAAGGTAAGAAAGTGTTACAATTTTCAAAGAATTTTCATGTTTGGTTCGCATTAGAAATTTCTAGTGGGTTTATCAACGGGTTGTAATATTGTGATAATGTACAAACCACGAAAATATTGAGTACGTTTGTGTTTGTTCAATATATGCGTTACATCACGTTAAAAACCGAATGTCACCGACACGACCCAATCAGATTCAATACGCACTTGTACGACCCAAAATGACAATATACATCATAATACTACAATTAATGAAAAATACGTCATGTACATGTACGGTAGGCGGCTGATACACATAAAACAACTCATAGGAGTACTTGTGCTTTCAAACCAAAATGATACGATATAATGGAATACGACATCACACGTAACCGATTTGATCCGGAACTTGCAGTATAGTCCGTATATATTAAAAAATGATGTATAATGGAAAAAGCGTAAAATTTAGACTATTATCGACGCGTTTGTGAATTAAAAACAATTTTAAAAAATTTAAAAAAGGCCCATAGCGCTGCGCTTTGACCTAAGAGGGGCGTTTTGCCCGAAAATTTAAAAATGTAAAAAAAAAAAAAAAAAAAAAAAAAACTCTCAAAGCGTCCCTCTTTGGCCATAGCGGGGCGCTTTGATGTAAAGCAACAGACAAGGTCTGACCGCGTCAGTCCTTGTCGGTTGACTTTACACCAAAGCGCCCCGCTTTGGCCATAGCGCGGCGCTTTGGAGTGTGAAAATAATTTTCTCCGTGTGTAAATAGCATGACCCGTTTAGAAATCGCATTTCCAAACAATCAGGACTTTTATTGTCGTGTAAATATTGTATATTAGACACTTAAATAACCATTTTAAAGTAATAAAACTATATATCCGTTTACTTTTTATTTTTATTTTATTTTTTCTCGAATCATATAAGTAAATAATTAACAAAATAATAATTATTAATTATAATATAAGTAAAGGTTTATAATAATGGAAATGATGAGAACGATGATAAGGATAGGTTGGTTGGCACTTAATTTAGTGGGTGAAACATCTCATATAATAATATAATATAAACATATAGCACAAGAGAGGATTCCTTAATATTAAAATATTTAAAGAACACCTTTAGCAACTTGTTGTGTACAAGGATTTAAAGCAAATGAGACCCACGAATCATTTTATGTCCATATCTTTAATTAAGAATAAAAATATCTTGCATAAAATAATATGAGAAGAGTCTAGGCTAGACCAGAATATAAAATTAGTGAAAATAACATGTTGGACCTTAAAGAGATTTTTATTTTGTCTTTATTTTATCATGTGATCATTATTCTTCTTCGGCGGAGTTTGACTAAAAGTTCTGATAGAATAGAAAGTTATGGGACCCCATTATATATTGCATGAATATTTAGGCGAATAATTGGGGGACAATCTATATAATTTAAAATTTTTGGACGAAAAATAGAAAATTTTACACTTCTAACCGAAACATTAGGGAGGCGGGTGCATCCCCCATTTCACACTAAGCTACACCCCTGCTCTTCTTAATACTTAATACAGCTAGTCTTGATTGATCCCATACGAACTGCTGATTTGTAGACTCGTTATCGATTAGTCCACTGTCACACACACATTGACGTTATCTACGAAAACTGTCCGACTGGTGTAACAAAGTAGTCAGATGAATGAGAGAATGACTGGTTCGGTTATGAAAACACTAGTTACGGCTGTATTTAAAAAAATGGAGCATAAAAAACTAAAACATATATCATTTTTTAAAGCATATAATTGCTTTCTAATATCATTTTATAGTTGAAAAAGTGAAATGGAAAAAAAATTATTAGATCCACACAGAATATTGGTCCTTGGTTTAAATAAAGAATAAGTCAACAAACTGCCATTATAATTGATTGAGTGGAAACTAAGGTATTCATGTTAGACCGAAATATGAATAGTTTTGGTTTTTTTCCCTCTTTCTATGAAGATCACGCAACATATCAAACGTTAATTTGAATTAGGTTTTATAGTTGACATGCCACTAAAAACAATATTTTCATTACTGAGTATTATGTGTCTTATGTTCAAGGATTGATGCAAAACTACTATCGAGCCGGGGGGGGGGGGGGTCTCAGTGGAAGCAGTCTCTCTATTCTTAACAGGTAGAGGTAAGACTATCTACATCTTACCCTCCTCAGACCCTACGTTAGTTTTGCTATTGGTAGGATTTACTAAGTATGATGATGATGCCACTAAAAACAATATTTTAATAATCTTTGTCAAAGATTTCAGTTGTAAATAAGATATATTTATCTAAGTGGTTAAGACTTATTTAATACATATAAATACAGATGTTTTGAAAACAAATACAATATTTGTTTATTCCACAGTGAAATGGGTCAGTTTAATTCAATTTAGTTAAATATTTTCGATGTATTTTAGTTCCTAAAACATAGAGTTTTACACCATTAGAAAACATATTTTATCGATGAAAAATCCACCGCCGAAATAAGATCACATAAAGAAAAAAAATACTTTAAAGCTCGTCGGCTACCTATCGATAAACAATCTGTTAATGATCCATTGGTAAAGTCTTTATTTGTGCTCAAATTTCCCACAGAGTTTCGTCGATAGATTTTATTTTCGAAAGTCCACAAATTAAAATTAAACTATTTCACAATTTAAACAAAACTTAATTTGATTGGATAGGTTTTCATGTTACTTAAATATATATAGCTTGTGAGTTAATATATTGTATGAAAACAATTAGTAGACTTAAGAATATTCCTATTAGACTAATACTATTACCTATGAGTAAATTACATGTTAGTAAAATCATAAGAGATTAAGGGGTTGTTTGTGTACCTCTTAATGGTTCAAACCTCTTATTGGTTTAGCACTTAATGGTTCAGACTGTTTGTTTCACAAGCAAATGCCTAAATGATTCAGACAATTGCCTCTGAATTGTTAAGTATTATACTGAGTCTGAATGTTTAAGACCTCTAATCTGAATTGGTCAGACATTTGCCTCTGAACAGTTTAGTTTTATACTAGCTCTTAATGATTCAGACATCCTACTCGTTCAACACTTAATGGTTCAGACATCTTATTGGTTCATCACTTAACCATTCATATGTTGCCAAACAGCCCCTAAGTGTATATATAATAAAAATAAAATAAAATTTTGTTCGGATTTGTTGTTACTTGATTCTTACAATGTTAATGAAACCAATCCTACATCCAAATTCAATCTAAAATATCTATCGAATTATTATGATAGCCTATCATTTATTAGTCTAATAATGAATACAATTTAGTAGGACGACTTTTTTTAAATCATTTTAAATTATTAAAAATTATTGGGATTTATTCACACGTTTTGAATCCAAAGTCCAAACAACAAAAATTAAATTCAACATCTTAAATGACAGATGAACATGGACCACTGGAATGGCCCGGCTTGACCCAACTTTGAAATAAAATAAGCCCAAAGTTTTCAAGTGCCAAAAAGTTAGTCAAAGACGTTGGCCCATTAAGTCATCTAAATATGTGGTTAGAACACAGCTTTTCACGTCTATAGTGTCAAATTACGGTGTATTATATACGTAAACTCATGTCTTACTTATAACAACCCTGTCACAAAATTCGGTCTACTATAGACAAATAAGAAGAAAAAACACAACCATAAAAAGCAAAACTCGGTTTTGAACGAAACCTATATCGAAACATAGATAAAAGTAAACATGTCGCAACAGTATATTCAGAATTTTATAAAACATTATATTTTAAAAGTTATAAACAAACAAAAAAAGAGACAAAAAGTTATGAACGTGTCACATGTCAATATGTGGTTGGTAAAAAAATTAAATGAAAAAAGACATGGGAAAACGGAGAAGTTATCTTATAATTTTTTGAAGGTTATAATGTGATATTCAACATTCCATAAAAACAAGAAAATAAAAATACACACTATGACAAATTAGAGGTGACAAGGCAATATATTAAATAATTTTTATAAATGGGTCCAGGACAAGTTTATGGACTTTAGTATAAGACCACCCGTAGTGGGGCGGTATTTAAAAAAAAACGCCGCAAAACGCCGGACCCCCATTACATGGGGCGTTATTTGGCGTGTTTTTTGAAAAAAAAAATGGTTTGGCGTTTTAAATAAAACGCTTTGTACATGTTTGACCCACCAATCACTTTTGAGCTACCCACATGGTCTCTGACAACTTTTGAGCTAACCCTCACTTTTGCAATAAATTAAAAATAATATTGGAGGAGCAGCACCTATTTCGTGTTTTTTTTTTAATTCTAAAATTTGCATTGGCGTTATTTGAATAATGCCCCACGACGCCACTTTTACAATAATGCCCCATGCTGACTGGACTGCCACGTGTCGAATAATGCCCCATGGTGGGGGCATTATTTTGTTTAACCACTACACATGGTCTAATAACATGGGTTAAGATCTTTTCGTGTTTTTTTACATGTTTAAAGAATTTAACATATGAAAACAGAGTTAGAATATACTAAAACCTTGTTAAGTGATGTTTTCATAAAACAAAAATGTTTGTTGATTTCTTACTAAATCAATAAACTAATGGTTTGAAAGTTGATTATGTTTTTAAAGCGAGTGATGACAAAATTATAACTTACAAGACCATATGTAGTGGTTTGTGTCTCTTTAGGGTGTTTTTCGTCATGTAACGTCTTCGTTAACATACACATTTTGAGCAATAAATGTGTGTAGTAGCTCATACCCATTTCAACAGAATTAAAACTACATAGAACATTTCATTAAAATAAAAATTAAAACTACTTAACAAATAAAAAATATAATATTTCAATAGTCACTGTAAAGATCATATTTATTCATGGTTAGTTCACGCAACTTCAAGGCTAGGTCACACTGCGATCCTGGAGTGAGGGGGGTTGGTTACAACAAAATTTTAAGATCAATAGTCATTTGTCGATCCTAACTTAATCGAAGACGCTCTTATCGATCCCCGTCTTGTTTTCTATCATGCTAAAATGATTATGACTTGGAATGTCAGCATTGTCAAAAAAAAAAAAAAAAAAAAAAAACTCTGGATTAACGCCTTATTTGAATAACGCTTCACCTAGATTTTTCACGCCTTATTTGAATAACGCTTCACCTAGATTTTGCTTCGATCACGAGGGGTGGTGTATTCGGGCGTGAATGGGCCACATCACGCCCCACTACAGTCCAAGTTTAAAGGGGGAAAGTTCTGATTGGTGGAACCCCTGGCCCGCCTGGAGCAAATTGCACTAATTGAGACTCGAACTTATAAGGGTGCACGGGGCACATGCGGTGACCCCATGCGGTGACTTCAGTTGCCGTGCGGGTACACCGCCACCATCCAAACTTTACCGCGTGGGGATGGCTTGGCTCGGTGAGTGGTCACCGATTGAGAGAGAGGAGAGAGAGAATGGGTGATTGGTTGTCAACGTGGGTCCACCCTTTTTCCACAAATTATATTTTTTTCTTTTTTTTATAAAAAAATAATTGTGTGAGTGGAGTGATACCAACGTTTGAGTGCAAAATGGGGACTTAAGAGGGGAGTTGACGTGGCGCGTGCTGATTGGGTGTGTATAAGAGAGGTCACTCCCCTCTTAGAGGAGTGTCCCTCTCACCCTAATTTTCACACTGGAAAGTCATGGGGTGCCTCCTCTCAAACCAGTTGATCTGGGAGTCATTGGTGTTATTGTTATTAATTACTATTAAGTGTAAGTAAAGCACACAATTATAAATTAATTAGAAACTTTGTGTATATAAAAATAATAAAATGTTATTCTCTCTTTCAAATGCCAAATGGTTCTTAACTAGAATTTATGACCCGTGCGTTGCGACGGAGCCATTAAATCATAGGTACCACACGTGAGTACGTGACTGAGTTCGGTTGCAAACTGATCATTTCCGAACCTCTGTTGACTGAGTCGATCATAGTTGGCCAGCCTTGTCCCGGATGACTGAGCTGACTCGGTTGATTAAGTTGACCAGTTGGCCATCACTTTACTCATGTCCAATCAATCCCTTGTTTAGCTCCAACAACTTCCAATCACTACCAATGTTCCGAAAATCATCATCAATCCACCATTTGCTTTTCTTTTTGAACAATGAAAGAAAATATAAATTAGTGAGAAAAAATAACCAGCAGTTACTTGCTACATTGAATATTACACAATATGCACCTCTAATAAAACCAAAACAACCCTTGTTATCTAAACATAACCATAGACGCACCATGTGCTTAATCAACAGAAAGACTCAGGTTCATCATCTATAATTACTTCGCCCAATGTATTGGCAGCGACTACGGTAGAGATGGAGAAGACAAAAGATTAAAGGGTTAAAGACCACTTTGGTGTAAACATAGATGTTTTATTGAGATTTAGGCATGATTGTGTCCATCTGAATGTGTTTAAAAGTTAATTCCAATCCATAGAGGCACTAATGTTCTTTGTATGATTTGTTGGCTTATCTAAGATTGCACTGGACTCTGTCTCTAAAAGATTTATTGTATTGATAGCTATGCTCCATTGTTTCATTATGCTAATTTTAATCTGTAGCTTAGGCACCAGTATACCTTTTTGTTGGTAGTTGATTGAACTATATGTTGACTCACAAAAATGACCAAGTTATATTGTATTCAGTTATTCCTTATAGATCTCATCCAATTCACAATGTGTCATATAAATAACAAATGCCTATAGTTTGTTTATTCGATGATTCCCATCGTAAATGTAGACATTTTCCATATACTTTGTTGCCACATGAATGCACCTTCCTATACACATTTTGTCACAGAATTACCAAGATGCACCTTCCCAATACTCTTGTTGCCACAATCCATGATTTGCAACACTGTTCCGGAGGCCATCTCTACCGCCGGTGGTCACCACACCAAACATTTGTTGCCGCCGATTGTTTGGTTGAAACCATATTCGATCACCACAACCTCCCTATTCCCGTAATCATCATCAGTCGTCAAATATGGAGTACTCAACCGGAAAATAGAATAAAGGAGTTACCTTATATCGTCTGTGGTTGTCAGGATAACCTCCTAGCTGCTGAAAATTTGACCTAAATCCCTGTAATCGTAGTTAACAGCCACCATTGTAGTGAGACCACCGTTAGTGCTGACCACCTTGAAAACCCTAACTGGTGCTTGTGTCGATCTGGTCTCGAAACCCTACATCCCGCTGTCACTCGTCAGCGGCACCCTAGCCGCCACTGATTTCGGTTGTTGGACCCATAACTCTTTCTTGGTCCTGAGTCTCCCTCAACCTTTCACCGTCTCCTCGTTCGCACACCACCATCCCTGCCGTTGCGATTGTCGGATTAGGGTGGCCGGCCGGATTCCATGGTCGGTTTCTCTTTCCCCATCGTCTCTCTCACTCTATTAGAATATTTCTCTGCTTTTGTTTTAGGGAGAAGAACGTCCAAAAGATGCTTCAAACAGTTGTACAAAAGGCTTGTGTCACTTGTACAAAGTTAAACAGTAAAACCTCCACACAAAAGCATTTTGCAAAATAATATAGGGAAAATGTAATAATTCAATTTTGGTCTAAACATACCAAAAGTAGGAAGCTATAAGGCAAACAGTTCAATCCATAAATGTCAAATTGGACATCGATTATGATGGAATTGCATAAAGAAATAAACGACTATGCAAGTTGTCTTAGAACCATTGTTATGTTACCTGGTTTAATTTATAACTATTAAATTTAATTTATGGACATAATATTATTGTTTAATTATTAGTTCAATATTTGGTTTTAATAAGTCACCAACATATTTCTATGAATGGGTCAAGGTTTGTAAGTCTAATGAATCCAATTGACAAGACGAGTTTATTTAAACTTATTATAGATTATTATTTTTGGGCTTGGACACAATTGGGTTAGAACTCCTAAACGACAAAAATGAA
Source organism: Helianthus tuberosus (assembly GCA_030545235.1). NCBI lineage: Eukaryota > Viridiplantae > Streptophyta > Magnoliopsida > Asterales > Asteraceae > Helianthus > Helianthus tuberosus. The sequence goes on from CM060397.1 coordinate 177,304,182, forward strand.
ACCCATTAAGAAGTCGGAACAATGGACGGGTTGACCCAATTGTAAAAAATAAGATAGCTTCACAGTTTTAATTTTTAAAAGACAAAATTGACCCGTATATCAATTTTATATCTCACAAATTCAATATTCCTATATTAAAAAAATAGTTTTAGAATAGCTTATTGAATATATCAAGTCACTCACTTTCTTGTGAAAAAAAAAGCACATAGCCCTAGGGGCGGAGCTAGTGTATTAGAAGGTGTACTACGGGCTACCCCTCAACCCCCTTTCCATATCGTTTCCGTAGTGTAAAAAAAGATAAAAAATTTCGACTGTATACAAAAGATACCTCTGATCTCCAAAAAATAAAATAAAATTAGGATGTCTCTAAATTTTTAGGTTAATTCCGCCACTGATAGCTGCAAAATGAGTTAGACGGGTCACATTGGTGTTCCTTTTCACTTTAACTAGCTTCTCCCAGTGTTGTTAATGCCTGTTTTCCTTGGCTTGTATCTAGTCTCTTGCTAGAGACAGTTTTTCTTATATATATAGGGAGAAGATCATGCGAGAACCACCTCTTATTGTGAGAACCGCGAGAACCAATGTGAACACACCAAAAATGCCTAAAAATAGCTAAAAATCACACAAAAATTGTTTTTTTTTATTTTTTTAATATTTTTTAGGTTAAAATCGCTACTTTTCGAACCCAAAAAAATATATATATATTTTAAAAAAAAAAAAAATTTTGGCTTCGAAAAGTAGCGATTTTAACCTAAAAAATATTAAAAAAATCAAAAAAAAAATTGGATTTTTTTTTGATTTTTTTTTTTTTTGATTTTTTTAGATTTTTTTTAGATTTTTTGGGGGTTTAGTTTTTAGCATTTTAGCTTGGGGGGTGGGGGGGGTTAGGTTTTTTTTGGGGGGGGGGGGGGGTTAGGTTTTTTTAGGGTTTTTTTAGCTATTTTAGGTTGTGTTCACATTGGTTCTCGCGGTTCTCACAATAAGGGTGGTTCTCGCATGAGCCCCTCCCTATATATATATATATATCAATCAGTTTTTCTAGTATATATCTATGCAGTGTGGGATCTTGACCTAAAACTTAGCATGGGCCGAAAGTCAAGAGACCTAAATTTTTTTTCCCTCTCGCTATGTTCGGGTTTTTGTTCGGGTCAACAATCCAATTCGGGTCGGTCCAAACCAAAATGTTCGTTAAAATTATAAGAAAACATTTTTTGCAAAGAAATAACTATCTAAAATACTAGTGAAACTGTGAAAGTACAAGAATAAACTTGATTACCTCGTTACAACTCCGCCCGGGGACCTTTGAGATTCTTGAATTCATCAATTATGGAGTTCGTATCAAAGCTTTCAACAATCTCCTTTTCTATGTAAACTACCAAGTTATTTGCAAGAAACTCATCTCCCATCTTGTTGCGAAGTCTATTCTTGAATATTTTCATTGCTGAAAATCCTCTTTCTGTTGTTGTAGTAGAAACATAAAGCGTCAAGATTAGGCGAACGACTCGATCAACTAAATAGTATGTATCCCGTTTCTTAGTTTCCACAAGACTTTCACAAAGACTCCCAAGAGTTGAGACACCACCTAGCTTGGGATTCGTGGTCATATCAATCTTAAAAATCTCCAGCTGATATCGTAATTGAACTCTTTCGTGTGCCGTAAAATCTTTTGGATAATACTTCTCAACTAGAGTACAAATCTGATCAATGTTAATCTCTTTCGACATCAAAGTCGAACTAAGAGATAACAACTCCATCGCTTGTTCATTGAATCTGCTATTCAACTCTTGTATCTAAGTGTCCAATGTAGTTGTAAACAAGTCTACTTGATAAAAGTGTTCGAAAGTAACTTGAAGATCATTTTTTCGAGGCCGAAACTGTGAAGAAGTATAAGCATAGCAGTGGATATAATAAGCATAGGGACAATCCTTAAGAACAAGTGCTTGTAATCTGTTCCATTCCCCTCTCATATTACTAGCACCATCATAACCTTGGCCACGGATTTTGCTAACATCGAACTGATAGTGCATAAGTTGTTTCCACATACTTGTGAAGAGTGATAGTGATAAGGTATCTCTAACATGGACCAAATCCAAGAATCTTTCTCGGATGAACCCTTTATCATCAACAAATCTCAAGACTATGGCCATTTGTTCCTTTTTTGACGCATCTCGTGATTCATCAACCATAACACAAAAGTATGAATTCCCAACTTCACTTCGAATATGCCTTCTAACTTTATTTGCAATTATCCCAAGAATTTCTTTTTGAATCTCTCCACTAGTGTATTTTGAATTGTAAGGAGCATTCCCTAAAATAACCTTTGCAACCTCGTCATTGTAAGAAGCTAAAAGTTCAAGCAATTCAAGAAAGTTACCCCGATTCTTTGAACTATAAGATTCATCATGTCCTCGTAAAGCACATGCTTGGAATGTCAACCACGAACTACATCGATCGTAGCTTTTAGTCGTAACCGATTCTTGGTTATTTGCTCTTCACTTTGTTTCGAGATGAAATTATCAACATGTGCTTCTTGGTTCATCAAGTTTTCACTATATGTATGTGCATTTTTATGTTGTGCACTTCTAAGATGTTGCATAAATGAACATTTTTTCCCATCGACCCTTTTAAACTTATCAAAACCTTTACTTGTAAATGCATCATGACCATGACTAACATTTGGTTTATCGCTAAACAGATAACAAAGAAAGCAATATGAAGCATGTTTTTTTGGAGAATACTCTAACCAATTCGGATAAATACCAAACCAAGCATATTGGAATCTACGCGTATGGTCCTTTGAACCTTTGTTAGGGTACTCCTTAAGATGAGGTTGGTAAGCTCCTAAAGTGAGATACGCACGTCTTACTTGTTCCCTTATATTAATCGGATACGTCCACATTGGTTTTCGTTGATCTGGATCTCTTTCAAGGTTGCTAACATCCACTTCATTAGTATTTGATTGTGGAACTTGAGAATTCCCAACAAACTCTTGTTGATTTTCATTTTCAAGTCCTTGCGGTTGCGGTTGCGGTTGAGACTCACTTCTTGAAGCTTTATGGTGCTTAGACGCTTGTTCATCATCGTTCTTTTTGAAAAAAGAATCAATTGTTTTGTTCTTCCCCATTTTGAACCTACAAAAAAACCAGTTACGCTAATAATAACAAATTAATAGCTTTATAAATCTAGAAGGATTGAATTGGCACCATACAAATCTTTCTATTTGAAAAACAAATTGACAAATTGAACAATTCTTTGAACAATAGAATGTTAAAAAACTTACACAGTAACACACTTGAAGTCGATTGCTTTGAATTCTTGATGTCGAATATTGATTTTTGAAGAATGAAGACTTGGAGTGAATCGGTGATGAAGTCGGTGCCCAGGTCAGCGAGCTTCACAGCTCTGTTAATGTGTGAAATATATTTTTCTTTTTAGGGTTTAGAAGGGGGGTTTGGTACTTTAGTTATTTACAATTCCAACCCTTCCAATTTTAAAAATAATACAACTAGTTTTATTAATTACAAATGCTTAAATAACTAAAGTCTAGAGGTTACACTAACTTAATTACAATGACAAACGTTATATCTCATAACTTCTAAAAATTAGAGCGGGCCCAATGTTTTTTGGAGATAAAATCAGCCTGGGCCAAACCAATACACATTTAAAAAATTCTCGAAAACCTGAAATTTAACACTACTAGGCGAAAAGACCGCACAGGCCGAGGCCCGGTCCGGCCTCCTCTAAGCTCCTCCCTTGATTGGCACCATACAAATCTTTCTATTTGAAAAAACAAATTGAACAAATCAAGAAATTGACAAATTGAACAATTCTTTGAACAATAAAATGTTAAAAAACTTACACAGTAACACACTTGAAGTCGATTGCTTTGAATTCTTGACGTCGAATATTGATTTTTGAAGAATGAAGACTTGGAGTGAATCAGTGATGACTGATGAAGTCGGTGCCCAGTTCAGCGAGCTTCACAGCTCTGTTAATGTGTGAAATAGATTTTTCTTTTTAGGGTTTAGAAGGGGGGTTTGGAACTTTAGTTATTTACAATTCCAACCCTTCCAATTTAAAAAATAATACAACTAGTTTTATTAATTACAAATGCTTAAATAACTAAAGTCTAGATGTTACACTAACTTAATTACAATGACAAACGTTATATCTCATAACTTCTAAAAATTAGAGCGGGCCCAATGTTTTTTGGAGATAAAATCAGCCTGGGCCGAACCAATACATATTTAAAAAAATTCTCGAAAACCTGAAATTTAACACTACTAGGCGAAAAAACCGCACAGGCCGAGGCCCGGTCCGGCCTCCTCTAAGCTCCTCCCTTGATTGGCACCATACAAATCTTTCTATTTGAAAAAACAAATTGAACAAATAAAGAAATTGACAAATTGAACAATTCTTTGAACAATAAAATGTCAAAAAACTTACACAGTAACACACTTGAAGTCGATTGCTTTGATTCTTGATGTCGAATATTGATTTTTGAAGAATGAAGACTTGGAGTGAATCGGTGATGACTGATGAAGTCGGTGCCCAGGTCAACGAGCTTCACAGCTCTGTTAATGTGTAAAATAGATTTTTCTTTTTAGGGTTTAGAAGGGGGGTTTGGTACTTTAGTTAATTACAATTCCAACCCTCCAATTTTAAAAATAATACAACTAGTTTTATTAATTACAAATGCTTAAATAACTAAAGTCTAGAGGTTACACTAACTTAATTACAATGACAAACGTTATATCTCATAACTTCTAAAAATTAGAGCGGGCTCAATGTTTTTTGGAGATAAAATCAGCCTTTGCCGAAACAATACACATTTAAAAAAATTCTCGAAAACCTGAAATTTAACACTACTGGGCGAAAAGACCGCACAGGCCGAGGTCCGGTCCGGCCTCCTCTAAGCTCCTCCCCTGACTTAACCCATGTAATACAACAACAACAACCATACCCAGTAAATCCCACAACTAGCAAAGCTACTTATAGGGTCTTGGGAAGGTGGGATGTAGACATACCTTGCCTCTATCCCTAGGGATAGAGAGGCTGGTTCCAGAGAGACCCTCGGCTCCAAAACGAACAGCATACTAATACACCAAGTCAAAGAATAGAAAAAAGAAGTCACCAATACCAAAAAAATATACAGAGTGACACAATATAATGTAAATCATGTATAATAGTATGCAACATCATTTGGGCATAAACACAAGAAGGCAATCACCGCTATGCTATATGGAACAGACTGTTGGGCTATCAAGAAAACACAAGCTCGCAAGATGGAGGTAGCAGAGATGAGGATGCTGAGGGGGATGTGTGGACACACGAGGTTAGATCGGATAAGAAATGAGGTTTTTAGGGAAAGATTAGGAGTGACTAGCATATCGGATAAGATTAAGGAGGGGAGATTGAGATGGTTTGGGCATGTGAAGCGGAGGCAAACGATGACACCAGTTAGAGTAGTGGAAACTCTTACTGTGGAGGGGAGGAGAGGAAGAGGCAGGCCCAAACTGACATGGGATGAACAGATTAGGCACGATTTACTAGAGTTGCATCTTTCTGGGGATATGGTCCAAGATAGGACTTCGTGGAGGCGTAGGATTAGGGTTAAGGACTTCTAAAGGATATTAAAGTAAGGTCTTGGGTGTATTTTAGGGCCGTAGGTTTTCCTATCCTTAACCCATGTAATACACGGGGTTATAATCTAGTGTTAATGAAACCAATCCTACATCCAAATTCAATCTAAAATATCTATCGAATTATTATGATAGCCTATCATTTATTAGTCTAACAATGAATACAATTTAGTAGGACGACTTTTTTTAAATCATTTTAAATTATTAAAAATTATTGAGATTTATTCACACGTTTTGAATCCAAAGTCCAAACAACAAAAATTAAATTCAACATCTTAAATGAGAGATGAACATGGACCACTGGAATGGCCCGGCTTGACCCAACTTTGAAATAAAATAAGCCCAAAGTTTTCAAGTGCCAAAAAGTTAGTCAAAGACGTTGACCCATTAAGTCATCTAAATATGTGGTTAGAAGGCAAAGCTTTTCACGTCTATAGTGTCAAATTATGGTGTGTTATATATACGTAAACTCACGCCTTACTTATAACAACCCGTCACAAAATTCGGTCTACTACGCACAAAAAAGAAGAAAAAACACACCACAAAAAGTAAAACTAGTTTTGAAGGAAACCTATCGAAACAAGATAAAAATAAACATGTCGCAATAGTGTATTCAGAATTTTGTAAAACATTATATTTTAAAAGTTATAAACAAACAAGAAAAAAAGAGAAAAGGTTGTGAACGTGTCACATGCCTATAAGGAGAAGTATAAAGCCCAATCAGGTCTGTATTTCATAAACTGTAAGAATTTTGTACAACCTTCCCTCTCTATATATAGACAGAACAACAGTAGAGACTAACATCTAACTAACTATATAACTGCCAGCTCATCTAACTAACTCAATAACTACCATATACACATATACCCTCTAATATGCCCCCTCAAGCTAAACGGGGAGCATCCACGTGAAGCTTGGACCGCAGACTGTCAAAACGAACACCGGACAATCCTTTGGTTAAAAGACCAGCAATCTGAAATGTAGTAGGAACATACCGAACATGTAAAATACCACCCAAAACCATGTTACGAATAAAATGTAAGTCAATCTCCAAGTGTTTCGTACGGTGATGAAACACCGGGTTGACTGCAAGATATGTAGCTCCAATATTGTCACACCAAAGAGATGGTGGACAAGTCATCGTAATATGTAGCTCATGTAATATAGATGTAATCCAGCGTAACTCAGCAGCGGTATGAGCAAGAGCACGATACTCAGCCTCTATGCTCGATCTAGCAACCGTATGTTGTTTCTTGGAACTCCAACTAATGAGGTTGGGCCCAAGAAAAAACACAATAACATGTGGTGGAATGTCGATCATTGGGACATACAGCCCAGTCAGCATCACTATACGCATGTAAATCAACACAAGTAGACCGACGTATACATAATCCATAAGAGATGGTACCCTTAAGATACCGCAAAATCCGCTTGACAGCGACCCAGTGTCGATCAGTAGGTGTCTGAAGAAACTATGACACCTTACTGACCGCATAAGCAATCTCTGGTCGTGTCAACACAAGATACTGTAATGTGACGTGATGTCGTGGTCACAATCAAATTTAATCCAGTTACAACTAATTAGCTAGCGGTAAGTGGGTATCGAACACAGGGAGTTTGTGGAATATGTGTTATCTCAATGTATGTCTAACTAACTAGATTAATCTAAATTGCAAGAAATGTAAATTTCAATGTTTGGGTTGATTGGTTTTAATTATCTAGAATTACTAAATTAGAATACAAATCAAAGTCAAGTTTTGTAACAGATAAGAGGATAGTGATCATCCCGAGTTTCAAGTTTTAAGTGACAACTAACGTTCATGTTCAACTGGAAAGAACCACATAGACATGGCTCATGTAAGATCAATTGTTTGTGATGAAAGGGAACTAAGTACTCGGATTCCTAGAACGCGAGGTTGTTACCCGATGACCAATCAACACATATCCAACCCTAATCCCTCCCATGATATCTCGATTGCCAACGGCACCAAGAACGTATGGTTTAGAACTATGATCAAACATACATCAACAATTTACAAACAACCAATCAAACACCATAATAAACTAACAACACATGCACAGTCTAATATTCCAGAAATTAAAGAACAAGCATAATTGTCACAAATAAAACCTTACATCCGAGACGATCACCAAGCAAACCTAGCCACTCATAGTGTTATGAACCATCATCACAATCGAACCTTTGTCCATTGGAATCAAAAACAAAGTCTTCATGTTTAGATCACTCAAGAACACCTTAGAACACCCCCAACTCACGAGATGATGATGATATGTTGATTTTAGGATGATGATTATGTTGTCAAAACCCTAAAACCACATGATGTGATGCCTGCTTCTTCACATGTGCTTACTGCCTTTTTATATCTACCGTAGCCTATGGTTCCAATTTAACCGAATTAAGCGATTTACCTGTAAAACACACGAACACTCGTAGTTACTAAGTTCAAGCAAATAACTAAGTAAAGCATGGAATTTTAATCTTTTTAAACCATTTAAAGGTTGTCCAACGGACCACCCGTCACATCCCCACACTTACCCGTTGCTTGTCCCAAGCAACCCATTCAAAAACTATTTCAAAACCACAAGCGATCAAACATGCAAACCAAGCTAAATGTGCCGTCCTTTTACTAACTTTCAATCATACCACAAGACACACCCCTCACACAAAATCTCTCGGTTACAAGAATTATTAGCATAATGCTAAACCACTCAATGCGTGTGTGTGTGTGTGCGACAATAAGCTTGCATACAAATCAAGTTTCCTCCTAATAAATATCTAACATGCTTAAAAACTAAAGGGACTTGCGGGTTGCAACAGGGCTAGGTGTAAAGGTATGAAAATGGGAAAATATATATGCGAGAGCTAATTGATTTGACCCGGTTTTTATTTCTACCACTAAACAAAGCAACCATCAAATATATACACAACTACTATTGCAACCAATCACTTCTTTTTGTATTTTTCTCTTTTTTTTTTCTTTTCTTTCCTTTTTTTTTCATTTTTTTTTTCTTTTCATAACACATCAAACTCAACAATATATACAAGAACATCAATACTACATACTAACTCTCCTAAACCGGGTCATCTCAAAAGGAAAAATTTTTGTAAGAAGTAGGCTCGGGTCACAAGCGAATGGTCTAAGGCTCAACATGGCTTTCTAAGGACCAAACCCCCACCCCTCACAATACCAAGCTCATATATGTAACGTATGAGGTCCAACCCACCAATCCCGCACTCTCACACATCTAGACGAGGCTTCCTAAAAGTCCCCCTATCATTTTCAAAAGCATGCTAATTCTAGGATTTAACAAGTATTCACACACAAGTTCTATTAACACAACAACACACACCGCCACTCAAACAATGAAATATCAATAACAATCATGTGTGGCTCAAATCCTCACCAAGAAAAGACTAGGAATGGGTGTCGGTGTGTCAAATGGAACAATATCAAGCTTTCAAATTTTTACACTTTTCGCTTGAATTTACAAAAATTTTAAAATTCTCAAAAACAATGTATGGTTTTGAGGAAAAGATCGCTTTAACCAAGAACATCAACAATTGCTTATACTCTCAAACCCCAAATTTCTTTTTTTTTTAATTATTAAAAACACCACCAATTCCTTCACAACCCATAAACTAAACACATCAAAACACCACCCAACCGCCCAACCAAAAACTTAAACATGAATATATACAAAAGGGGCACAAGATGAGAACAAGACACGACCTGATTAGTAAATCAGCAGTGTTGGTAGTGATGCAGCTGCGGTGATCGAACCGGTTCAAAAACATCTCTTAGATTCGCCGATATCTCAACAGGGATGTTGCCAAACATCCCCACACTTGAATCATTGCATCCGCGAGGGTTGAAACGTAATAACCTGCCAACACACAAACACAACACCAAAACAAAACAAAACCAAACAAAGCAAAACAAAACAAAACAAAATACAAATACAATACTCTACATCCTCGGGCTGCCTCCCGAGAGCGCTAAGTTTAAAGGTCTTCAGCCAGACCATACCTGATATGCGTTATGGTGGTCTTAATGCACACTTACCCGCAGCATTTCCAACAAATGCCCGGAAATTTACATGCCATCTCCATAGATTTGTCAGTCTATTTGGCATGTTAAAGCTGCTCCTGCGGGCTTTGCTAGTCCACTTCATGACATATACCTTAATGTCTGGTAGTTTCACCCTTCTCATCTTGTTTCTCGAACCCTTTTCCCCACACTTGTTAATTTGAATTATGGGAAGAGGTTCGGTACACATATCCATCCCATCAGCCTGCTCTACCTCATAATCTGCACACATCATCTGATCTACAAGTGACTCTTCATCAGATAAAGGTCTCATTGGTGTGGTATTATCCTCCACAACCTCCTCCTTCATGTGAGAATAATCTCTAATATCGTCAGGTAATGGTGAGAGGTGTTCTTCTATCTCTATCTTCAATTTTAAAGTATGACACTTAGAAACTAAGCAGCTGATTCGGTCTTCATCGGACAGGTTGGGTGTTGCTAAATATTGCTCGAGTTTGGACAAAGTTACTTCCAATACAGCAAGCTCTTTTTCCTCCTCGGTCTCATAAACATAAACACCCTCGGGCTCAGAATATTCTTCGGGATGATATTGTCGATATCCCTGATACGGTCTATAGATGCGTGCTTCCATCATCTTTTTATTCCAATACTTCGGGTTTTCCGAATACACCGGGCACACATCATAATCATAAGTGTGATCGCGACCGCAACAAAAACATAGACCATCCATCCTTGCCTCATAATAAACTTCCTCGTCTCGATCGTATCCATATGAATAATAGTCATCCTCCATTTCTGATTCATAATCGTCAACGTATGATGGAGGTGGAAGCTGTGAAACATAAGACACCGGTTTTCCATGTGCCCTCCTGTAGTGAGCCTCGTGGCAACCAATACATGGATGTCGTGGACCCCCGCACAATCTACACATAAATAAGCTGAAATTTGTGTAATGCCCTGTCATCCTGCACAACACAACTCAACTACCAAGTGTAAATCATGAACATAAAAGAAATCTTTTTAGTTTTTTTTAACTAATACACAAGATAACACACATTGCGCACTACTCCCCGGCAACGGTGCCAAAATTTGACGTGATGTCGTGGTCACAATCAAATTTAATCCAGTTACAACTAATTAGCTAGCGGTAAGTGGGTATCGAACACAGGGAGTTTATGGAATATGTGTTATCTCAATGTATGTCTAACTAACTAGATTAATCTAAATTGCAAGAAATGTAAATTTCAATGTTTGGGTTGATTGGTTTTAATTATCTAGAATTACTAAATTAGAATACAAATCAAAGTCAAGTTTTGTAACAGATAAGAGGACAGTGATCATCCCGAGTTTCAAGTTTTAAGTGACAACTAACGTTCATGTTCAACTGGAAAGAACCACATAGACATGGCTCATGTAAGATCAATTGTTTGTGATGAAAGGGAACTAAGTACTCGGATTCCTAGAACGCGAGGTTGTTACCCGATGACCAATCAACACATATCCAACCCTAATCCCTCCCATGATATCTCGATTGCCAACGGCACCAAGAACGTATGGTTTAGAACTATGATCAAACATACATTAACAATTTACAAACAACCAATCAAACACCATAATAAACTAACAACACATGCACAGTCTAATATTCCAGAAATTAAAGAACAAGCATAATTGTCACAAATAAAACCTTACATCCGAGACGATCACCAAGCAAACCTAGCCGCTCATAGTGTTATGAACCATCATCACAATCGAACCTTTGTCCATTGGAATAAAAAACAAAGTCTTCATGTTTAGATCACTCAAGAACACCTTAGAACACCCCCAACTCACGAGATGATGATGATATGTTGATTTTAGGATGATGATTATGTTGTCAAAACCCTAAAACCACATGATGTGATGCCTGCTTCTTCACATGTGCTTGCTGCCTTTTTATATCTACCGTAGCCTACGGTTCCAATTTAACCGAATTAAGCGATTTACCTGTAAAACACACGAACACTCGTAGTTACTAAGTTCAAGCAAATAACTAAGTAAAGCATGGAATTTTAATCTTTTTAAACCATTTAAAGGTTGTCCAACGGACCACCCGTCATAATGCACCAACAGTGCTCCGATACATAGTAGGATCAGACAAAGGATCACCAGTGTGCCGAGAAAGCTGTCTACCAGAAGAGACAGGTGTAGATAATGGACGACAATCGGCAAGACCCGTGCGCTATAACAAATCAAGTAAGTAGCGCTGCTGTGATAAACGTAAGACATCCTCAGAAAATGTAGCCTGAATACCCAGAAAATATGATAATTGTCCCAAATCCTTGAGCGCAAACTGAGAGTGCAAGCGCCCAATCAATCCAGTAACAAAATCATATGAGCTCCCAGTAATAATGATGTCATCAACATAGATCAAGACATAACAGAGTATCGAATCTCGACTGTAAACAAAGAGAGATACATCTGAAAGACACTGGGTAAAACTATCAGCAAGCAGAGCAGTGGATAGCTTGGAAAACCAAGCTCTAGGAGCCTGCTTTAGGCCATAAAGAGCCTTTTGCAGGCCATAAACATAATGTGGTCTAGATGAGTCAACAAAGCCTGGGGGCTGGGTCATATACACAGTCTCAGAAAGATCCCCATGTAAGAACTCATTGTTGACATCAACCTGACGAATAGACCACCCTTGAGAGAAAGCAACTGAAAGAACTAAACGAATAGTAGTAGGCTTGACCACAAGACTAAAAGTCTTAGTGTAGTAAATACCCTTAGTCTGATGAAAGCCCTTGGCAACAAGCCGGGCTTTATAACGACTCACTGATCCATCAGGATTATGTTTAATCCTGTAAACCCACTTACAACCAACAATGTTGGCGTCAGTGGGAGCCTGAACCAGACGCCAAGTCTAGTTGGCATGAAGAGCATCAATCTCAGCACGCATCGCATCCCACCAAACAGAATACTGCTGAGCCTGCCGAAATGTGAAAGGCTCAGTGGTGGGAGTAGTAGAGACATGAAAAAGAACATGATCAGGAAACTGACGCGGCTGCCGTGTATGATCACGAGATCGTGTAACCATCGGGTGAGTCGGAACAAGAGTATGAGGAGGAGGAAGAGGAGGAGGACAAGGAGGAAAAGAAGGTGAAGTTAATATCAGGAGAGGGAATAACATGAGAAGATGAGAAAGGAATAATAGGAGAAGATGAAGAAGTAAGAGAAGAAACAGAAGTAAAAAAGCGAAGGAGGAGGAATGGAGAAAGGAATAGAATCTGAAGAAGCTGTGGGAGTAGTAGAACTCCCCGGAATGTCAAAAATTGACTCATGGAATCGAACATATCGAGAAGTATACGTACAAGACGTGTGAGGATCATAACAAAGATAACCAAGATGAGATGGAGCACAACCAACAAAGATACAAGGAGTAGACTTGGGTGAAAGTTTATCCGCTCAAGTATCACCTAGAAACGGATAACACAAACACCCAAAAGTACGAAGAAGAGAATAATCAGGATGAGATCCAAAAAGAACCTCATAAGGAGATGAGTGATGAAGAACCGGTGATGGTAACCGGTTAATAAGGAAGGCAGCAGTGGCATATGCATCATACCAGAATTTCTTTGGTAACCAAGCATGAAACAATAAAGCTCGAGCTACCTCAGAAAGATGGCGGTTTTTTCGCTCAGCAACCCCATAAGGAAGGCAGCAGTGGCATATGTCACAATGTATAATATATAAAGGTGAAGTAGAATGAGATACAACTGATGTAAAAAGGTAATCTAGTTGATTTTGAAACACTACAAGCGGTACAACGTGTGTGTTGGGTTTTGTTTGTCAGATGTAAAAACGAACATCTAGACAAAACATCATCAGACGGATGACCCAACCGAGAATGCCAAGTCTCACGAGAAACAGAAGTGAAAGCAGCAAGTGAATATAGCTGATGTGGACTACTACGTGTGTGATGGAGGAGCTGTCCATCAAGAGTCTAAATGGACAAACCTAGCTGTGAAAAAATAACAGCTATAGGATGATCAATCACTACCTGCGTGATCGATAAAAGGTTCTTGGCTAAGCCAGGAACAACAAGAACATGTCTAAGAGTAAGAGTACAATCAGATAAATGAAGCAAAACAGTGTCAATGTGAGAAATAGTAAGAGCCATACCATTGCCTACAACCCACTCGCTCAGAGCCGGTGTAGGGAGCAGCATCAAATACAATAGAAAAATCAGCGGTCATATGCGCAGTGGCACCGGAATCAGGTATCCAAGAATCAACACGCTCACATATACCTAATAAATCAGCCATCAATCCAAAATGAGGAGAAACAGACGATCGAGTTTCACTATGTAAATACAGCCCAACAGAAGTTGGCCCAAAATCCATGTGAAAAATCAACTGAATTTGTAAAAGTGTTAGAGTTTTGGCATGGGCCCAATATCGATGTCTGATCAAAATAACCATCAAACGTTCCACCACAGAACTGTTCAGAAGAAGCCCTAGTTCCATGTTCAGAAGTTCTACCACCATGAACAGAACATCCGTAATTCTGAACCACCGTGTGCACACAATCCGACGACGGCGCGTGTGTGTCACCGCTAAATCTACCACCATTAAACAAACTATAGTTGTGGCTGACCGACAGAACCCTAGACTTGAGGCGTCTCCATAAATCTAAAGAAGAAACAATTCCTTGAACAATATGAACAATTGGCGGTATAATCTCGCGATTCAGAAACTGAAGAAGACCTAAATTCTCCAAAATAGTGAGTAATAGATTCTGCCAGTTCAACAAAATAGTACTATCGAGTTTAATCGACATAATGCTTGGTTGATTCATTTGTAACAGATTTGAAACATGTTTAAATATTGAACATATGAGTATTTGATAGTAGCACGGAAGATGAAGAAAAGATGTTAAAAGGAATCTTCACCGGGAAAGAAAAAGAAAAAAAGATCGGAGAAAAGATCACAGGTCACCGGAAAAACTATTTTGCCGGAAAAAAAACAATCACAGGTAACCGGAGCAATGGCTGCTCTGATACCATAAGGAGAAGTATAAAGCCCAATCAGTTATGTATTTCATAAACTGTAATAATTTTGTACAACCTTCCCTCTCTCTATATAGACAAAACAACAGTAGAGACTAACATCTAACTAACTATATAACTGCCAGCTCATCTAACTAAGGGGCTGTTTGGTAGCCTCTGAATAGTCATTAAGAGGCTACCTCTTAATGGAACCATTAAGAATTTTACCAATGAGAAGGTAGAAGAATGTGACATGTGATGATTTACCATTCAGATGTTACCTCTTAACCATTCAGACTTGAGGTTACCTCTTATTCATTCAGATGTTTTAAACCATTAAGAGGTAGCATCTGAATGGTCATTAAGAGGCTACCAAACAGCCCCTAACTCAATAACTACCATATACACATATACACTCTAATAGTCAATATGTGGTTGATAAAAAAAATTAAATGAAAAAACATATGGAGAAAAACGGAGAAGTTATCTTATAATTTTTAGAAGGTTATAATGTGATATTCAACATTCCATAAAAACAAGAAAATAAAAATAAACACTATGACAAACTAGAGGTGACAAGGCAATATATTAAATAATTTTCATAAATGGGTGCACGACAAGTTTATGGACTTTAGTATAATAACATGGGTTAAGATCTTTTCGTGTTTTTTTACATGTTTAAACAAGGGTCTACATATTCACACACCTAACTCCCTATTTCCACACCCTTCAAGACGTCTCGTATAGACCTATACGAGGCGTATTACCTTTTTCAATTTCCGAGAGAATCTCTGATTATGTCATATTTTGTCTTATTTGCCTCGTATAGGCCTATACTGGGCGTCTAGGCGAAAAAAGACCATTTAACCCCTGATTTAGGCCTATACTGGGGGTAAATTGGTCTTTTTTGCCTCTTTTATATGCCTAGTATAGGCCTATATGAGGCGTATGTATATAATTCAAATTACCATTTTACCCCTGAGTTAGGCCTATACTGGGGAAAAAACAGGGCTATAATGGTCTTTTGGACACCAGTATACGCCCACTATAGCCCTACACTATACTATACGATACGATACAATACGATACGAGACTATATGATAAGATACAACACTCATATAGGCATGTAGGTGTAGTATAGGTCTCGTATAGGACTATAGGTGTGGTTTAGGTCCCGTATAGGCCTATAGGCGTATACAAGACCTATATGGGACCTATACGAGACTTATACTATACACTGTACGATACAATACGATACTATCGTATCATATAGTGTAGTATAGGTCCCTTATAGGTCTTGTATAGACCTATCGACGTATACGGGTGTTGTATCTTATCATATAGTCTCGTATCGTATCGTATAGTATAGTGTAGTATAAGTCTTGTATTGGCATTGTATGGGCCTATGGATGTAGTATCGTATCCTATAGTATCGTGTTGTATCGTATCGTATCGTATCGTATCGTATCGTATCGTATCGTATAGTGTAGTATAAGTCTCGTATAGGTCTTGTATAGGCCTATCGTGTTGTATTGTATCGTATAGTATAGTGTAGTATAAGTCTCGTATAGGTCTCGTATAGACCTATATGGGACCTATACGAGACTTATACTATACACTATACGATACGATACAATACGATACTATCGTCTCGTATAGTGTAGTATAAGTCTCGTATAGGTCTTGTATAGGCCTATCGTGTTGTATTGTATCGTATCGTATCGTATCGTATCGTATCGTATCGTATCGTATAGTGTAGTATAAGTCTCGTATAGGTCTCGTATAGACCTATATGGGACCTATACAAGACTTATACTATACACTATACGATACAATACAATACGATACCATACGCTACAATACGATACTATCGTATCGTATAGTATAGTATAAGTCTCGTATAGGCCTATCGTGTTGTATCGTATCGTATAGTATAAGTCTCGTATAGGCATCGTATAATTAATATTAGTGTTATTATAATTAATATGAGTTTTCTTATCATTAATATTAGTGTTATTGCTATTAATATGAGTTTTTTATAGTTAATATTAGTGTTATTGATATTTAAAAAGAGAAAACAAAAAAAATAAAAATATACGCCCAGTATAGGGCTATACTGGGCGTCTATGTGGACCAAAAGACCATTATACCCCTGAATTAGGCCTATACTGGGGGCAAAACAGAGCTATAATGGTCTTTTGGACCCCTCGTATAGCCCCAGTATAGCCCTATACTGGACGTCTATTTTTATTTTTTTTTGTTTTCTTTTTTTTAATATTTAAAAAGAGAAAACAAAAAAAATAAAAATAGACGCCCAGTATAGGGCTATACTGGGGCTATACGAGGGGTCCAAAAGACTATTATAGCTCTGTTTTGCCCCCAGTATAGGCCTAATTCAGGGGTATAATGGTCTTTTGGTCCACATAGACGCCCAGTATAGCCCTATATTGGGCGTCTATTTTTATTTTTTTTGTTTTCTCTTTTTAAATATCAATAACACTAATATTAAGTATAAAAAACTCATATTAATAGCAATAACACTAATATTAATTATACGATGCCTATACGAGACTTATACTATACTATACGATACAACACGATAGGCCTATACAAGACCTATACGAGACTTATACTACACTATACGATACGATAGTATCGTATAGTATGGTATCGTATTGTATTGTATTGTATTGTATTGTATCGTATCATATAGTGTATAGTATAAGTCTCGTATAGGTCCCATATAGGTCTATACGAGACCTATACGAGACTTATACTACACTATACGATACGATACGATATAATATAATACGATACGATACTATAGGATATGATACAACGCCCGTATACGTCGATAGGCCTATACAAGACCTATAAGGGACCTATACGAGACCTATACTACACTATATGTTAAAAACAATGTAGTATTTCTACGATCGAATATTTTTAAAGGCCGATCTTGAAAACGGTAAAATATTTTTATAAAAAAATAAAACTTTTCTTAAAAAACAACTCAAATTACCCCACCAAAACACCCATTTTTTTACTCAAAAAAACATCACCCTACAAAAACAATCAAATTACCCTACCAAAACATCCATTTTTCAACTCAAAAAAACACCAACGATGGGTCCTAATATTAATTATTTAAAATAAAAAATTTGTTTTTGTATAAAAGTTTGCTAAAACGATTAATATTGTATAAAATGTTTGTTAAAAAAAAACCCTTATATACGCTCAGTATAGGCCTATACGAAGCATATAAGGGGCAAAGGGTCATATATGAGACCTATACGAAGGGCCTATACGCCCAGTATAGGCCTATACGAGGCATATTGAAGCAGTTAAACCAGAAGTGACATGAGTCAGACACTGACTTTGATGTAACCCTATACGCCTCGTATCGGCCTATACGAGGCATATACGAGGCAAAGAGTGTCTAAATAGGCAGATAGGGTGTCCAAATAGATTGACCCTTAAATAATTTAACATATAAAACTGAGTTGAAATATACAAAAACTTTGTTAAGTGACGTTTTCATAAAAAAAATGTTTGTTGATTTCTTACTAAATCAATAAACTAATTGTTTGAATGTTGATTATGTTTTTCAAGCGAGTGATGACAAAGTTATAACTTATAAGACTATATGTAGTGGTTTATGCCTCTTTAGGGCGTTTTTCGTCATGTGACGTCTACGTTAGCATACACTTTTTGAGCAAAATATGTGTGTAGTAGCTCATGCCCATTTTAACAAAATTAAAACTACATAGAACATTTCATTAAAATTAAAAAAAAAACTACTTAACGAATAAAAAATATAATATTTCAGTCGTCACAATAAAGATCATATTTATTCTTGATTCGTGGTTTCAACAAAATTTTAAGATCAATAGCCATTTGTCGATCCTTTCTTAATCGAAGACGTTCTTATCGATCCCCGTCTTGTTTTGTATCATGCTAAAATGATTATGACTTGGAATGTCAGCATTGTCAAAAAAAAAAAAAAAAAAACTCTGGATTAATCATATAATTAACCAGCATTTGGGTGTTTGGTGTGTTTGAGGTGTTTGGACGGTTCGGGGCTTCTCGGGGTTATTGAAAATTGGTTTGAATGGGTTTCCACAAGGATACATGTTGTTGTTGTTAATTGGCTTATATAGATTGTAAAACTTGGTAAATTAGAATTTTTTTTTGTTAAACACACATGACCGTTGCCAAACATCATGTATTTGAATCCCACAATTTTTCACGCCATATTTGAAATACGCTTCACCTAGATTTTGCTTCGATCACGAGGGGTGGTGTATTCGGGCGTGAATGAGCCACATCACGCCCCACTACAGTCCAAGTTTAAAGGGGGAAAAGTTCTGTTTGGTGGAACCCCTGACTCGTCTGGAACAAATTGCACTAAATGGGACGCGAACCCATAACTTTGACATTGGAAAGTGATGGGGTGCCTCCCTTAAATCAGTTGATCTGGGAGATTGGCAGGTGTTATTGTTAGTAATTACCATCAAGTGTAAGTAAGGCACGCGGTTATAAATTAATTTGAAACTGTGTGTATATAAAAATAATAAAATGTTATTATCTCTTCAAATGTGTGTCATATTTGGTTCTTAATGTAATAATTCAATTTTGGTCTAAACATACCAAAAGTAGGAAGCTATAAGGGGACAGGGGGCGGTCCCATTATTTTTCCGTGATACAATCTTCAACGCGTTGAACTTTCCATATTCACACCCCCACCATGAGTTTATAACGCGTGGTAATGTAACGCGTGTAAAATTCAACGGCGTGATGGCCAGATTTTGTGAGAGGAATTGTTGGTTTGGGGGAAATTGTTGGGTGTGGTGGTGAGTGATGACCATTGCCATCAAAAAAGGTTGTGAGTGATGGAAAAATGGTTGATGACATGGCGGAACTTGATTGGTGCTTGTGAGTGATAGAATTCTATCACTAGTGACCACCCCTTCCCCTAAGGCAAACAGTTCAATCTATAAATGTCAAATTGGACTATTTTTTTTTGTCCAAATACATAAAGAAATAAACGACTATGCAAGTTGTCTTAGAAGTTAGAACCATTGCTATGTTACCTGGTTTAATTTATAACTATTAATTAAATTAAATTTATGGACATAATATTATTGTTTAATTATTAGTTCAATATTTATTTTTAATAAGTCACTAATATATTTGGGGTGTCTTAAGAGCATTCACATCTTAACCATCAAATTATGTGAGGAGGGGTTTTTATATTATAAAGGGTATAAAAAGTGGTTGTGAGTAGAGGAGAGAGAAAATGTTACTGTTCATCTGTATATTTGGGGGGACACTGTTCACCCGTTATAATTTTTTAATATATTTTGAAAGTGGTTGTGAGTGGAAGTGAGAGAAAAATGTAATGATAATATTATTTAATTGAAATGAGAGAGAAAAAGTATTTGTTTTTAGTGGAAATATATTGATATAGGAGTTGTTTTTTAGTGGAATGTATGTATAATTTGATGGATTGGATGTGAATGCTCCTACATTCTTAAATCTTATTCCCACATGGTTGACCCAATTGTAACAAAGTGCACCACATAATCTATGTATATATAGAGAGAGATAGAGTTGAGGGGTGTGGGAATATTAACACCCATATATTTCTATGAATAGGTTTGTAAGTCTAATGAATCCAATCCACAAGACGAGTTTATTTAAACTTATTATAGATTATTATATTATTTTTGGGCTTGGACACAATTGGGTTAGAACTAAAACGACAAAAATGAAACCCATTAAGAAGTCGGACCAATAGACGGGTTGACCCAATTGTAAAATAAGATAGCTTCACAGTTTTATAATTTTTAAAAGACAAAATTGACCCGTATCCAATTTTATATCTCACAAATTCAATATTCCTATATCTAAAAAAATAGTTTTAGAATAGCTTATTGAATATATCACGTCACTCACTTTCTTGTGAAAAAAAAAAACACATAGCACTAGGGGCGGAGCTATTGTATTAGAAGGGGTACCACGGGCTACCC
Organism: Helianthus tuberosus; assembly: GCA_030545235.1. Classification (NCBI taxonomy): domain Eukaryota; kingdom Viridiplantae; phylum Streptophyta; class Magnoliopsida; order Asterales; family Asteraceae; genus Helianthus; species Helianthus tuberosus. The sequence goes on from CM060397.1 coordinate 177,324,952, forward strand.
CTCAACCCCTCTCCGTATCGTTTTCGTGGTGTAAAAAAAAAATGGTTTTATACAAAAGATACCCCTGATCCTCCAAAAAAATAAATTGGGATGCCTCTGAATTTTTAGGTTAGCTCCGGCCTCTGACAGAAGCAAAATGAGCAAAATGAGTTGGACGGGTCACATTGGTGTTCCTTTTCACTTTAACTAGCTTCTCCTGGTGTTGTTAATGCCTGTTTTCCTTGGCTTGTATCTAGTCTCTTGCTAGAGACAGTTTTTCTAGTATATATATCAGTTTTTCTAGTATATATATCTATGTGACGGGATCATTGTTCATGAACGAGGGACTGTTCACATATAGAGCTTTAGATTGACATAAATGTGCTCTTACATTTTATGCATAGTTGAACGAATGTCCCCTTAATAGCCCCAGGGATGTTACACCTCCTTTATTATCAAGTTTGATGTGTCGACATAATCTCATCATAAAAACATGATTCAATGATAGTATTTTGAGTATACCTGACGATATGGATTTAAAAAATCAAATTTTGTGTTACTTTATATTTCTATTATAGTTTTTTTTTTAAGTCAAACCGACTCTTGTATGTATTTCTTAAAAGTGACATTGATTTAAGAAATAACAAAGTGGAAACGGAGAATGGGTTAGAATGGAAGGAAGTCTAAACTTGCTTTACTTTCGACTACCCGTCGTCGGGCATCAGGTATACCACTTAGTTTTTTAAAAAATACCCGTTGGAATTTTTATGTATATATACTTTTTTCTCTTTCCTTTATAATTATATGTTTTCATATCCTATATAATATATTAAATTATGAGATATAATACATATCATCATCATCATAAAAATATTTAAAAATGTAAATATATTATAATATCAACCTCAAAAAACATTTTTTTTTCGTAGCATATAAATATTAATAATGTCATAAAAAATATATCTAAAAGAAACGGTTTACCTTTCAAAGTAATAATGCTATCAGAATGAAACATTCTTACCAACATGCTAAACAATTGTGCTTTTCTATCTTCTTCGGCCTTTGTAAAACTTAGATACCTTATTAATTAAGTAATATATCCATATCACTTTGCACAACTAACATGTGTTGGAAATTTGGTGAATATATATTTAATATATTTATAGTTTAATGAAATTATAAATATTAATTAGAATCTTCATATGCTAAATAAAAGAGAAACTTTTGAGTAGAGCTTCTTAATGACATTTAATTAGTTTTATTAGAGTTTTTAAGTCTCTAATTAAGTGACAAATTAAGTGACTAATTAAATGAAACATTTCACTAATCCTTAAGTCTTGTACAAATAGTAGGCTATGTGTTTTTTTTTTTTTTTTTTTTTTTTTTTGTTACAACAAGAATATATGGTATTGCTTGATACATGAAGAATACTAGGAGAATGAACACTTGAAGACCAACTAGAGAGATGAGTAATCTCTACTTGTTTTCCACCACATGAGTTCAAACACTACAATCACCGGATGTAACCTTGGGCCCGTGAGCCATCTCTGGCAGTACAGACTGCTTCGGCTGTTGTACCCTGGGAGACAGACGCGTTGTCTTTAGTAGAGGCGCGAAATCTGTTTTAAGGGAAGCGTGTTGAACACGTGCCTCAACCAAAATTGTCAATGTTCTACTGTGCTCTTTGTTGCAGTCAAGGAGTATTTTCAAGACTCAAGATGATGAATACTCGAGTCTTGGATGCTATCAAGTGCGCGTGAAGGACCCACCAGAGATGCGGCTTGAATCAAGATTGGTATGTATAATTATATTTTATATTCTTTTTATTTAGTTATTGCAACCGGTATTGTACTATGATATTTCCTACGAATAACGAAAATCTCGTTATTATATATTTTGTAATTATATTTTACAAAAGATGAACCTAATTCCTATAGTAGGCGTCAATATTAACCGGAAATCTGGGAAGGAAAGTTTCTTGACTATATATATTCATGTAGGAGGGGGTGAGCGTGAGTATCTCACCATTCTTTGACGTCAACTAGTTACTAAACAGTAAACAATAGTTAAAGGAAAATAAAAACAATAATAAAAGTTCAAAGTTTTAAAGTATATGTTTTGACTAGGCGGAGAGTACTCGGGGAGTACTCGGACATGTTAAATATAAAGAAATTAGTTTTCGGAAATTAAATATATGTCAAATAACATAAACTTACTAGTATTTCTAACCAAGTACGTGAAAATGATATTCATTTTTTAATTAACAGGCATAGAATTTATGTTTTATCTTTTTTTAAGTCAAACTCGGCCCGAGTTGATCTACTAGATCCGATTCTGGCCGAGGTTGACCGCGTTTGATCGATTCTGAGTAATTAGACGGAGTTGAAGAAAGTCGCATCGACAACCTACCTTGTAGCGATTACTCGGGGAGTACTCGGACTTCGAAACCTTGTTTTAGGCACTTTTGAGTATAAGGTAGTATATGTTTTAAGTATATGGTTCCGGTAAACGGGTATTATATAGTTTTGGGTGTTTAGGCCAGGTATTATCTAATCACATACTCACATTTTTTTTCCAATTCCATACCCGAAATATTCATATACTTGGGGGGGGGGGGGGGGATGAGTTTTCACCATCCTTTGACGTCAACTAGTTACTAAACAACAGTTAAAGGAAAATAAAAGTTCAAAGTTTTAGAGTATTTGTTTTGGGTATAGGGTTTTGGTAAACGGGTATTATATAGCAATGGGTGTTCAAGTCGGGCATCGCCTAATCTCATACTCGCAAAATATTTTTTTTCAATCCAATACCATACATGTCGGGTATTGAGTATACCCGTTCTAGATGTTTCGGGTATACCAATCGAGAGTCGGGTGTTTTTGTCATCCCTAGTTTACTATGTTTCTCATCAGTTGATGGGTCTCAGCCCATTAAGAGCCGAAGTGTGGTTCATGGAGGTTAGCTTTGTGAGCCCAATCAGAGAAGCATGGTAATATAGTTTAGTGGAATCATTAGTGATGGCAATTGGGCCTCGACATCTTGGAGTGACAGTAGTGGTGCACAAATCGGGTTTTTTTTTTAAAACCGGGTTTCGGGTAGGACCAGGTTTTACAAAATCGGGTTTTTTTAAAACCCGGGTCGGGTCCGGGTTTTCTACCAAAAATGTATACCCTATATACCCGGGTTCGGGTAGGGTTTTATAAAACCCGGGTATTATAATACCCTATTTCCGGGTTCGGGTATTCATCGGGTAGGGTTCGGGTATGCATCGGGTTGGGAAAAAACCCGCACCGGGTATTAAAAAAACCCGACCGGAACTATGCTTATAAAATGTATCAAACATAACTCTCACACATAGACATCAAATCTATTGATAAACAGAGGCACAATTTATAGTTCTTCATGTAGTTATTCTTGAACTTTATAAACAGATGCACAATTTATTAAATACAAAAACTAATAATGATATTAAACAAACAAAGAAAATAGAAGGACCAACATATATTGGCATATTTGTTTCCACTTGTAATGAAATATACTAAATAATTAAGTAGCGGTGACAAATATCATTAGAAACCTAATAATTAAACAAGATTACATCAAAGTGCATACATAATTTTGTTAAATCATAAGAACTAGAAGTCTTAATGCATACATAATTAAACAAGATTACATCAAAATCGGGTTTTTTTAAAAACCGGTTTCGGGTATTTATAAAATCCGGTTCCGGGTTCGGGTATTTATAAAACCGGGCTTCAGGTATAAACCGGGTATAAAAAAACCGGTTCCGGGTTCGGGTTTTAGATCAAATATGCATACCCGGTCCCTACCCTACGGGTAGGGTCGGGTTCGGGTATAAAAAAGCCGGGTTTTATAATACCCGGTTCCGGGTTTTTTTCGGATCCGGGTTCGGGTTTTTTGTGCACCACTAAGTGACAGTACTTATTTAGATTTAGATTAAAAATGGTATATTCATCCATGCATAAAACAGTTAATACGTGTGGTTATTCAAAATAAAATAAAATACGTGTCCATGGCTTTATAGCCTAGTAGCATCTTTGGGGTGAGATAAGACTTTGGGACCAACAGGTCATGCGTTCGATTCCCACAAGGGGGTTTTTCCCATATTTATTGGATTTCCTATTGAATTGGTGTATAGGCATTATGCCTAGTTGAAGAAACACTAGATAAACGACCGGGATCGTAGTATCTAGGGGGTTTGGATCTGCATAAAAATGGTTGTTCTCTCTCGTTTGATTCGTTACGATTGATCTCCTTCTCCGATAACTCTGCAAAAAAGAAGCACCGTTAGCCTCACCAAGGGGAGAAAGGGGTTCTCTCATTGACCCGACTCCGGTGTGAGAATAAGTATGGGTTATGAAGAAGAAGATGTATTTGAGAAGTGTGTGTAACTTGAATTTCATACCTGAGCTGTCCTCATATTTATAGCCGGGAGTCTTTGGGCGGGAAAACCCGTTAGTGAAAAGTTGACGGAAGATGCTAACCCCGTAAGCGGTTGTATTTCCTTCCGTCGGGCTTCTTGATCCGTCGTGATTGCACACGGATCGTGGTTTAGATCGATGGCAGGGGATTTGCCACGTGTAAAGTGATCAAGTGGAGATTACTCTCCAATTACATGCTATCGTGGTGATTTCAGGGAGACCTGAGGAGGCGACACGTGTCCAGACGGTTATAACCGTCTTAGTGGTGCACGATTGAATCCCTTCTAGAAGATTACTGCTGTAATCTGGTGTAACTCCTTATCGTGTGGAATCAGCTGAATAAATAAATCCCAAGTCTGGGTAAATAATATCCAAGTCTGGATATTGAGCGGAAGTTTTTAATTTAGGATTTTCATCCTTTGCTTCGTGGGAGAAAGCGCAAGGACTTATGATTTCCTTTTGGCGCGCAAGTGTTTGACTGTTGTTGGTACCTTAAGCCCTTCTTTTGTAAGACCAGTGCGCGGCCGCGCGAGGTAAAAATGCTGAAAGGCAAGGTTGTGGTATGGTCCCAAGCACTTATCATGAGGTTTTTGGGACCTTACCCCTTCAAGTCCCCCCAGTCTAGTGTTGCACTTAAGTAAGCGGAGCACTGGACTTATAAGAGGGAAATGCTTTTTGGCGCGAAAATGTAGAATCTTCTATGAGAAGATTTTACTTTGTTTATAAAAAACTTTTTCTAGTGAGAAATTGTGATTTTCCCTTTTGTAATCATGACCTGACTTATGGTGACGTCAGTTTGTAGTAAAAAATTGGTATTTGCGATATTTTTCCTTCTTATCTTGGGATACGTAGTGGCGCTTGTCAGGCTTCATTTATGAGGACATGACGCTTGTTCTTGTAGCGTTGTTTGGAAAGGACATTTGACAGGTAATCATGCCTTTCCATTTTCCCGGAGTTACTTGCCTATATATATATTTGAGTACTCTTTTTTCATTTGTTTGATCTAAAAAGATGAAGGTTACTCGTTCCTTCCGTACCCGACGTCTGCTTGATGTTCTGAATATGTTTGAGGCTGCTGAGAGTCTCTTACTCCTTGCTAGCTCGCCGCCTTTAGTAACTGCCGGACCTGAGAAACCAGTATCTTCTGTTTGTCCCATAGTGATGGGATCTGTTTCTGAAGTTTGTCAGCCAGAGGTTGGAGAAGAGGCTAATGTTTTATCCGTTGATGCCTTGATGGCACGTTTTCCGGGGCTTCAGTATGGTGGATGTGAACTGGTGTATTCTCGTCGGAAGAACCGTCTTGTTGATCGTGTGTTGGTTGCTGTTGAAGATCCTGCTACCAGTTAGGTTTAACTTGGAAACAGTATTTCCTCTTTTTTTTTCTTTTTTGATGTTCTTGTAAATATTCTAGTCTTGGTACTAATTTTTTTTTTTAAGATCATTGTCATGATCTTTGTTATGAAGTGTTTATGCTACACTTGATGATATATATACTTTTGATGCACTGTTGTGCCTGTAAGTTTGTGTTTAAATTACAATGTGTTGCATATGTTTAATTTCTTTAGTAGGTAAGGCGAATGAGAAATGGTATTGTACTCATGTGTGAACGTTTGTCTAAGGGGCGTGCTAGTTTGCCTTGTTTAGACTGTTCATGAGGTGTACAATGTCTACCATATTGTTTTCGCGTGAACCAAAAGAATTATATGCAATTTGTAATAAACAGTAATATGGGTAAAGATGATGTTTGTATTGATAAGAGCGCAAGGCTCGTAATACAAAGGATAATAAAGAAAATACATTGCCTGTATTGTTTCCCTTTTTGCGGACTGATTTGCTTACATGTAACACCTGCGCAACTGCTACGCATTCCAGGTGCGGGGAACTAAAGTCCCATCAAGTCTTTTTAGGGTATACGCTCCCTTGCCTAGGACTTCATTGATGATGTATGGTCCTTCCCATTTTGGTGCTAATTTGCCTGGTTTTTCCGCGTTGGAAGCTTCATTGTCGCGCAAAACAAAATCACCAGGGACAAATGTGCATACGCGGACGCGCGCATTGTAATATTTTTCGAGTTTGGATTTGTACCTTGCTTCCGTAATGGCGGCGTTTTCGCGCCTTTCTTCAAGAAGGTCTAAATCCAATCTTCGCTCTTGCTCATTGTTTTGTTTTTCCATGGCGATCATGCGCGGTGATGGTAGGCCAATTTCGACTGGGATTACTGCTTCAGACCCATAGACCAGGCTGAATGGAGTTTCTCCTGTGCTAGTCTTTGGCATCGTACGATGAGCCCATAAGATGCTGGGGAGTTCGTCAACCCATCCTCTGCGTGCTGTGCCTAGTCGCGCCTTAATGCCGTCGACTATCTGTTTGTTGATGCTTTCGACTTGGCCGTTTGCCTGTGGGTGCGCCACAGAGGCAAAATTGTGCTCAATCTTCATTTCTTTGAACCATTTCTGAAGATCTTCTGAGGCAAAGTTTGTGCCGTTGTCGGAGATGATGCGCAATGGTAATCCGAATCTGCAAATAATATTCTCCCATATAAATTTGCAGATAACCATTGCTGTTGTTGAGGCTAGTGCCTTAGCTTCGACCCATTTTGTGAAGTAGTCAACTGCGACAATGATGAATTTTACCGCGCCTGGCGCGTCAGGAAATGACCAACTAGATCGATTCCCCATTGCTGAAAGGACCAGGCGGAGGTGACCGGTACGAGCGGGTTCTTTGGTCGGAGTGTTCTTGGCGCGTGGCGTTGACAGGCCGTGCATCTCCGTAATAATTCTACTGAGTCCACATGCATTCCCAGCCAGTAGTATCCAACGTTCATTATTTTTGCTACGACCATGCGTGGCCCTGCGTGTATTCCACATAAGCCTTCGTGGATTTCTCTGACCAGATATTGCGCATCTGTTTTGTCAACACAGCGTAGTAATGGTCCCATAAATGATTTCCGGTATAGGACGCCATCCGCCATTTCATAGTTTATTGCCTTGTGTTGGATTTTTCGAGCTTCTGCCTTTCCTTCTGGAAGCTTTCCGTGTTGTAAATATAAGATGATCGGAGACATCCAGGATGGATTCCCAACTTCTATAACATTTACTTGTTTGAGATGTATAGAAGGATTAGACAATACCTCTATGCGCACTTCTTTTGCTAAGTGCTTGAAGCTGGTTGCGGCTAATTTGCTTAGCGCATCTGCGTGCTTGTTTTCGCTTCTGTTTATATGGTTAACCTTGAACATCTGGAATTGGCTGATTAACATCCGCGCTTGTTCAAGGTATAATGCCATAGCTTCTCCTTTCGCATCATAATGGCCATTAACTTGTTCGGCCACCAGTTTTGAATCGACGTTGGCTTCAGGGTTTCTTGCCCCATTTTAAGCGCTAAGCGAGAGACCCGCCAAGAATGCTTCATATTCAGCTTCGTTGTTCGTGCTTCGGAAATCTAAGCGTATGGCATACGTAAGTTCGTGATCATCGGGACTGACTAATCGAAGGCCTGCGCCGACTCCGTCGTCATTGGAAGCTCCATCCGTGTGCAGAGTCCAGACTCTATCATCGAAAACAGGAATAGGGTTCTGGATTGCCTCGCACTCTTGAACTTTGTCGATAGGGACTTCTGTGGCAAAGTCCGCTAGAACTTGCCCTTTAATTGCTGGTCTTGGTCTATACAGGATATTGTATCCCCCCAGCTCAATAGCCCACTTAGCCAATCTTCCCGCCACGTCGGGTTTGGATAGGATTTGGCCTAAATGATAGTTGGTGAGAACCGTGATGACGTGGCCCGAAAAGTACCGACGTAGGCGTCGTGATGCATGCACCAGTGCTAGGACCAGTTTTTCTATCATTGAGTAACGAGTTTCCGGGCCGGTGAGCATCTTGCTTATATAGTAAATTGGAGTCTGAACATTTTCTCGCTCCACCATTAATACTGCACCAACTGCTACTTCCGCAGCAGACAAATATAAGATCAGTGGTTCCTTTTCTCGTGGTGCTGTTAGCGTTGGCAACTGGATTAGGCATTCCTTCATTTGCTTGAAGGCTGTTTCTGCTTCGGGTGTCCACTGGAAGTGAGTTTTCTTGGCGCAGTTCCGCAATGTACTGATGAATGGATAAGACTTTGCCGCATGATTGGCCAAGAATCTGTTCAAAGCTGCTAAGCGTCCGGCGAGTCTTTGCATTTCTTTTATTGTTGCAGGTGATGCCATTAGCTGGATGGCCTGCACCTTTTCTGGATTTACTTTAAACCCATCTCGTGTTACTATGAAACCCAGAAACTTCCCTTCTTCCATCCCGAAAGAGCATTTTGTTGGGTTGAGCTTTAAGTTTACGCTGCGCAATAAGTCCAATGTACGCTGAACGTTTGCCAACATTGTTTCTTCCTCATGGCTCATGATGACAAGGTCGTCCATGTATACCTCGACTGTTTTACCAATGTCTCCTCTGAAGACTGTGTCCATTAGTCGTTGGTATGATGCTCCTGCGTTGCGCAGGCCGAAGGGCATTTTGGTATAGCTGAAAATGCCCTTATCTGTACGGAATGCAGTTTTGTCTTTGTCTTCTTCTTTCATCTGGACCTGGTGATAACCCTTGTAACAGTCAAGAAAACACTTCCATCGAAATGATGCTAGAGAGTCAACTTTTTTTGTCTATCTCAGGAAGCGCATAGCAATCTTTGGGGCACGCTTTATTCAGGTCTTTGAAGTCGACGCACATTCTCCATCCGCCACTGTGTTTCTGTACCATTACTAGATTGGCAACCCATGTATGGTATTTAACTTAGCGCAAGATTCCCGCGTTAAGTAGCTCTGTTACTTGCTCGTCCATGGCTTTCGCTTTTTCTTCGCTAAAGCTGCGCCTCCCCTGAGCAATAGGTAGACTGAGGGTCGGATGTTTAGACAATGTTGTGCTATGCCGCGCGGGACCCCAGTCATGTCTGCTGGGCACCAAGCGAATATGTCTTTATTGTTAGACAGTAATTCTTTTAACTGTGTTCGTGTTGCCAGTGAAATGGCGTGTCCTAGCAGGATAGTCTGCTCTGGATATTCGTTGTTCAGAATCCATTTCTCCGGTTCGTTTGATGTTGAGGATTTGGCCACCTTCATTGGTGGTTCGTCATCTACGTACATGACTTCTTTGCTTGAGTATAGAATTGCGACTCCGGTTTCTGTTGGGAATCCGCATGCAGCATGTGGAATGGAAGTGATCATGCTGAATTCCCTTTGCGATCTTCTTCCGAGCAAAACATCATGGCGTGATGTTGCTGGCATGACCATAAAGTTTACCGTGATTGTGCGTGAATGTTCCCCATCAGATAGGGTTACGGGAAATGATATTTGCCCTAACGGGAATACAGCTTCGTTGCAAAATCCGGTGAGAGGGAAATCAACCGGTTCTAGACGTGCTTTGTCTTCTGGATCAAGCTGTTTGAAACATTGCTCGTATATGATATCCATCGAGCTGCCCGGATCTATAAACATATAGTCCATTCGGTAATGACCGAAGATGCCAGTAATAATTAGTGGCCGCTCTTCCTGAGGGCCTCCAGGGACAACAGGAAACACAACCTGTTGTTCCCTCCAATGTTGATCATGGTTTCGTTTGTTTGGCCTTCGTAACGGACCTCCTTGAACCATGTTTATTTGTTTGGTTTTCTGATGGTTGGTACCTTTTGTTTGTTGAAGTATCTCAACATAACTGTCGAATTGGATGTCCCACTGACGAGGCGTCTGTAGGTCCATTACTGCAGTATTGATTTCATTCTTGTTTCCTTTTGGATCGTCAGATCTGATGTTTGGGGACTCAGATCTGTAAATTTGCGTGAAAAATTGGTTTAAAGTAGTCTGGCATCTGTTGAACCAGTATTCTGGAGCTTTCTCTATGAGCTGATCTGAGGAATTCTTTCCATCTGGATGACTGTTATGTTTGTTGATTCCCATGATTCCGTCGATCTGGGTATTCTGGATTGCAGAACCCTTGAAGTCAGATCGAGGACCTGATGGGTGAGATGATGAATTTTCTGCCATGTTAAAACAGAGAATGAAAAGAACTGAATCGAAACGAGATGAAAACAGATAAGACAGAGGAATCGGTGGGCGCCAATGAAGAAACACTAGATAAACGACCGGGATCGTAGTATCTAGGGGGTTTGGATCTGCATAAAAATGGTTGTTCTCTCTCGTTTGATTCGTTACGATTGATCTCCTTCTCCGATAACTCTGCAAAAAAGAAGCACCGTTAGCCTCGCCAAGGGGAGAAAGGGGTTCTCTCCTTGACCCGACTCCGGTGTGAGAATAAGTATGGGTTATGAAGAAGAAGATGTATTTGAGAAGTGTGTGTAACTTGAATTTCATACCTGAGCTGTCCTCATATTTATAGCCGGGAGTCTTTGGGCGGGAAAACCCGTTAGTGAAAAGTTGACGGAAGATGCTAACCCCGTAAGCGGTTGTATTTCCTTCCGTCAGGCTTCTTGATCCGTCGTGATTGCACACGGATCGTGGTTTAGAACGATGGCAGGGGATTTACCACGTGTAAAGTGATCAAGTGGAGATTACTCTCCAATTACATGCTATCGTTGTGATTTTAGGGAGACCTGAGGAGGCGACACGTGTCCAGACGGTTATAACCGTCTTAGTGGTGCACGATTGAATCCCTTCTAGAAGATTACTGCTGTAATCTGGTGTGACTCCTTATCGTGTGGAATCAACTGAATAAATAAATCCCAAGTCTGGGTAAATAATATCCAAGTCTGGATATTGAGCGGAAGTTTTTTATTTAGGATTTTCATCCTTTGCTTCGTGGGAGAAAGCGCAAGGACTTATAATTTCCTTTTGGCACGCAAGTGTTTGACTGTTGTTGGTACCTTAAGCCCTTCTTTTGTAAGACCAGTGCGCGGCCACGCGAGGTAAAAAGGCTGAAAAGCAAGGTTGTGGTATGGTCCCAAGCACTTATCATGAGGTTTTTGGGACCCTACCCCTTCACTAGTGGAGATGGATATAATCGGGTGGTTCCGCTCGTGGCACGATGATACTCCAGTGGTCCATCAGTGATCCAAATTTGCCGTTAAAAAAAGTATATTCATCCATGCATAAAACAATTAATACGTGTGTTTATTCGAAATAAAAATAGGACCAAGATGAGACAAGAATAAAGAATTATTTCCAAGGGAATTAAAGATATATTTTATTAATATCTATATTAAGCACTCACGTGTTGCGGCGGGCAGAGCCGGCCCGAAGGGTGTGCGGGATAAACGATGACTCAGAGCCCAAACCCATCGGGGGTCCAATTTTTTTTTGTTTTTTATTAGTTTTACACTGATTAGTTGAATTAACATTATATGTTTTCGATAAAATTTCATATCGAATTGAAAATACGAGTTTCTATGTTTTTGTTTATAAGGTAAAAGAAACATAGAAACTCATATACAAGCACATCTATACTTTCTATAAAAGGAGAAATCCCAGTGACATAAGAAAAGCTGATGTGTCAGCTAGAGAGCATGTCCAACAAGGCGTTTCTTATGTCATTATTACATCATAATGCCTAATATTAAAAGACTTTAAAATTCAAAGTTGGCCCACATCCACCTTTTCAAACTACTGCCATCAAACCACTGCCCCTCCAAACCTCCAAACATATGTTATAAATTCAAACCTCTGCATCAAACCACTGCCCATTCAAAATTTTGGCTCCAGATTCAAAATTTAAACATCTGATGTTTCAAAATTAAAAATTCAAAATTGTGGCTCCATGTATATAAGATACATCAGGCTCCACATTCAAAATTCAAACCTCACTTTCAATGCTTCTTCAGCCAATTCTCAAATCAGTAATCAGTAACGATCTCAACTCTCTCTCTCTCTCTAAAACTCACTTTCTCTCTCTAAAACTCACTTTCACCTTCTCAAATCCAGGAATCCCTAACACCCGATCATTTCAAAACTTCAATCGAGCTTCTTCTTTGTGCTTGAAGCCTCTGCAATCCAAAGAAAGAAAGCCTCTGCAATCTTATGAAGTTTAGTTACAGTGGTCTGTTCTGATGGCGTGGTGGCTGATGAGGAAGATGCTGCTCAAGGAATTTCTACATTCTTACATTTTAGGGTTTCGTTATTTGCATAAAAAATATAATAATCTTGCATACCTGGATTTCACGAATTGAAAACAGAGAAATTATGTAACTTTGTTCATTAATCAGAGCTGAATGACAGTTGATCGGAGGACAACTGAGGTCAATCGTAAGTCGGTCGGTGTTCAGCCGACGGCCAGCGTCTATGGTCAATCGAAGATGGTGGGTGTCGCTCGAAGGTGAAGGAGGTGACCGCCGGTGACTGATGATCGATGAAACCGGAGGTGGCTATGGCTACGATAGTGGAAGCAGAAGCCAATGGTGAAGTGAAGTGAACAGGTATGGTGCTGTATTTGTTTTGGAATTTGAAATTGCCCAAAGTAAAAAAGGAGTTTTTGAGGTAATATAACTAGAACCACTATTAAGTAAGAGGTTTGATTTTTGAATAAAATGTGGACTCTTAAGTTTTGGAGTAATAATACATACACATAGACGTAAAAGTTGGAATCTATTGTGGTAGTTCAAAAAATTTTGAAGGGTCATCGTGATTGGGAGAAGGAAATTGAACAATTCGAGGTTTGTTACTTCCTGTTCACTTCGGTTTTAATACTCATTTAGTTTGTTGAAACTTATGAAATTGCCATTTTATCAAAAATAATAATATTTCAAAGTAACAGTGAACCATTTGGTCACTGCATAGAATTGTTTTGTCTACTGTTGTTTTGTGTGTTCGGGACTGATGGAAATTCCTAGCACAAAATGAACACTTAAGGATGCCATTCGGAATCACTGAGCAGTGGAGGGCGAAGAAGGCAAATGCGCAGAAAGAAACGAAGCAGAATGCTGGTTCGTGTGATGTGGAGAATGAACTGCAGAAAGCGATCAAGGCTGCATCGACGTCCAATGAGGTTTAGAAATTAGAATACATGTTTGTTTTCATATATCTTATGATGATTGTGTAAGGCCCTAATACATATTTGACAAAAAGTCGCAGCGGAAATTCGTGCCATAAAATTTCTTTCATTATAAACGTCTTGACTTCCTTGAAAGTTCGTTTTAATATGTATCTTTTACAAAAATAAGGTATAAGTCCTGTTTACTAAAGTACATACTCACATATTCCCGTAGAATCTATCCTATGACTCGGTCTTCGATCTCTATTCCTCGTGATAACCGCCCGTGATTCGTACAACCTGCACTCACCACATACATTCATAACATTAGTACACGATACATAAACAAGATTCAATCTCGTACATTTCCCATTTCGTTATCTTTCTAACTTTAAGCATTTCATCTGCATATCCATATCCTGGTGAGGCTTCAATAATGTACCTGCATTACTTTTCATTCTCAAGGCACACTATTAATAACGTATTACTCGACGTATCTAAATCATGCATACATACATTCTTACATGCATACATACACATCTACATACGTACATACCTTCCTATATCTCTACATACCTGCATACACTCATACGTACCTTCATATATACCAAATACACACCTACATACGCACATACATTACTACGTCTCTACATACGTACATATACACATATGTATCTTCACATATACATAAATACACATCTACATACATGCATTACTACGTCTCTACTTACTTGCATACACTCATACGTACCTTCATATATACTTAAATACACGTCTACATATGTACATACACTCTTACGTACACGTCCAAGATCTTACATACCTCTTATATATCCATACATTAATTACATGGTACTTAGACTTAGATTTATAGCCCATAAACGTCAAAGGAACGATCAAAATCATGTTTGGGAGGCCCGCCGTGGTCCACGGATAACAAACCGAAGCCTACTATACCCAAATCAACTTAGATAACAAATTTCAGGTTTTTGAACATGGGGAGGCCGTCGGCGACGGCCCTTGCAATTGCCCGTAGCCCAAAACCTCCGTAGACAGTCAAATAACCCGTCAGCCAAAAACTGAGTTTGCAGAGCCCGTCGGCGACGCCCCTAAGGCCGTCGGCGACGCCCTCTAGAAAATGCATTTTTCTGCAGCTCCGTTTCGTCGTCCGTACGCACTAAAACGCGCATAACTTTTGAACCGTTTACCCGTTTAACCTCCCGTTTCTTCCTACATGCTTATAAATTCACATTCTATCATATGAACTTGAAATCCAACATCCGGTTTAAGGAAAATATTCACTTAAACCTCTCGGCTTTATATACCCGCTTTCACTTATTCGACCCGTTCATGTTTTCGTCAAACTACTCATTTGTTTTAACCCAAAACTTACATAAACGTTATAACTATAATACTTTTACATTATCTGGGGTTCGTACTTGGGATTTATGCACTCGATACCCGGTATGCGTTAAACCTATTCATGTCATTCATTTATACGAAAGCAAACTTTGTTAATATAATTTCAGATGCGAAATTGTTTGTCTATTAACCATGATTCACAACCGATTCTTTAGACTATTAATCCGCGTCTCCGATTCTTGGTTAGCGTACTTATGTACAATTCTACCCATACCCGGTTATAGTACCGTAATCAATTACTTATACAACCCTTCCGGTATAGTAATAAAACCACATTTTTGACCCATTCGGCCTACTTAACGTAAATCATCAATTTCATACAACCCTTCTTATTTGACTTCAATTATCATGCCTAATTAACTAGAACATAACCTTACTTAACAAACTAAGAAGTGATTCGGAAATCACTTACCTTGTGCATCCGTGTCCTATCCACTTCCTTGCCTCCTCTTGACCCGTTAGCCTTTCATGCTTGAGTCCATCTTGACATGATTCCTCTACTTTCATGCCACCAATTCACATTCTCGTTAGCATACACAATTGTACATGTTAAAGATCATATCAATTTATATTTCACATTTGACTTTCATTAGTCAATTATAACAAGCATAAGACATATACCCAATTTCACATCCTTTCAAACTCATACAATTTACCATGTCATTCCATATAACCCGTATTGATGTAACATGTACCATACGACTTTCTAATATCCTACCTTTACAACAACAAGTCAAATTATGCTTCCTATGTGTAGTTGACTTTCAGAAGTCAACAGTTTATCATATGAACTTCCGACTTATCCACCTATATCCGTAACATCATTTATGCTATATCAAAGACACTATATACATTTCTTACTCACGATGCAAATGTGCTTACAATCACATGATCACCTAGTGATATTAAACACAACGTACAAGTCCTTAATGCATAGTCTTGACCAAGACATATATTCAACCCGAATTCTTGTATGAGTTCCATCTAAAGCACATTCTTCAAGTTAGTATACTACTAATTACATCATTACCTCATCTCATTCATATATATCAAGCCATTTCATACAATCTCACATCTTAACTTCACTTAGACATTTCATCATACACTTGGTGTGCGTACACCATTTAGTGCACATTGTACAACTAATTAAAGCACATTCTTCCTAGTTCATCCATGGATTAACATAATCATTCACAAATCGTTATCATAACCAAGCATCATATGTTTTATATCAAATTATCCGTCTAACTACTTTCTATAACACTACTTTAACATCAACAGTACATAATTCATCATGAATCTTCACTAAACTTCATATTCCTACATATTCTAAGTGGGTTTTATCCCAACTCATCAATATAATCAAAATTAAGCATATTACAACTTCCGCACATTGATATTAACTAACATTCATGTTCAATTTCATATTACATTCACGGATTACACATAACCCACTTCATCAAACAACACTAAAACATAAAATTCAACTTACTTGGTGTCAAGAACACTTGAGTGATCATAAATCTTAGTTCATGCATCCATTTAACCCTCAATTCCCTTTTCAATTTGGCAGATTTTTGATGTTAAGGGTTTGTTCTTCTTCTTCTTTGTTCATCACGTCGCACACACACACATATGTCTAATGTGTGTGTTTTGTATTTTAAGTTTATAAATTTATCTTTCAAGTTGCCCAAGTTTGACCCCTCAAGTTTACCATCTTCCCATACTTGTCACAAGCTTCTTTCCTTAAAATTTAACTCAAACTTTAACTAGGTTATTTAAAACCGGTTAACCCACTTCTTGCCTTGAAACAAGGAAACATATTCGTAAATTAAACATTTGGTTTTTGGGGCGTTACAGATTGAGCTTTATGTTATTAGGTGTTTATTGTATATATTTTTTCATGCTTATTGATGGTTTCTTGATGAGTGAATTGTGTGCTAAAATTGAGTGTTCTATAGACAGTGGACATAGACATAGACACATCCATTTGGCAAATCCGAGTACAAATTGATCATGATGTCGAAACAGTCGAGAGTGTTTTTCATGTGTACGTTAAAAAAAACGTGGTTTGTTAGAGATGTGAACATAAAAAGATATTTGAAAAGTGGTTTTATTTGACTATGTGTCAACATTTGACGTAATCAACAATCTCGGAATCACTGGGCAGTGGAGGGCGAAGAAGGCAAATGCGCAGAAAGAAACGAAGCAGAATGTCGGTTCGTGTGATGTGGAGAATGAACTCAATAAAGCGATCAAGGCTGCATCGGCGTCGCAATGAGGTTTAGAAATTAGAATACACGTTTGTTTTCATATATCTTATGATGATTGAGCTTTTTGTTATTAGGTGTTTATTGTATATATTTTTTCATGCTTATTGATGGTTTCTTGATGAGTAAATTGTGTGCTAAAATTGAGTGTTCTATAGACAGTGGACATAGACATACACACACCCATTTGGCAAATCCGAGTACAAATTGATCATGATGTCGAAACAGTCGAGAGTGTTTTTCATGTGTACGTTAAAAAAATGTGGTATGTTAGAGATGTGAACATAAAAAGATATTTGAAAAGTGCTTTTATTTGACCCTGTGTCAACATTTGATGTAATCAGCAATCTCGGAATCACTGAGCAGTGGAGGGCGAAGAAGGCAAATGCGCAGAAACAAACAAAGCAGAATGCCGGTGGATGTGTTTTGTGGAGAATGAACTGAAGAAAGTTGTAACACCCCGTGTTTCGGAAGTCAAAGTCAAAGTCAAGATTGAAGTCAAAGGAATAAAATATTTCTAATTGCCATCTGTCTCTCCTTGCTCAATTCCTGTTTTGACTTCTTTGACTTGTAATTAGTCTATTTTGTTGTCGATTTAGTTGTATTATGTGGTGTATCTATTAATAATCGCCTAGTAACCGTTGTTTATCGCATGTTTAATCGATTTATCGCTTATCGCAATCGCGCTCGCAACTCGAATTACGCATTATGGTATTGTTATACGTGTGTGTGTGCCTTATGTGTTACTTGTGCATGTTTATTTATAAATGTTATGGTGATCAATCGAAACTCAATCGCAATCGAATCGTAAAACACTGAACGAATATGAAATAAGGACGCTTGTATGTTGATATAGTAGTTGGGATTAAAAGTAATTTGACTAGGAAATTCTATCGCATTGCCACGCTCGCAATTGCAAATCGAAACGACAAGACTCGTCGCACCGAACACTCGAATCAGGTGGCCGATCGACCAGGAGGCCGACCGACCAGCCGCTCGATCGACCAGCTGTTCGATCGGGCTGCCAACCGATCGACCAGCCCCTCTCCTTCCCTTCCTTTTTGGGAAACCCTATAAATACCCCCCCCCCCCCCCCCCCCGTCACCATCATACTTTCCACTTTTGCCAACTCTCGTCCGACCAGCTCATCTTCCCCACTTTTCTTCAGATTTCTCACGATTTCGGTAAGATCTCGTCCTAAATCTTGTACTTTCTTAATCTACACGCACTCCTACACCTTGCTATCTTTTAAATCTTAACTTTTAACCATGAAATCACTAGATTTGAGGTGTTCTACGATGATGTCATCATGGTGTTCTTAGGAACTTCATGTTTTGGCTTCAATCCACCAAGAATAACTTAGATCTGAACGATTTCCATACAAAAAAACAAAGATCTTGCATAGATCTAAACATATTCAAGATGAAAAAGGATTGAAAGAAGGTTTTTTAACTTTCTTTCAACTCTTTTACACTCAATGCCTCAAAACCGATAGACTCGGAGCTTGTTCTAACCTTCCATTCTTGCATGTTGAAGCGTTGGATCAAGATCTGGATTCTATCCACGAGATTACCGATTTCGGGTTAAACATGGAACACCGTCTCGAACAGTTAACCGGCCGGATTTGGGTGATTCCTGTCTGATCAGGTTACTAAGTCGTGACGAGGTTTCTGTTGTCTAATGCGTTATCAAATCATCTCGATAAAACGATAAACTATCAGAATGACCAAGGAAGAAGACGAACAGGTCGACCAGGACGAAGTGCCATCCGATCGGACCGCTGTCCGAACGGACAGCCACCCGAACGACCGGTCATCCGATCGACTTGCATCCTGCTCCCCACACTTAACTATCATTCAAACTTCATGGTTTTGGAACACCGAACGTATTTCCGTCCGATCGGGTTACCACCCCGGTCGACCGAGCATCCGACTATGTGATATTTTGGAACTTCATACGTAAACAAATTTTCATCATGATCAATGCACCTGTGTTGCCACCCGATCGAACAACCGTCTGATCGAGTGACAACCTGCTGTGAACTTGTTCTCACAGAAGTGCCCAACCTATCGGACTGTCACCCGATCGAACGGTCGTTCGATCGATCGACCTGAAAGGTAGAGATACTTCTATGTTTTCAAAATGCTACAACGAAAACTTCAAAAGTCAAGCCATCATATATAAACACATCCTTCCCAAAGGAAGAAACAATCCACTCGAAAGGTCAACCGACCGGATGACCATCCGAGCGGACTGTCAACCGAACGACCGGCTGTCCGATCATACTACCATCCGATCGAACTGTTGTCCGAACCACTAACACTTGTATCGTTTTATGCGTCGCTTATCGTTATGCTATCGTTCTGATCAGGCTAACCCTACTCTCTAGCGCTCCCTTCAATCCATCAATCGCTGTGAGTATACTCAATCTCTTTTTGCTTTATGCACTTTTGGGTGTTACATACGTTACTAATTCTAAATCACATCAAACACACTACGCAATACTTTAACGA
This sequence comes from Helianthus tuberosus, assembly GCA_030545235.1. NCBI lineage: Eukaryota > Viridiplantae > Streptophyta > Magnoliopsida > Asterales > Asteraceae > Helianthus > Helianthus tuberosus. The sequence continues at coordinate 177,344,535 of CM060397.1, forward strand.
TAACCGTTACTGCATGTTATACGTGACTTAATGAATGCTTGTTTGTTATGTTTACACATGGAATGCTGTCTACCTGCCTTAGCAACGATAGTACTATTAGTTTGGACTCATCACCTGTTCACTTAGGGGTTGTTAAGGACAATTACTTACATGGCTCACAGTGGTGAGTATGTATCGCGAACTGCCTTGGGCAGTCAACCCGCAGTCATTGGTATCGATAGGTTCATGTCGATAACTAGCATGCCTCATTTCACACTATGTACGTGCTGGCTATACGTAACGATTTCGAACTCTATACGCTATTATCAAACTTGTATGCTCACCTTTACACTATGTGTATTGACTTTTACTTTAACGTATGTGGCAGGTGCTTAAGATGCTAGGATGCATTGTTTGCTGTGTGATGAAATCGAGGCTAGGAAAGAGTCTAGAAACAAAGACAATTTATATTTTTATTTGAAATCTGAGTTGTCGGAATATGATGTTATGAGAACATCACTGTCTGTAATAATTAGATTACTTTATGGGTTACGGTATGGGACGTAATATTAACTATTTGGTAATTTAGTTGTTATGGAATTTCTCTTGACAATCTGTTTCGCTCTGTGCCGCGCCCCGATGTTTCCGCCATCGGTTGGGGTGTGACAGATTGGTATCAGAGCCATAACTATAGGGAATTAGGCAAGACTCGACCTAGTCTGGGTCGATGTCTTAGAAATGACCTAGTCTATAGTTAGGAACCAACAGACCAATTTGTGCATGTCCGGTAGGGATTACGTACAAGCTTACTGTTATTCCTCGCTATTCTCGCCTACGTTACACTATCACTGCACTTTAGTTTCCAAAGAATGGACGAGCGATTAGGCCGAGATTAGGTGTGAAAACCTCAAACTCTCAACCAAATTGCTTGTTCGCCTCGCATTTTCATCTATAAACACGAGAATTTGCGTTAAACCAGGAGTGAAATCCATACTTCGATGCATAATTCTCTTTTATTTTATCAAAACAGGAACAAAGTTGTTAAGTCAGGGGTGAAACCCGAACCTTGACGACTTGTTCCGACCTTTACTTGGTTTTACAAAAACTCTCACCAAAGTCTCGATGAAATCCAAGGACTCGAGTGCTTGAATAACCGAAAGGATGGGTGCCATTCACCACATGTCGGTGATAGAGCATAGTCTATTAGGTCAACAAGGACTTTTGGTGCATCCTTGTGAATAGTCGGATCACTTTGGTTAGTCGATGTCTAAATAGCCGCAGACAATCTATTCTCGATTTTTATGTGTTTTTATTCTAAGCTCGCTACTGCCGACTCTGATATTTCGACGTTTTATGAGAATTTTACGTGTTTTATGTGGTTTATGCTTATTTGTTAGCGTTTTGAGGTACTACTGGTTTTGATCTAATGCCTTGTTGCATTCGCTAAACACACAACACACTGCACAATCTCTGACAAATCGCTAAATCATGGACGACTTGGTGCTATGTTATACGCTATGCTATACGCGATCGCTATTCTCGAACGCTCGCAGGATTGAATGGTTGGTTTCTGTATTCGGAGGTAGTCAGAAGTTTCTGTGTGTTTTGGATACCTCTTGTGATTATGTGCTTCTATGTTTCTGTGTTTATGTGCCTTACGTGCTTATGTGTTTCTGTGCTTACATGAATCTGTGATTATGTGCCTATGTGATTACATGATTATACGTGTTCCTGAGCTTTAGTAGTATTAGGCGTGTGAGGTGAGATTCGATTATATTGTGTTGAGTCCTGTGGCTATGTCTGTTGCAGACAATGTCGTCATCTGGATCTCGCGCTACCCAAGACGCCCGCCGAAAGCAAGCAGACAAACGCCTCACTGCCATGGTCACTAAGCAAATGGCAAAGGTTGTACCCCAAGTCGTCAGTGAACTATATGAAAACATGAGCAAATCATCTGGGGAATCCAGAACTGAGACTCCCAAAGCTGCTTTCAGCTTCAAACAGTTCAAGGCATGTGGACCGAAAGAGTTCACCGGCGAAGAAGGCCCTGCGGCTTTGTTTCAATGGTTTGACTCAATCGAAGTCACCCTGCGACAGAGCGGATGTCCTGATAATCTCCACACACTGAACGCGACCGGCGTCTTCCAGTCCCGTGCTCTAGCGGATGTCCCGAAAGGAACAAGCGCGGAAATGATGCAGCCTATGGTCTATCATGGGATGAGTTGAAGAACGTTATGCTCGAAGAGTTCTGCCCTCCCCATGAGCGCCAGAAGCTGGAGGACGAGTTCTGGCACATTCAGCAGAAAGAAGGTGACAACGCTGCCCTGACTGCTCGCTTGAAGCAGCTTAGCATCATCTGTCCCGATCAAGTGAAGACGCCCGACATGGCAATCAAGAAGTACATTCGAGCTCTACCCGACTGTGTTGCAGATTTCGTGCATGCAGCAAAGCCAGGAACGATCGAAGAAACTTACTTGCTTGCCACTGAAATCAACGACAAGCGAGTAAAAGCTGGTTTTTAGGATAAAACATCAAAGAACCTGCACCAAGTCACCGCCGCACCATCCGCTGAAACCGCCGCCGCTCATTCGTTAAAGTCCTCACGCCGCAAGAAGAAGAACAACAACAGCAGCTCCAGCAACAAGAACTGTGCTGTCACTACCACTGCTGCTCCACTTCATGCTGTACCGGCTCAACAGCAATCTCAGCACCGACCAGCACCAGTTACCCATGCACCGCCTGCAAAGCGTACATACACAGGCCCTCACCCTGCCTGCCCAACATGCACTTATCATCACCCGGTGGGTTTAGCTTGCCGTTTTTGCGCGCACTGCAATATGTACGGCCACTTCATCGCCAACTGCCGTACTGGTCCCCGCCAAGCACCGATTCAAGCCATTGCTCATCAAGCTCTACTCCCAGCCCCAAAAGGCCAACAAGCGGCTCAGGCACCCACGGTCAACGCCAGAGTCTGCTTCGCATGTGGTGATCCCAACCACTTTGCGAACATGTGCCCGAACAGGGTTGTGAAACAAGAGCCCCAGCAGTAGCAGCCTCAGCAACAGCAACAAGCCGCCCGCGCCAGAACCTTCAACATCAATGTGCGCCAAGCCAAGGCTGACAACAACGTGGTCAATGGTACGTTCCTTGTGAATGGTATTTATGCATCGTGTTTGTTTAATACCGGAGCCGATAATTGCTTTGTGTCGTTTGAATTCGAGAAGATCCTTAGTCGTAAGCGCTCCCATCTCCCCTTGACGTTCGATGTTGAAGTCGCTATCGGAAGAACTGTCGCCGTTAATTCTGTTCTTCGTGATTGTACTCTTGAGCTCAACAATCACATCTTCCCAATTGACCTTATTCCGATGCAACTCGGAAGTTTTAACATCATAGTAGGCATGGACTTTCTTCGCGAAAACCATGCTGAAGTTGTGTGCTTCGATAAGATGATCCGATTCTCGCTCGCGAATGGTGATGTATTATGTGTTTATGGTGAAACTGTTACAAAAGGGCTCAAGCTCATGTCATGTGTCCAAGCTAGCAAGTATCTCCGCAAGGAATACAGAGCTTTCTTGGCTAACATTGTAGTAGCGGAGAAGGAAAAGAAAGGAAAGGCAGAAGTGAAAGATGTTCCTGTGGTTCGTGAATTTCCTAATGTGTTTCCTAATGATCTTCCCGGACTTCCGCCAAGTCGTGATATCGACTTTCGTATCGACCTCATTCCTGGAGCCAACCCTGTTGCCAAAGCTCCTTACCGACTCGCTCACTCCGAAATGCGTGAACTCTCGAGTCAGCTCCAGGAATTACTTGAGAAAGGCTTCATTCGCCCGAGCACCTCTCCTTGGGGCACGCCAGTCCTTTTCATTAAAAAGAAGGATGGGTCATTCAGGATGTGCATCGACTATCGGGAATTGAATAAGCTAACTATCAAGAATCTCTATCCCCTGCCTCGCATTGATGATTTGTTTGATCAGCTACAAGGTGCTACATGTTTCTCAAAGATCGATCTACGCTCAGGCTATCACCAGCTACGCATTCAAGAGGAGGATATACCCAAAACCGCTTTCCGGACTCTATACGGCCACTATGAGTTAGTTGTTATGCCTTTTGGTTTAACGAACGCACCCACGGTTTTCATGGATCTGATGAATTGCGTGTGTAAACCTTATCTCGACCGCTTCATCATCGTGTTCATCGATGATGTCTTGATCTATTCCAAGTCAAAGGCCGAACACGCGCAACATCTACGTTTGGTTCTCGAGCTACTCCGAAAGAATCGACTCTATGCCAAGTTCTCCAAGTGTGAATTTTGGCTGGAGGAGGTTCACTTCCTCGGTCAGATTGTCAATAGTCAAGGTATTCACGTCGATCCGGCGAAGATTGAAGCAGTTAAGAGTTGGATTACACCTAAGAACCCGTCTGAAGTCCGTTCTTTTCTCGGATTAGCTGGCTATTATCGCCGATTTATTGAAGGATTCTCAAAAATCGTTGTGCCGCTTACCGCTCTCACGCATAAAGACAAGCCTTTTGTTTGGGGAACCGAACAAGAGTCTGCTTTCCAAACCCTCAAGCACATGCTTTGCAATGCTCCTGTCCTCACTTTACCCGACGGAAACGACGACTTCATTGTCTATTGTGATGCTTCAAATCTTGGTCTTGGTTGTGTCCTCATGCAACGAGACAAGGTTATTGCTTACGCATCTTTCAGCTCAAAATCCACGAGAAGAACTATACAACCCATGATCTCGAGCTAGGCGCAGTTGTTTTTGCGTTAAAGATTTGGCGACACTACATATATGGTACCAAGTGTACGATCTTCACCGATCATAGGAGCCTACAACATATCTTTGATCAGAAAGAACTTAATATGCGTCAACGTCGATGGGTAGAACTTCTCAACGATTACGACTGTGAGATTCGTTATCACCCAGGCAAAGCAAATGCCGTTGCCGACGCCCTCAGCAGACGGAGCTATCTGCTCAGCATCCGTGATGTCCAAGCCCAATACGATCTCGAAACCCTCATCCGTGAAGCCCAGCATGCATGTTTCAATGAACGCACTTTGAAGAAGGAAAGAATCTGTGACAACCGTCACTTTTCCATACATTCCGTACACTAACTAAACAGTAATCAGTGCTTTAATGACTGTGCATGATCTAGTTTACCAAACAAATAAATTTCTGAATTCCATGCAAGTGAATTCATGCACGTTTTATACTACAAAATATTGCTTTATGCATTAACGAGAGCGTTGCGTCAGAAATACTAGTAAACTCACCGGTAAGACACAATGTGTCAACAGAACTGCAGAAGCAGTCAGACATCAGAATTGAGGCCTAGGTGTAGGTCCAACGTCAAGAATACATTAAAACCCAAAAGTACATACAAGGATTAACATATAGACATCCCGGAAGCTAAAATAAGCACTAGAAAGCACCCGAAACGCACTTTAAGTGCAAAATTTTAGTAAATTCAGCTATATTCAGCATTTTGACACTGAAATATTATACAGAAATTACGATTTATCATCCAGAATACTTCCCTAAGTGTCGGGAATTAAAAGTGTCACAAAAGATACTTGAAAGACACTAAACGGTGCAATTTAGCACTTTAACGAACCGGTATCTAACCGAACAACCGAACATTACCCGGAACACAAACATAATGCTAAAAACATTGTTCTTATTTTTCTAAGCTAGTTAGGGTCCCCGAACACCCTAACACACTATATAATTAATAATACACCATAAACCACTAACTTAGCACTTGATTTCTAACTAGATTGTAACTAAATACTTGAAACTCAACCAAGCACCCCCCCCCGGTTGGGGACGGTTACATGGGGACTCACCACCCCATGATTTTATTGATTATTTAATTGGATATGCTATGTACTCTTGAAACATAGTATCCATTAGACAAAGAGGAGTTGGGAAATTATAACAGTGCCCAAAGGACTAGACTACACTCATCACCACCATCACAACACATTCAAACTCTCTCTTCCTCTCTTCTCTTGTTCGGCCGAAGCCAAGCACAACCATCATCATCATCATTCAAGTTTCTTCATGCAATCTCTAGTGATCCAAGGGTGTTAGTGATCATACAAACAAGCTTGGTGTGTTCGGAAGCTCAAGGACCTCTCTCGTCTTCTTTTAACCACCACTTTTCTACACTTGAACTCCCCTAGCCTTGTGCTAGTGGTAAGTCTCTTAGATCTTCATCTTCTTCATGTTTTTGATGGTTAATAGTTAAAGAATGATGAAATCTCAAGAAACACTAAAAACATAAACAAAGTCTTGAACATAAACTAACTTAGTGATAAAGCATGGTTAAAATGATGAAGAAATCATGATATTCTTGTGTTGTTACACTTGTTGGTTATTATTTACTCATGTAGTTGATATGGATCATCATATGGACTTGCTAGATCATGATTAAAAACATGATCTGGCAAGATGTGAAAGTTAGAAATGTGTAGGATGATGGAATCATCCACACATAAACTATGAACTTGAATAAATAAATGTTTTTCTTGAAAAATGAAGATCAAAGTAGGTTATAATCTTGTAGATCTAAAGATCCATGAGTGGTTTTTCGAAAGAACCAAGTGAAAAATATGAGTTTTGTTAAAACTTGGATCTTACATAAACTTAACACATTTTTGGAGGATAAACAAGTGTAGAAACACTTGTGTAATAAGAAAATTTCACAAAGAAATATTTTTAGAAAATATGACTAGAAGTTGTGAAATATTGTTTAGAGTGTGATTGTTGATTGTTGATGATGTTTTAAAAGAAAATAAACACATGTTTTGAAAACATGGGAAACCTCCATTTTTAGGGGAAACTCTGTCAAAATTTTTATAAATTTTTTGACACTTAAAAGAATACAAGTTTTGAGAAACTTATTCCCTAAAAATGTGTCTAAAAACATTTACCAAGGTTTCCCTAATTTTTGTATTAAGAAATGATGATTACTTCAAGAATAAAATTGATACTAAGTATGTATATCTTTGAGAAAAATATATATAATTATTGATCACCGAATTTTGTGCTAAGTGTATGTAGTATGTATTATACTTGATAGTGTATTAGGACTTGAAAATACACTAAATACTCCTAAGGAGTGAAGATACAAAAATACACATACAACATACTTAGACAAATACAAGATACTTATATTTATTTTTGAAGAAAATAATATAAGTAAGACAATAGTTAAAAATATAAATTATTCTTTTACACAAGGACACATATACAAAAGATAGTGACTTGTACTTGTGCGATACAAGTCTAGTGACTAATGTTAATAAACACGTTTAGGTCACGACACTAGATAGGTAAACTCGGTGAAGTTTACGACGCAGGAACGCAAAGTTGTGAGTTCATGCTCCCCCTTTTCTTTAACTGTTTTTGGTTTTATAACTCTCGGGGGTGAAATACATGTTACAAATGTTACAATATTTACAAATGGTATGATACAAAAACAAGAAGCACCCTTGGTGAGAACGAGTACCAAGTATGATGCGTTTTAAGAAATGCCTATGAAATACTAGATCATGTGAGCATAGACTTAATACTAAAAATGCCATAAATTCTTGGTGAAAACTAGTACCAAGAAATGCTAAAAATGCCATAAAGTCTTGGTGAAAACTAGTACCAAGCCACTAAAAACATTCTTTAATTAGGGACGAGGGTTAGATCTAACGGGTACGGCCGAACCCCACTCATGGTCACAACTGGTACCTAGCAGTGCTTCGGAGTCCCGATCGAGGTTAATCGACACGGTCGAGGTTAATCGACACAGTCGAGGGTAATCGACACAGTCAAGGGAAATTGACACAGTCGAGGTTAATCGACATAGTCGGGGAAAATCGACAAAGGTATGAGCCATTACGAGTGCTCCCTATGAGCCATTACGAGTGCTCCCTATGAGCCATTACGAATGCTCCCTAGGAGTCATAACAAGTACTCCCCATGTCCTCACATGCCTTAAAGTCTCTCAAATATTTTACAAGAATACTTTATTGGTACAAGAATTATATCACAAGAATACTTTATTGGTACAAGATTTGTATCACCAGAATACTTTATGTTACAAGAATATGTTATTTCACAAGAATACTTTATTTATACAAGATGCACAGCATGTTTCATACAAGGTATGCAAAACGCATGAACTCGCTCAACTTTTGTTGATGTTTTTTTTCCAAAATTACATGTATTTCAGGTGACAGGATGGATCTTGGGCGCGGGTGTCGTAACTAGAAGTAGACTTCAAGTTTAGATGTCATCCACTTTTGTTGAATTGCAACCTAGACGAAGGTTGTGTTTTTAAAACTTAAATAACAAGTATTTGTAATACTCAAATTTTCATGAATGGATGAACATCGTTTTGATCATGTAGTTGTTTATTACGATTGAATGCAATGAAACCCGTCACACATCATACGCTTCCGCAAAAGACAGGGTGTGACAGTTTGGTATCAGAGCTTCGATTGTAGTGAACTAGGATTCCTTCTCGAGTCTAGACTACAATCACTAGAGTTCTCTCACGAAAACATTTTTACAAAAAGGTTTTCATTGCATTCACGTAAGCGCCAAGATCCACGAGTCAAACACTTTTCAAAAAGAGACAAGGCAAGGACATTAGTAGGGAATACCCTCAAGATAAGGTGCCAATTAAGGCATAGTCTACACGAGATAGACTTGCCAAAAATAAAATACACTCTTGGTGATAACTAGTACCAAGTAGTGTTTCTGTCGTGAATTGACAACTAGAAAAATGACCCCCCGAAACGAGAGTTATACATGATATGATGCATCGAAATGCCTATTTATGCTAAGTAACATATTTGTTTATCGATACATGTATACGAATAAGTGTACGGAATGATTATTGACGTGAATAGAATACGTTCGACTCCGACTCCTATTACTGTATGTAACTCGCACGATGAAGCTATCGACCTCGCGTTCATTTCAAAGCTCATAGCTAGAGTGGTTACCAGACAAGATTCTGAGCTTGCTTCCGTAGGAGATGGCTGCTCTTCCCTCTCGATCATGAAGGTGCCTGACTACGGTGATGATGACGAGGCAGAGGCGGCAACCTTGAACGAATTCTTAATCAGCGGGACGAGATCCCTGCAGCTTTTGTGAAGCAAGATTGACGACATACGTGACCAGAAAAGGAAGATGAAGTATTCATCTTGAAGGTGTCCCTCCAACTACTAGGAAATTCTCCTTGTTCCTATTTCATTTAATCATCGTGCCTATTCGCACGTAACGACAACAAGTGTTAGCGCATGGACCACTGCAATGGTCTTTTCCATGACGGATGTATAAGGACAGTAGTGTCCCCTCCTTGATTGATCATCTGCATGGACGAGAGGAAACTGGGGTAACTGTGCAAGATAATTTATTATTACGGGGGCCCACGTAATAACAACTTGTAGTGCATGGAAATCCTGGTGGACTCTGCAGGACAAGTCAAAGATCACCATCCCTCCAAAAATAATCTATAGGTGTTCACACCTTCATATGGTAGAACAATACATAGACCAGTGCTTTAGCACTTATTAAAGTAGGAAATCTGTCTTGCCTACTTCGTGATTACCCGTGTACGAGACGTTTGAGGAACGATATTTAAACAAGTGAAGATGGATGACATTCGGAAAGATTTAGTGACGTTATACTCTCTATCACCCCTACATGAACAATCCCATCTCTGGGAAAATATACACATCAGTAAAGCTAAAGACCTAAGAAAACCAATGTAGAAGGAAATAACTAAAACTTGAATGACCAAGGCAATGTAGCCTCGAGTCCATTTTTCCATTACAAACAATAAGCCAAGTTGGCAAGCCTATGTGAAGGCTCAGTAATTGTTTCCTCGCTCATACATTGTTGATTATATATACATGTGAAATTGGGTGATTACATGATGGCTTATGGTGCTAGGTACCTCATAGACAATTGGGAAATATTGTCTAACCTACTTCATACCATTTTGACAGAAGAGAATGCCGCCCAGACGAGACACAAACACCAGTACGTTACCAAGAACAGAAGCTGAGCTTCAAGAACGAATCTCACAGGCAATTGCACGACATGAAGCCCTCCGCTCCGAACATAGCGGTGGCGCTACCAGAAATAACCCTCCAACTGGCTGCACCTATAAACAGTTCCTGGACTGCAAGCCATTAAACTTTGACGGCACAGGAGGTGCTGTTGCGTTTGTTCGTTGGACAGAAAAGACTGACTCCATTCTAAGAATGAGTAACTGTTCACCCCAATAGAGTGTTACCTATATCTCAGGGTTATTTTTGGATGGCGCACTCTCATGGTAGAACCATCAGGTTCAAACCCTTGGTGCAGATGCTGCTTATGCACTGAGCTGGGATGAGCTCAAGGAAATGATGGAAAAGAAATACTGTTCTAGGGCTAAAATCCAGAAGCTTGAGGTGGAGTTCTGGAATTTGAAAATGGACGGACCAAAGATTCCTGAATACGTCCAACGATTTCACGACTTGTCTAGGGTCGTCCCCTACTTAGTCAAGCCAAAATTCAAGAGAATTGAGCGATTCATTTGGGGACTGGCACCTCAGATCAAGAGCTTGGTTACTACCTCAAGGCCTCCAACTATCGCAGAGGCTATCGATTTAAGCGTTACGCTTACTGAAGAAGCTCTACGTGCGGGAAAATTTTCGGAATCTGAGGATAACAAGAAAGAGACCCATGTGGAGTCATCAGGCAATAAGAAAAGGAAGTCTTCGAACCTAAAGGTGGGCACACAAGTCAGCTATGGAAGCTCTAAAGCAAACAAAAGAAAGAAAGTGAATCCACCACATGGCAGAAAAACTGATGGAGCCGCTAATAAGGCCGGTGGTAAAGATTACTCGGGGACTAAGCCAAGGTGCGGGGAATGCAACTTTCACCATGAAGGTCGATGTCTGAGGCCTAAGTGCGGAAAATGTGGAAAAGAAGGGCACAACAAGGACGCCTATTGGGCGAAGGACCCAGATGGAAGAAATAAGCGAATACCAGGTTGCTACAGATGTGGTGAAGCAGGGCACTTTAGGAAAGATTGCCCTGGGAAGAAACAAGCAAGGAAGGGTTTTCACGATCGAAACTCGTGAAGCACGCCAAGATCCAGATGCGGTTACGGGTACGTCCCCTATTAACCAACCCTATGCATCTACTTTTAATACTGACATCAATTTTAACCTTGCATGCTTAAAACCTAAGAAACTGCTTGACCTAGTTTCAAGTAGAATAGACGTCCCGTATTCTTTAGAAATGGGAATATAGAAGGCTAGTTTAAGCAGACGAAGCAATTAAGGATTGTTTAGGGACTCAGAAGGCCGGAACCTCCTGTTACCATTAATTTGAGGAGTCATAATATGATAGTCAGCATGGATTGGAAATTCAAGTATAAAGCCTGAAAACATCCCCGTATGGAAGAAATTCCAGAAGCCTTTTCTAAACACTTGCCACGAACGCCCCTCCACAGCGTCAAGAGGAGTCTAGAATAAATCTCGTGCTAGGAGCGACACCAGTACCGAATGACGCCTTACCGACTAACTTCGTCCGCGAAGCATGAGCTTCCGATACAACTGCTAGAGCTGCTAGACAGAAGGAATTAAGGACATGACATCCTTAGTAAGGACACGAGGAGAAAGTTGACAGTTCCATTTTGCATATAATCCAGAAAACTGGATATCAAGGATTGGTATCATTTACCAAGGACTGATAACATGAACAGACAAATCGTCAGGTTATAGTTGCCACTCAAAGACCAACTTGAGGATAAGATGTCCTCCACTGTGAATACAAGAAGGGAATATCCCTAAAACGACCTTTAGGACTCGCCTCGAGCATTGCGAATTCCTTGTCGTACCATTTGGCTTAACACATGCATCGACAATATTCATGGACCTCATGAATCGAACGTGTAAGCCATACCTAGATAGATCATGATTACATTTAGTGACTACATTCTTATATGGCCAACGACCAAGGGAGGTCGTGAGCAACAGCTGCAATTTACCTTGCAACTCTTAGAGAAAAGAACAGTTATATGCTATGATGACGAAAAGCGGATTTCGAATTCAGAACTTTAAGATACGTGGTGGATAAGAACGAGATTCATGCCAACCCTGCAACCAAGAGCTAAGGAGCTAGAGTTGCAATTATGTGATGCTTTCCGACAAAGTCTCGATTGTACGTCGATGCAACGAGACCACAACATTGCATACGCGGCACATTGATTAAGGAATCATAAGAAGAAACCTTGAGCTAGATACAGTAATTGCGCGCCGCAAACTTGACGTCACTACCTGAAAGAAAACGCTGCACGACCTTTACTGAACACAAGGGTTGCAGCACGCCGTTGATCGTAAAAACCTGAATATTAAACTAAGCTACTGAACAATGCAGACTGTATGAACACGATACGTGCTTGTGTGATAAACTTTGATAAAAAGTTGGAACACTCACTTGCCCTTAGTAGAGTCTTCCTACAATAGTATTTATCACACCGCCGTTTAAACCGCTTCGTGTGAAGCTTTAGATGGAACATAACAAATCGATCCCCGTCGTGTTGATCAGAGACCGGGAATAAACAATCTACTGACCCGCGTTGGTCCAGGAAAACCAGAGGCAAACCGTTTAGATATGTGAACATATCAAGGCAGCCCGCAGAATACAGAAAGATTGCGTCGGTGAGCGGTAGAAATCGTAAGAATTTGAGACAAGAAGTATGACTAAAATGAGAGCCTTGCCTAGAGAAGGCGTAGTGTGATTTGGAAAAACGAAAAGGTTGAATCCCCGGTGTAGGGATCAGAACCATTGTTCACAAGATGAAACTTCCAGAAAAAGATCAGCAGTGACCGCGACACATTCATGTGTCTAGTCTTTAGAGGAGTCTGACTCAAGGAACAGTCGTTGTTCCCATAAATAAGATTCACGTCAATGACAAACGACAAAATTACTATAGAAACCTGTTAAGGTTTCGGACCAAGAGTCCATAATACTATAGAAACCTGTTAAGGTTACGGACCAAGAGTCCACAAGATGCAGAAAAGACATGATTGATTTACTTGAGTACAATAGAATTCATAACATGACCCAGAATTACAAGGGAACATGAAGACAAATCAGGAATTTAAGTGACCATATTTGATTCACAACTCCCCTGCGACCGATGGCATCGCTTGAATTTCGAGACGAAATTCTTTTAACAGGGGGAGACTGTGACAACCGTCACTTTTCCATACATTCCGTACACTAACTAAACAGTAATCTGTGCTTTAATGACTGTGCATGATCTAGTTTACCAGACAAATAAATTTCTGAATTCCATGCAAGTGAATTCATGCACGTTTTATACTACAAAATATTGCTTTATGCATTAACGAGAGCGTTGCGTCAGAAATACTAGTAAACTCACCGGTAAGACACAATGTGTCAACAGAACTGCAGAAGCAGTCAGACATCAGAATTGAGGCCTAGGTGTAGGTCCAATGTGACACCCCGTTGAAACGTTCTCACCGGCTTGACAGTGGCTGCCTTAACTTTCGGGACGAAAGTTCTTAAAACTTGGGGATAATGTGACACTTCGGGTTTTCCCGAGCAACCTTCTTGTATTAGCGTTTGTGTACTTATATATTATTAAATGGAAATCTGTGAATTACCTTGGTGTGCTGCATGATCCTTGTATTAAGTTATATGTATATGTATATATATGTATGATAGTGAACCGAGACCATAATCAACCCGACTCGAGACCACTCAGTCTCGAGTGAACAGTGTAACAGTTGGGCCGGTTGGGCCATGCTTCTCCTTATCCCACTCGAAAACCCACTAGGGTGAACCGACTTAGGGCTAGTATATAACTCATGCTCCTAGCCAACCTTGCCATTTCTTTGGACAACTCACACTCACTCTCACACATACTCTCCTCTACACTCTCTCTCTCTAAAAACCCTAAACCTCAACACTCCACATCTCTCGGATACAACCGAAAACATCAAAGGCCCACGGATCGGCTCGTGTTCTTCACTCGAGGATCTCCTTTCATCAAACTTACTCGTTTTCACACTCTTAACACCTCTAACCAGTTAGTTTCATGTTTTAATCTATGTTCTTTGCAAAACATTTGGTAAAGGTGTGTGCTTGATGAATAAAACACATGTTTAGTTTAGATGGCAACTTGCATGATTTTGTATGATAAAGATGTTGATTAAAAGATGTTATACATTGTAACTATTAATTGTATATGATTGTATGATCTAATGGGATAAGAGTAATTAGATGATGTAGGTTGTTGTTTAAACATGATGTGCATAGTCTTTCTTATGAAAAGTGCATAAATATACATAGACCTAATGTTGAACCGTAAATGATGTGTTAGAAATAAGGCCATTGATGTTGACTGAGTGGCATTTTGAATTGGATTCATAACTGGCTTGAATGAACATGCTTGCAAAATGATGAACATGATGAATGTGTAGAAGGAACCGCTTGAAGATCATGTAAATATTTGAAATATGCTTTGTTTGATCCATTTGATTAAGGTATTAGACAAGAAAACATGTTTATGTGTTTTTATTGGATAGTACACAATTTCATGCACATGAAATTCTATTGGATAGTACATCTGAGGTTCTAGAAGGATCTCCAAATCAGGCAAACAAGTCGAGACACCCAGTCTCGACTCGAGACCACCAAGTAACAACTCGAGATAAGCTTCAAAGACTCGAAATCAGCAAGGTCTCGACTCGAGATCTCATGATCTTGACTCGAGACTGAACTCGAGACCTCTGAGGTTGCGACTCATACTTGCATGACTCGAGACCACCCAGCTGCAACCCGAGACCACTTGGTTGCGACTCGAGACCTCTCGGTCTCGACTCGAGACCACCTTGTCTCGAGTGGGCTACTTGTCTCCGTTATTGGGCCAAAGTGTATGGACTGTTCATGCTTGTTACTGTTTGACTGGACTATGTGTTAACTATTATTGTTTGACTGTGCAATTATTAGAGCATGCCCAACGACTCAAAACTGTATGCATACTATGTGTTAGATACGTGTAGGATATACGTGACTTCTTTACACCCAAACCTGACCCATACTGGTAACCATGTTAGGACGTGGTGACCAGCATACTAGACCAAGTAAACTGTCTACCGAGCAACCCAAGGTGAGTTCACAACTATTAAAGCATGCGTTCCCGGTGGTTTTGGGAAAAGGAAACTTAAACAACGCTATCCCCTCGTAAGGGATACAAACCTACTTTCTTCCCCTTAAATGGGACTCTTAGTTAATTACTGTTTATATGGAAATGCAACAAGCAACACTAAACGAAACTCTATCACTCAAGTCCCTACCATTTAATACCGATTAGTCGCCGGGGCCTGGCGAACGGGTTATTAGTTAATAGCGCTATTTAGGTGTAACCAGCCTCACACCGACCCTTGTTACTGGGAACGGGAGTGAACTAATGTACTCTGGCAAACCGTCAACGATGATAGAACATTGACAAATGGGGCACTGCGGAAACGTACGGTTAAGTAAGTATTCGGTATTGTAAAACTGTTTAGTCGCTTGCTTATGGGGTAGCTCCCCATGGCATGTATAAACGGATAAATTAACTGGTGAAACAAGTTTTTGGTAATTAAAAACTGGACAACTCGTGAACTCACCAACATTTTTGTTGATACCCTACTGCATGCTTTGCAGGTACCTAGTGACTCAGGAGCTTGCAGCTTGGGAATGAGTAGTGGTCGTCTAACCCATGTGTTGGGTTTTAAATAATCTTGAACTATGAACTTTGTTTTGAAACTATTTGGTTTATGCTTCCACTGTTTACTTAAACTAATATTTGAACTTAAACTTTTAGAACTTCAAACTATGGTGTTTACTAACTATTGTCGTTGGTGAACGTTTTTACTATTAACCAATGCTTAGTATAATTGGTGGCTGGATACTCGTCAGTCACGCCCCCAAGCGGTGGTACTCCGCATGTGGATTTTGGGGGTGTGACATCCAACGTCAAGAATACATTAAAACCCAAGAGTACATACAAGGGTTAACATATAGACATCCCGGAAGCTAAAATAAGCACTAGAAAGCACCCGAAACGCACTTTAAGTGCAGAATTTTAGTAAATTCAGCTATATTCAGCATTTTGACACTGAAATATTATGCAAAAATTACGATTTATCGTCCAGAATACTTCCCTAAGTGTCGGGAATTAAAAGTGTCACAAAAGATACCTGAAAGACACTAAAAGGTGCAATTTAGCACTTTAACGAACCGGTATCTAACCGAACAACCGGACATTACCCGGAACACAAAAATAATGCTAAAAACATTGCTCTTATTTTTCTAAGCTAGTTAGGGTCCCCGAACACCCTAACACACTATATAATTAATAATACACCATAAACCACTAACTTAGCACTTGATTTCTAACTAGATTGTAACTAAATACTTGAAACTCAACCAAGCACCCCCCCCCCCCCCGTTGGGGACGGTTACATGGGGACTCACCACCCCATGATTTTCTTGATTATTTAATTGGATATGCTATGTACTCTTGAAACATAGTATCCATTAGACAAAGAGGAGTTGGGAAATTATAAGAGTGACCAAAGGACTAGACTACACTCATCACCACCATCACAACACATTCAAACTCTCTCTTCCTCTCTTCTCTTGTTCGGCCGAAGCCAAGCACAACCATCATCATCATTCAAGCTTCTTCATGCAATCTCTAGTGATCCAAGGGTGTTAGTGATCATACAAACAAGCTTGGTGTGTTCGGAAGCTCAATGACCTCTCTCGTCTTCTTTTAACTACCACTTTTCTACACTTGAACTCCCCTAGCCTTGTGCTAGTGGTAAGTCTCTTAGATCTTCATCTTCTTCATGTTTTTGATGGTTAATAGTTAAAGAATGATGAAATCTCAAGAAACACTAAAAACATAAACAAAGTCTTGAACATAAACTAACTTAGTGATGAAGCATGGTTAAAATGATGAAGAAATCATGATATTCTTGTGTTGTTACACTTGTTGGTTATTGTTTACTCATGTAGTTGATATGGATCATCATATGGACTTGCTAGATCATGATTAAAAACATGATCTAGCAAGATGTGAAAGTTAGAAATGTGTAGGATGATGGAATCATCCACACATAAACTATGAACTTGAATAAATAAATGTTTTTCTTGAAAAATAAAGATCAAAGTAGGTTATAATCTTGTAGATCTAAAGATCCATGAGTGGTTTTTCGAAAGAACCAAGTGAAAAATATGAGTTTTGTTAAAACTTGGATCTTACATAAACTTAACACATTTTTGGAGGATAAACAAGTGTAGAAACACTTGTGTAATAAGAAAATTTCACAAAGAAATATTTTTAGAAAATATGACTAGAAGTTGTGAAATATTGTTTAGAGTGTGATTGTTGATTGTTGATGATGTTTTAAAAGAAAATAAACACATGTTTTGAAAACATAAAAGAAAATAAACACATGTTTTGAAAACATGGGAAACCTCCATTTTTAGGGGAAACTCTGTCAAAATTTTTATAAATTTTGACACTTAGAAGAATATAAGTTTTGAGAAACGCATTCCCTAAAAATGTGTCTAAAAACATTTACCAAGGTTTCCCTAATTTTTGTATTAAGAAATGATGATTTCTTCAAGAATAAAATTGATACTAAGTATGTATATCTTTGAGAAAAATATATATAATTATTGATCACCGAATTTTGTGCTAAGTGTATGTAGTAGGTATTATACTTGATAGTGTATTAGGACTTGAAAATACACTAAATACTCCTAAGGAGTGAAGATACAAAAATACACATACAACATACTTAGACAAATACAAGATACTTATATTTATTTTTGAAGAAAATAATATAAGTAAGACAATAGTTAAAAATATAAATTATTCTTTCACACAAGGACACATATACAAAAGATAGTGACTTGTACTTGTGCGATACAAGTCTAGTGACTAATGTTAATAAATATGTTTAGGTCACGACGCTAGATAGGCAAACCCGGTGAAGTTTACGACGCAGGAACACAAAGTTGTGAGTTCATGCTCCCCCTTTTCTTTAACTGTTTTTGGTTTTATAACTCTCGGGGGTGAAATACATGTTACAATATTTACAAATGGTATGATACAAAAACAAGAAGCACCCTTGGTGAGTACGAGTACCATATGATGCGTTTTAAGAAATGCCTATGAAATACTAGATCATGTGAGCATAGACTTAATACTAAAAATGCCATAAATTCTTGGTGAAAACTAGTACAAAGAAATGCTAAAAATACCATAAAGTCTTGGTGAAAACTAGTACCAAGCCACTAAAAACATTCATTAATTAGGGACGAGGGTTAGATCTAACGGGTACGGCCGAACCCCACTCATGGTCACAACTGGTACCTAGCAGTGCTTCGGAGTCCCAGTCGAGGTTAATCGACACGGTCGAGGTTAATCGACACAGTCGAGGGTAATCGACACAGTCAAGGGAAATTGACACAGTCGAGGTTAATCGACATAGTCGGGGAAAATCGACAAAGGTATGAGCCATTACGAGTGCTCCCTATGAGCCATTACGAATGCTCCCTAGGAGTCATAACAAGTACTCCCCATGTCCTCACATGCCTTAAAGTCTCTCAAAGATTTTACAAGAATACTTTATTGGTACAAGAATTGTATCACAAGAATACTTTATTGGTACAAGATTTGTATCACAAGAATACTTTATTTTACAAGAATATGTTATTTCACAAGAATACTTTATTTATACAAGATGCACACCATGTTTCATACAAGGTATGCAAAACGCATGAACTCGCTCAACTTTTGTTGATGTTTTTTTTCCAAAATTACATGTATTTCAGGTGAAAGGATGGATCTTGGGCGCGGGTGTCGTAACTAGAAGTAGACTTCAAGTTTAGATGTCATCCACTTTTGTTGAATTGCAACCTAGACGAAGGTTGTGTTTTTAAAACTTAAATAACAAGTATTTGTAATACTCAAATTTTCATGAATGGATGAACATCGTTTTGATTATGTAGTTGTTTATTACGATTGAATGCAATGATATTAAACCAGTCACACATCATACGCTTCCGCAAAAGACAGGGTGTGACAGAATCTATCACGATGGAGCCCAGCTTGTGAATAAGTCGAATGGGATATTCCACTTTCTGGACCGAATTTCGATCCCTAAGCGGACCAATTTGCGACAGATTTTGATGGATGAAGCCCACAAATCCCGGTATTGTTGGATCGTTGTTTGACCCGATTGAGTCGTTCAGAAGAGTTGTAAGTCCAGTTCAAAGGCGGAATCAGAGAACTAGACACCGAAACAGCTTGATACTTTAAGATCTGTCAATTATATTGCTTTTAACAATGTTTACAACCTGACAGAAAATCGGCAGCACTTCGTTACACTTTCAGAGGTTGTGTGTCAAATGAACTAACAAGTGCCCCTTATATACTAGTGTTAATTTCGCTTTAATGTACCTGCCATATAAGCGAAATCAGATGTTATGATTTCGCTTATATGTCATGTACATTAAAGCGAAATCAGCTCCTTAACTTCTAATCTTTGACTTTCAAACTTTGTGCACTGGATATTCTAACCTATCCTATTTCAACACATGATACAAGACGAAGTCAATAGACGCAAGTGCACTAACAGGTATTCTATTCATCCCAGTGCCGAGAAAATGTACCAGGACCTCCGCTACAAGTACTGGTGGCCGGGCATGAAAAGGGATATCGCTCTCTACGTTGGAAAGTGCCTGACTTGCTCGAAGGTCAAGGTCGAGCACCAAAGACCCTCTGGTTTACTCGAACAACCCCCGATTCCTATGTGGAAGTGGGAGAGTATAGCCATGGACTTCATAACAAAGCTTCCGTGCACGCCATCAGGTCACAACAGCATCTGGGTTGTTGTTGACCGTTTAACCAAATCAGCTCACTTTTTACCTATACGGGAAGTCTACAAGGTAGAACGCTTAATCTGAGTACCGCATTCCATCCTCAAACTGACAGTCAGATTGAGAGAACGATCCGTACTCTTGAAGACATGCTCCGTTCGTGTGTTATAGACTTTGGTGGTAATTGGGATACATACCTACCGTTGGTCGAATACTCGTATAACAACAGTTATCATTCTAGCATTCAAATGGCACCATTCGAGGCTTTATACGGAAGCAAATGTCGATCGCCTATTGTGTGGCACGAGATCGGTCACTCGTAATTAACCGGTCCTGAGCTATTGCAAGAAACGACCGACAAAGTCCTCCAAATAAGAGACAACTTGCTGAAAGCTCGGAGTCGTCAGAAAATCTACGCCGATAGACGACGCAAGCCCCTTGAATTTGACGTTGGCGACTACGTACTCCTAAAGGTATCACCTTGGAAGGGTGTGGTCAGATTCGGCAAGAAAGGGAAACTAGCGCCTCGATATGTTGGACCTTTTAAGATTCTGGAAAGGATCGGAAAAGTCGCCTACAGACTCAAACTACCGGAGGAGCTTAGCAACGTTCATTCGACTTTCCATGTGTTAAACCTCCGAAAGTGCTTGGCTGGGCATGATTTAATTGTACCTCTCGATGATCTCCAAGTAAACGAAAGACTACACTTCGTGGAGAAGCCTGTTGAAATCATGGATCACCAAACCAAGCAGCTCAGGCGCTCGCGCTTTCCTATTGTGAAAGTCCGATGGGAAGACAAACGAGGCGCAGAGTTCACTTGGGAACTCGAAAGCGACATGAAGGCGAAGTACCCGCAGCTGTTTGTTACGGCTTCGGCCTAATTTCGGGACGAAATTCCCTCAACTAGGGGAGGCTGTAACACCCCGTGTTTTGGAAGTCAAAGTCAAAGTCAAGATTGAAGTCAAAGGAAGAAAAGATTTCTAATTGCGATCTGTCTCTCCTTGCTCAATTCCTGTTTTGACTTCTTTGACTTGTAATTAGTCTATTTTGTTATCGATTTAGTTGTATTATGTGGTGTATCTATTAATAACCGCCTAGTAACCGATGTTTATCGCATGTTTAATCGATTTATCGTATATCGCAATCGCGCTCGCAACTCGAATTACGCATTATGGTATTGTTATACGTGTGTGTGTGCCTTATGTGTTACTTGTGCATGTTTATTTATAAATGTTATGGTGATCAATCGAAACTCAATCGCAATCGAATCGTAAAACGCTGAACGAATATGAAATAAGGACGCTTGTATGTTGATATAGTAGTTGGGATTAAAAGTAATTTGACTAGGAAATTCTATCGCATCGCCACGCTCGCAATTGCAAATCGAAACGACAAGACTCATCTCACCGAACACTCGAATCAGGTGTCCGACCGACCAGCCCCTCTCCTTCCCTTCCTTTTTGGGAAACCCTATAAATACCCCCTGTCACCATCATACTTTCCACTTTTGGCAACTCTCGTCCGACCAACTCATCTTCCCCACTTTTCTTCAGATTTCTCACGATTCCGGTAAGATCTCGTCCTAAATCTTGTACTTTCTTAATCTACACGCACTCCTACGCCTTGCTATCTTTTAAATCTTAACTTTTAACCGTGAAATCACTAGATTTGAGGTGTTCTAGGATGATGTCATAATGGTGTTCTTAGGAACTTCATGTTTTGGCTTCAATCCACCAAGAATAACTTAGATCTGAACGATTTCCATACAAACAAACAAAGATCTTGCATAGATCTAAACATATTCAAGATGAAAAAGGATTGAAAGAAGGTTTTCTAACTTTCTTTCAACTCTTTTACACTCAATGCCTCAAAACCGATAGACTCGGAGCTTGTTCTCACCTTCCACTCTTGCATGTTGAAGCGTTGCATCAAGATCTGGATTCTATTCACGAGATTACCGATTTCGGGTTAAACATGGAACACCGTCTCGAACAGTTAACCGACCGGATTTGGGTGATTCCTGTCCGATCAGGTTACTAAGTCGTGACGAGGTTTCTGTTGTCTAATGCGTTATCAAATCATCTCGATAAAATAACAAACTATCAGAATGACCAAGGAAGAAGAAGAACAGGTCGACAAGGACGGAGTGCCGTCCGATCGGACCGCTGTCCGAACGGACAGCCACCCGAACGACCGGTCACCCGATCAACTTGCATCCTGGCCCCCACACTTAACTATCATTCAAACTTCAAGGGTTTTGGAACACCGAACGGATTGCCGTCCGATCGGGTTACCACCCGATCGACCGACCATCCGACTATGTGATGTTTTGGAACTTCATACGTAAACAAATTTTCATCATGATCAATGCACCTGTGTTGCCACCCGATCGAACAACCGTCCGATCGAGTGACAACCTGCTGTGAACTTGTTCTCACAGAAGTGCCCAACCTATCGGACTGTCACCCTATCGAACGGTCGTTCGATCGATTGACCTGAAAGGTAGAGATACTTCTATGTTTTCAAAATGCTACAACGAAAACTTCAAAAGTCAAGCCATCATACACAAACATATCCTTCCCAAAGGAAGAAACAATCCACTCGAAAGGTCAACCGACCGGATAACCATCCGAACGGACTGTCAACCGAACGACCGGCTGTCCGATCGGACTACCATCCGATCGAACTGCTATCCGAACCACTAACACTTGTATCGTTTTACGCGTCGCTTATCGTTATGCTATCGTTCTGATCAGGCTAACCCTACTCTCTAGCGCTTCCTTCAATCCATCAATCGCTGTGAGTATACTCGATCCGTTTTTTCTTTATGCACTTTTGGGTGTTACATACGTTACTTATTCTAAATCAAATCAAACACGCTACGCAATACTTTAACGCTAACCGTTATCGCATGTTATACGTGACTTAATGAATGCTTGTTTGTTATGTTTACACATGGAATGCTTTCTACCTGCCTTAGCAACGATAGTACTATTAGTTTGGACTCAGCACCTGTTCACTCAGGGGTTGTTAAGGACAATTACTTACATGGCTCACAGTGGTGAGTATGTATCGCAAACTACCTTGGGCAGTCAACCCGCAAGCATTGGTATCGATAGGTTCATGTCGACAACTAACATGCCTCATTTCACACTGTGTACGTGCTGGTTATGCGTAACGATTTCGAACTCTATATGCTATTATCAAACTTGTATGCTCACCTTTACACTATGTGTATTGACTTTTACTTTAACGTATGTGGCAGGTGCTTAAGATGCTAGGATGCCTTGTTTGTTGTGTGATGAAATCGAGGCTAGGAAAGAGTCTAGAAACAAAGACAATTTATATTTTTATTTGAAATCTGAGTTGTCGGAATATGATGTGTTTTGAGAACATCGCTGTTTGTAATAATTAGATTACTTTATGGGTTACGGTATGGGATGTAATATTAACTATTTGGTAATTTAGTCGTTATGGAATTTCTCTTGACAATCTGTTTCGCTCAGTGCCGCGCCCCGATGTTTTCGCCATCGGTTGGGGTGTGATAAAAGTGATCAAGGCTGCATCGGCGTCGCAATGAGGTTTAGAAATTAGAATACATGTTTGTTTTCATATATCTTATGATGATTGAGCTTTTTGTTATCAGGTGTTTATTGTATATAATTTTTCATGCTTATAGATGGTTTCTTGATCAAGGCTGCATCGGCGTCGCTCATTCACTGTATCGCATAATTTGTTCGATTGCAGAATCAGATCTGGTAATATTCACTGCAGAATCAGCATATATCTGTACACCCGCTGCAGAAAAGTTTCATTTAGTGCAGAATTGGTCGTCCGCATAACTGATCTGAAATGTCAGTTCATTCATAGAAAGTCACTGCATAATCAGTTCGCTGCTCTGATTATTTTGTTTGTGTAAATTAGTTCGAAATACTTTTGGTGTCACTACAGAATCATTTTGATTACTGAATTCAGCCACTGCAGAATCAGTGTGCAGAATTATTGCATTACATAATTTGAAATTCGCAGAAATCAGTTTTTTTCCCGTGTGTTGCCGAACCTGTTTCAAACAGTTGCAGAATTAATATTCGTCGAATTTTATGCGCAGAACTCCATCTGGTTTTAACTTCATCTGAAGATCGATTAAAGCTATTCATTTGCAGATTACATCCGCATATTTTAAATCTATCACTTAAAACAGTCCTTCGCAGAATCTGTTTATCTATTCAGTGTTTAATCAATACACATCTGTTGAAATCTAATCTGATTCGGGAGTTTGTTTGCTGTTCATCCGGGCGATATAAATCATCCGATCACTAGCAATTCAGTTTTCAGAAAATATGTTAAAATGTCCCTTCTGTCCTCATAGCAGAGACTACTGTGACGAGTCCACATCTTCAAATATTGAGTTATTTTATGACGTAGACTTCAATAGCTTGGTTTATTTCATGGTTGCTCCTACTTTGAGTTACCAGGTATGAAGTACAGAGACTTTACCACTTTATAACTAAGCAGTTAATGTGGTAAAATATCGGATATCGGTCAAGGACCGATATTTAAGATATAGGTTATTGCGGTGGGATATTGGTAAGATTAGCTGGAGAAATCCTTGAGCTTCCTAATGACCATGATGCAAAGCTTCAAACATTAGAGGTTAAACTTTCTTTCCAATAATGCCACTTCGCTTTTTTCTCCTCTTTCACTTACTTTACGTTTATGGACTTACATTATTATCGCCCTTTCTTTTAAATGTTTGTAGGCTGGAAAAATATCATTGTATGCAGCAAGTTAATCTATCAAGGAAGTTAAAAAATTGTTGTTGGATCCAAAGTAAGACATTCAGAATCTTTTTCATTATGCTCCCTTTTTTAAAGTTATACTTTTAGTGGTCTTTCATGCTTCACAACACATTTTGTTTAATACTTAGTCATACCTAATCAGTTAACAAGATGACAGGAGCAGATAAGGCGGCTTGTCACTGATGGTGAAACTCATTGCTATACTGTTTTGCTGTTTTATACTGTTTTGCTATACTGTTGGGCATATTCAGGTAATTATCTTTCTACTATTTCAACGTAAAAATCCTGTTCTTTTATAAACTTTTTTACTATTAAATACTTTGCGTTCATTTTATTTCTCATTGTTCTCCCAGCACATTATAAACATAATAGTCTTGCCTTTTGGCCCAACAAACGTTAGAAGGAAGTTGATGCAAAGAAAACTTCAAATTTCACTGAATTGTAACTTTTTATCATGATGATTTTGATTGCAAATGATTTTTAACTACGTATAAATATTTGTTTCAGGTGCAGTGGATGGATAACGAAGGAAATTGGCTTCTATGAATTCATACTTAATTGATGTTGCAAAAAATATAGAAAAATTTTTGCTCGATTGTATTTAGGTTTCGGTTTATTGTTTTAAAACGATTTAACATTTTGTTATTTATTTGTTATTTACATTGGCTGTTGATGTAAAAATTTTGAATTTATGTTTGAAACCTCTGTTTGGTTACAAACTGAATCTTGAGAAATAGTGATTTGGCGAAACAGAGATTACCCTTTATAAACAGTGGTTGACTTTAGTCAAACAGAGTTTTAGATACCTCAAACAAATGATACACTCTTCTGAAACCTAAAATATATTTATTAACCAGAGGTTTGGTTTTTGAAAACAAAGGGTAAATGTTTGTTCACTTTTGGTCAATCATATGTTTGTTTTTCCTTTTGTAATCTCTGTTTTTGAAACAGAACTTAGGATTTCAAACAGTGGTTTGAAACCTCTGTTTGGTTACATACAGAGTCTTGAGAAACAGTGATTTCGCAAAACAGAGTTTACCCTTTACAAACAGTGGTTGACTTTAGTCGAACAGAGTTTTAGATACCTCAAACAAATGATATACTCTTTTGAAACCTAAAATGTCTTTATTAATCAGAGGTTTGGTTTTTGAAAACAAAGGTTAAATGTTTATTCACTTTTGGTCAATCAGATGTTTGTTTTTCCTTTTGTAATCTCTGTTTTTGAAACAGAGGTTAGGATTTCAAACAGTGGTTTGAAACCACTGTTTGGTTACAAACAGAATCTTGAGAAACAGTGATTTCACAAAACAAAGATTACCCTTTACAAACAGTGGTTGACTTTAGTCGAACAGAGTTTTAGATACCTCAAACAAATGATATACTCTTTTGAAACCTAAAACATGTTTATTAATCAGAGGTTTGGTTTTGAAAACAAAGGTTAAATGTTTGTTCATTTTTGGTCAATCAGATGTTTGTTTTTCCTTTTGTAATGTCTGTTTTTGAAACAGAGGTTAGGATTTCAAACAGTAGTATGAGAAACATATGTTTGAAACCTCTGTTTGGTTATAAACAGAGTCTTAAGAAACAGTGATTTGGCGTAACAGAGATTACCCTTTACAAACAGTGGTTGACTTTAGTTAAACAGAATTTTAGATACCTCAAACAGAGTTTTAATATTAATCAAATGAAAAACTAAACTAAAAATTACAATATCTATACACCTATTTATACTTTATATTAAAATATAGTATGCATAGTTTTCTAAGAAACGACCCGTGTTCAAACACGGGTCTTACCGCTAGTCTACTATAATAAAATAAACCAATTTTTGGACACGTGTCATTCATTGGAGACATCCTCAAATCTATATTTATCTTACATTAACTAAATAAATAAATAATAAATTAATATTAAATCTTATCATACTTTAATAAAATATTATCATTAAATCTAAATTGTTAATTTAATATATTTTTAAAACAAATACCTCTCTTTCCTACTTATCTTATATTAAATATATAAATAATAAATTAATATTAAATGTTATCCTAATTTATTAAAAATATTTTTTTTATTATTTGGTAAACAAAATAATATTTATTCAACTCGTGTAAAACGTGGGGTTTTTAAAAATATAATTTTTATTATTATTTACTATACAAAGTTACATTTATATAACCCGTGTAATATACAAAGTTTTTAAAGATGTAACTTTTTATCATTTGTTATGTAAAATTAGATTTATTCAACACGGGTAATACTCGAGGTTTTTTAAGGATATAATTTTGTTATTATTTGGTAGATTTTTCAACCCGACTATACACGGGTTTTTAAAGATACGACGTTTTTAGTATTTAATATACAAAATCACATTTGTTTAATCTGTGTAATACACATGGTTTTTAAAAATATAACTCTTATTTAGATCTATTCAACACGTGGTTTTTAAAGATGTAATTTTTTTTATTATTTGGTAGATTTATTCAACTCGATTATACACGGGTTTTCTTAAAAATACGACGTTTTTATTATTTAGTATCCAAAATTACATTTATTTAATCTGTGTAACACACATAGTTTTTAAAGATATAACTTGTTTTATTATTTGATATACAAATTACATTTGTTTAACCCATACAATATACGGAGTTTATAAAGATATAATTTTTTTTATTATTTAATATATAAAATTACATTTATTCAACCCGTGTAATACACGGGGTTCTAACCTAGTTTAAATATAAAAAAAACTTTAGCCAAATTCACATGTGATTTTATACTATGAAATAAAATTCAAATTAATGTTTTATTTTTTTATTTTTTTTTTAACGGCAAATCACTTTATTTATATATATATATATATATATATAAAGAGCCAGCTAGAAACTGGGAAACAAAACAGACAATTCAAATTAATGTTAACTAGAATTTTCCGCCCCCCCCCCCCCCCCCGCTTTGTGGGGGAAACCCAATTTCTTTACAAAAGTTTAGCCGACCCATCAACGTCCAAAATCACGCCATTGTGTTTTACAGTTTTCTATATGTTAAAAGTGCCGAGAGCACATCAAAATCATTTACACTAAACCATCATTACAACGTAAGGGAGCACAAAAAGTAGGGTGTGTTGTTCTTGAGACGAAGCGGAGCAATCACCTGTCACTGACTCTTAATATTCATGATACCCTAAGCAAACGACGACCATGTGAAGATTCACCAATTTAATAAGAACTTAACACCCTTGAACGCTTGCCAGAGGCCCCTCTCGGATTCATTTTGGTACATACATAATACAATGTTAGTAAGCAGGTAAACATAAGTGAAAACCATAACATTACCAGGTGGAATGGTGAACAATTAAAAGGCTAACCGCAACCTAGGACCTGCAATTTGGGACCTGCAAATTAGAAGAAAACACCTTTGTTAAACCAGAAATAGGAGAGTTTGGCGTCGATGGGTAACATTAAACAATACATGTTATCACAAAGTGACTCTAAATATAATGCAAATTAATAAATCATGTGTTTGAATAATACCTTTTTTTTGTCTGTGATCATAAAATGATTTTCCCAACAAAAGCGATTTGAATAATAATTCTTATGCTATTGCCTAGCACATTTCTTTTTTCCATCGTTGGCTTGCCTCATACGAACCAAACCAAACTTTGACATGTGATAACTCTAAGCACTTAGCACCCACAAAGTAGAAGAAAGCACACTCAATAGCAAAAAAAAAAAAACTTTTGAGGCACTTATAATAAGGTTGATAAAAAAACAATCTGATGACAACATAGATAACTAACTCTAATACAATTATGTTGTATAAACTGATCAAACGTTTTACATCGAAGAATAACGAAACTATAAAGAAAGTATGGAAAATCTTGACATACTTGCATTCCAAAGCTCCAGTAATCTTGTGTTTAATTTGATGCCTGTTGTCATAAATACATAACGGTTATTTTTGATATGGGCATTAGCATGATGTGTAAGGTTATTAACCAACTATTTCTTATGGCATTAGCTCTGTAATCTCCTTATCGGAATCGAGCTTTGATGCGATTGTGAAACACATGTTACATTGTTGTATGAATGATAGTCGGTCAACTTCGGTGTGCTAAGATATTCTTATTCTCTCGATCCTCACTTTTGTCAGAAGTCTAATCCTCATAAGCTTAAACAAAATAGCCTAAATGTTTAACTTCAGTTTAAACTTCAAATACAAACAAAACGATCTTTTTTATGTTGTTTAACACATGATCAACGCAACAACGCTGCTGATAACCGACGCCAATTTATTATGACCTGATTAAAAAATCACACATGCTTATTATTTAAAATCCCCTCACAAGAATAATCATGGTCTGATTGTCACAACTCACAAGTAAACCAATTGTGTTTTTTTTTCTAATAAACTTCCAACCTAAACTAAAACACTCATAATTCATCACTGTCATACACAAAATCAGCTTCAATCAACCTCAGAATTAGCACAATCAACACACTAATCGAATCTCACTTGTCAGTTTCATCCTAAATCTACAATTTGAAACCCTCATTTCCCCAAATTTTACCCCAATTTCACTCCATATGCTCCATAGATAACAAAATCAAACTCTAAAACCCCTATTTTCCCCAAATCTTCTTTCTTTCTTCAATCCTCCAGACGATACCATCAAACCCATGCAACAGAATAAAGCACAATCAATAACAAAAAAAGGGAAAAGATAATACCTGAGAGGAGAGTTGAGTTTCGCAGTGAACCTTAATAGGGGGCGTTCCTGTTCGTATGAAGGGGCGAAAACGAAGTAGATGAAAGAGGATTGAACCTTCCTGTGAGGAAGACGATAGGAATCCTAAGAATAAGAAGCCGATGAACGACGTAGGTAAGTAGGCACCGTCACCATCATCATCACCGGCGAAGTGGGCACCGAGATGAGGATGCCGGCCGGAGGTGATGGCTCTGTCGTCTTCTGTGTACATGCTAACATTGTAAAACCAGGATGTAAAGTTAAAGACAGGAAATCTGTTCGATTAGGGTTACAGAAGAAACCCTATGTTGTATACTAAAGGGAAGCTTACCTGATGTCGGAGACCGGCGGCGAAGGTGAAGGCGAACGGTGGTGCGTGCGTAGTGGTTCCGGTATGGTTGGAGAAGACGGTTGAGGGCGTGGTGGTCGGAACCAGCAACGGGGATGTGGTGCTGGAGGTGGAGGTTGGTTGGAGGCGGATGTGTGCGATGGTAAGCCTGGCGTTGGGGTTCAGGACGCTGATGGAGGGCGGTGGTGGGAAGGTGTCGATTTGGTGAAGAAGAAGTGAAGAAGAAACTGTTATTTAGGTATTGTGGTTTAGAAGAAGATAAGTTGACGTCGTGACCGTTAAACAACTGTTTCTCAGTCATGTTATGTTTTAATACATATATATGAATTCGAAAGATTATGTTCACTACTTTTTTTTAATATCCCGTATAACTTTATAGGAACTAATAAGCTACATTTAGAAGGAGCTCAACAACCATCATATTCCTTTTAATCGAACGCGTGCGGACATCATTAAAGAGACGTCCTATTTGTGGGTGATGTAGCTCGAAATTTTGCACTCTTAACTAGGAGAGGTGGAGAGAGTGAAGACTTTAACATGACATTGGGTGATGTAATTTTTTTCTTAGGTTTTCAGTTTTTTGCTTACCCGTTTTCTATATTTTTATATCGAAGTTTTCTGTTAAAAATATATTTAAAGAGAAAATGTTTTACGATATATATATATATATATAGTCTTAGGATCCTGTAAAAAATGACATTTTTTGTGAGAAGTGTGAAAAGGCATAAAAAATCACATGTAGACATCATGTTTTGGACTTGGGCATAATGTTTTGGGTTGTTTTGGCAAGAAAAACATCAAACATAACAATTTAAGACACAATACAATTAATTCTAGGCTTAAAACTTAAAACACCAATCCAAGAACGTTAAGAGTGTGTTTTAAGTGTTAAGTAGTGTGTTTTAAATTCCACGCCCATAATACGTTGCATTGTGTTTTAAATTGTTATGTTTGGTGTTTTTCTTGCCAAAACAACCCAAAACATCATGCTTAAGTTCAAAAGATGATGCCTACATGTCAATTTCTATGACTTCTCACACTTCTCACGAAAAATGTCCTTTTTACAGGAACCTCACCCTATATATATATATATATAGGGTCAGGATTTAGAGAGAACGGTGAAAACGATTTTGGAGTTGACATGTGTCATTGATGCTAAATTACACTAAGGGGTAATATTGTCAAAAAAACCCACACACATGAACTGGGTGTTCAAATAAAACACCATAAAAACACCACATTGAGAAAAACGCCTTTAAAATCCCCAGTTAAAAAGCCATAAAACAACGCCATGAAAAACTAAGTTTAAACGCCATAAAACACTCAGTTTAGAAAAACTCCATGAAAATACCTAGTTAAAACGCCATAAAAACACATAGTTCTGAAAAACTCCATAAAAATAACTAGTCTAAAACGCCATAAAACACACCGTTCAAAAAAACGCCATAAAACCCATTTCATTTTTTTTTAAAAGTATATCAACAGTATACTCGTTGAAAAGATAAAAAACGCTGAGTTTTATGGTGTAATTTTTTTAGAAAAATAATCACGTATAAAAAAGTTATTGGCGTTTAAATATGATGGGGGAAATGGCATGTGATTAGCATGTGCACCCCTGTTTGGATCTTCCAATTTTACCCCTCCCGGTAGTTATAAGGTTTCCATTATTTATAAAAATGTCACCGCATCATCTTAGCCACAAATCAAAAAGATCCTATGGCTGAAAATCGTTCTCACTGTTCTCACACTTCAAATCGTTCTCTCCTGGTCCCATTCCTATATATATATATATATCTATCTATCTATATATATATATATATAGGATAAGGATCATTACAGAACACTAATTATTGCGAGAACAAAAAGAACAACTCTAAATCACTAAATTTTGGGATTTAAGATTAATATTTCTTAAATTTTATGTTTCTTACATTCATATGTGTATTATATATACATAAAAAAATCATATATTTTTCCCTACACATACTCTACATACATGTAGATAATTTAGCCTACACATAACCTACATGTGTGTAGGTTATTTAGAAACTGAAGATTTTCATTTTTTGTTTTAAATTCTAGTGTGAGAAACAATAAATCTTACATTTATAACATTTTCATTTACTTTTTAGGTTTTTAGGATTGAAAAAATGAGTGATTCACTTTGTTCTGCGTGTTCTCGCAATATCTAGTGTTCTGCATAGAACCTTCCCCTATATATATATATATATATAGGGTGGGAGTTGGCTACAAAGTTCATTTTTCCTACAAAGTGTAAAAAGTCATAAAACACCGTAATGTCAACCATAAAACACACTTAAAACCCACAAATAGCATAGTGAAGATTACCAAAACACCATATTTGTGGGTTTTGTGTTGTGTTTTGAGTGATAAGGCTTTGATTATCGAATGGATAATATTAGTGTGGTTTATGTTGATTTTCATGTTGTGTTTTATATTCATAGTTGTACAATTGCGTGTTTGAAGTTTTTAAGGACTTTTAGGGTTTGGATATTGTGTTTTAGTGATCTTCACTATGTTATTTGTGTGTTTTGAGTGTGTTTTATAGCTGAAATTGTGGTGTTTTGTGACTTTGTACACTTTGTAGGAAAAATTGACTTTGTAGCCGAACCCCACCCTATATAGGATTAGGTTCAAGAGTGAACAACTTCTTGAGAGTGAACTGTGTGAACTAATCTTGACCGTTGATCATTTTTTTAGATTAAAAGGGTAAGATTGACATTAACAAAGTATCTTTAATTAAAATCCCTTAATTTTCTACTCTCTTAACTCTCTCTCTCTCTCTCTCTCTCTCTCTCTCTTATTTCTAACTATTTCTCTATCATTTCTTTATCCATAGATTTTGTATTAATTTTAGCTTTAATGTTGTTTTTCTTTTATTATCTATATATATATAGATATCATAATATATTGTTTTTAACTTTTTATAATTTTCAATAAATATTGAAAATTTTCTTTGAGATTGAAATTGTAATTATTTTTGGGCATTAACTCTTTTTTTTTTAAATATGTGATGAAGTTATTTATTTTTGCATACATGTGATTTTCGTTTTCATTAATTTCATAGTTTTTATATGAATCTACTCGTGTGTATGCATAATATACTAATATACTATATGTTTTTAATATACACATATGTAACCATTTTTTAATATAATACACAGATGTATAAAAGACTGTACACATGTGTATAAACTAACAGTTGTGTATCTTATATAACCTGATAGTTAGCGAGACTGTAAACTAACAGTTGTGTATCTTGTATAAACTGATAGTTAGCGAGACTGTACACATGTGTATAAACTAAAATCTGTATATCTTGTATAAACTAATACTAGCGAGACTGTACACATGTGTATACACTAACAGCTGTATATCTTGTATATACGGAAACTAGCGAGATTTTAGGGATTTTGATTATATTGTTTAATAAATGCAATTTACAAAAGACGCGAATACCCTTATGTCAATTAATTTAAATGGAGGTTACAACATTATAATTACAATCTTGCCATTGTTTAAAAATCTTTAGATGATGTAATCCAATGGCCCAGATTAGTTCACATAGTTCATTCTCAACCTAGTGTTCACTCTAGAACCCTACCACACACACACACACACACACACATATATATATACTAGGTTAGAACCCCGTGTATTACACGGGTTGAATAAATGCAATTTTATATACCAAATAATAAAAAATATATCTTTAAAAATCTCGTTTATTACACGGGTTGAATAAATGCAATTTTATGTACCAAATAATAAAACAATATATATTTAAAAATCTCATTTATTACATTGGTTGAATAAATGTAATTTTATATATTAAATAATAAAAAAGTTATATCTTTAAGAATCGCGTGTATTGTACGGGTTGAGTAAATTTAATTTTATATATTAAATAATAAAAAAGTTACATTTTTAAGAACCTCGTCGAGCTGAGGAGCGAGACTAAGTTCGACCGTTAGGGATACTAAAGCGGGAGGCTGTGTTATACGGGTTGAACACATGTAATTATATATACCAAACAACAAAAAGTTATATATTTATAAATCCTATGTATTGTATGTGTTGAATAAATCTAATTTTATATACTACATAATAAAAAAAAAGTCACGAAAATATAAGTATAGAACCAGTAAACACCTTTTAAACATTTTTTAAATAGATTCTACCCTTAACTATTTTAGTTTAATAAAATAAATAAATCATTTAAATTAATTGAGTTAGGGCTAAAGGACATAACTTGCAAGGGTTTGCAGACATTGAGTACGTTTTCTGTAATTATTGAAGACAAAGGACACAGTTTGCAATAAGTGACACATATAAAGGACGAGTTTTGTAATTTACTCTATTTTAAAATATTATATATATTATCTTCTAAATGAATTGTTTAAATTTATATTAAATTTAATTGTATAATTATCTTTTAATTGATATTAATTATCTATAAAAATAGATGGCTTCAATGAGTGACACGTGTCCAAAACTTGGTTTCTTTTATTATAGTAGATATATATATATATATATATATATATATATATATATATATATAGGGTTGGGTTCATTGCAGAACTTGCTTTTTATTCAGAACTCGTAAAAACCATTTATAGCCATTGATCTGTTAATCAATGGTTGAAAATAAATGAGGGTATATTTGTAAATAAAGAAACAATAAAAGAGTTTTAACTAAATGAAATAAGGGTAAAAATGTAAATAAACATCAACCGAAATTGAAAATAACCTTTAACCTTATTCTATCCCCTTTTTTTTCTCTAACCTCCTATATTCACGATCATTTTTCAAAAATTGTTGAAGTACTCCATCTTTTTAGGTTTTTTTTTATGAATTGCTTTATATCTCATTTTTTCATAGTTTTTCAATGAAGTGCTTTATATTGCATCGATTAAAAAGATGAAAATTGATACTATATTTACATATATGATGATGTTTAAATAAATGGTAATCCTTAACATACATGTAAATATAATATTTACATGTATGAAAATATATGCACTAATCGTCAGTTTCTTCTAGGTGAATGTCAACTACATATATGTAAATGTTTAACATACATGTGACTGTAGTAGGAACATATATGTTAATATTCACGTTGATCATATATTTGTTCAAACGGGATGTCAATTAACATTTATGTAAAAGTTTTACATAGGTATAAATATAATCTTATCTTACTATACTAATAAACGAAAATCTTTTTAGGACACATGTCACTTTCTCATACCTCTTGTCATTATTTTTCAATTTTTTTATTTCGTATTAAATAATAATTTTAAACTTATCTCCTATGTTTAATAATAATAATATTAAAATTAAATTAAAATGAAAAAATATCAAAGATATCAATACTGATGATCATCAACAACAATATGAATATTTTAAAAAGAATTTTTAAGATTACGTTACACTATTTTAGTTAAAAAAATATATCTAGAAACAATTTGTGGCAATAGTATGATCATCGCCATAGAACCGGTTGATATAGTAAAATTAGAAAATAAAATCACACATATTTAATTTATATCCGTCTAGATTTATCAATAGCATAGTTTTTAGCATGTGATTTTTAACATGTTCTATTGTATCTAGGTTAATTAATAGAACAATTTTTAATATATGATTCTAACATATTCTATTGCATTTTTTTTTCTTTTTATAATTTGGTGAAGAGGTATAAGCCTAAAGTAGGCACTATGAGATACTTTACCTTAAATACTCTACCTTAAATACCCTAAAATCACAAATAAGTAAACAATTAAATACCAAATTCTGCACTATTACATTAAATCTACCTTAAAGTATTCTAAAAACACTAGAGGCGCATACTCTAGAGTATCTCGGAACTTTTTGCTAACATAAAATAAATTAACCATATAAATACCAAATACACATAATTCAACTATATAAATAAAGTATTGAACATAATACAAAATAAAAATAAACTATTCCTCGTCTGAATCTTCTAAATAATGTGGATCTTGAATTGCAATATGTGTCACAAGATCAATGCGAAGTCGGAAATGCGTATATGGATCCATAATGGTTGGATGTGGAAACGTTTTCATAAACGTTGACTAGGCAGGCTAGATCCCATTGGTTAAATAGTACCCACGTTTGTATAAGTGCCCGTTGACATTAAATACCGAGATCATCGTTTGAGAATTTAGTCATAAATAAAAATGGGTATTTGAGAATATGGTGGAAGGTTTCATAGTTTGTGAATGCTATAAAAATAAAAATGGTGAGATAGGTATTTATAATGATTTAAAATAAATAAATTAACTTTTTCAATAAATTTAACGGTCATATGATTGTTAAAAGGTCACAGACCCCCCACTTCACCTTCAATAAAGAGTAGCCGAGCTTCCCTAGCCGTTTGCCTACCTGAATGAGGGGGTGGCGGGGTTGTTTCGCATGCGGCTTTGAAGCTGAGCACCCTTAACCGAGGATGTCCCTTCCCCCTTATAGTCAAAAGTATTCAAGTAATTAATATTTTTTTTATTCCTAATTCGATTTATATCATGGCTTATTTTTTGCCCTTTGCATATGTTTACATATGTATCGTAGATGTGATAATTTCAACTAATTTTTTATGAATAGATTTGTTTGAGTTGTGTTTGATCTCTAGGGGGTAAAATGTTAAAAACACTTATTTTTTCAACTATTTATGAATATTTCATTTATTTAGTTATTATTTTTAAACTTCGGCGTATATTTTTCCGGCTTATTAATACCTATTTAATAATTTATTGATCAAACCCCGTGTAATACATGGGTTTTTTTAACCTAGCTATATAATAAAAAAACCTGTTTTGGGACACTTGTCATTCTCTCATTTAATTGACTAAAATTATTAATAATACTAAAAATAATAATATTTAATCTAAATTAATACAAACTAGATGCTTTACGTATATATAATTTAATAACCATTTTAGCTCCATGGATAATTTTAACAGATTTCACCAATTTTTATTAAAATTCTTATTATTAATAATATTAATTTAATCAAATCTAAAATCTAATCTAATACAATTTTGTATTATCAATAATATTTAATCTAATCTAATAAGAATTCATACGAATTCCAAAGTTGATATTAACTTTCAAATAATTAAAAAAAAATCCGCCTAACATCACAAATGTTTCTGTTAAATTCGATTAATTAATTTGTTCAATAATCACTATTATCTTTATCATTCAGTACGGTTAACCGATTTATCATAATGCAACCTCCCACCTATTCAATTATATGAATTTTCAATCTTATATTAACTAAATAAATAAATATTCAATCTTATCCTACTTTAAATATAAAAAAAATCGGTTAGTTCAGATTAATATTCAATCTTATCAATCTTATCCTACTTTAAATATAAAAAAATCCGTTAGTTCAGATTAATATTCAATCTTATCCTACTTTAAATATAAAAAAAAATCGTTAGTTTTTTTAAATATATTTTTTAATTATTTGGTATATAAAATCATATTTATTCAACCCATGTAATACATGGGGGTTTTTAAAAATATAACATTTTTTTATTATTTGGTAAACAATGTTACATTTATTCAACCCGTGTAATACAATGGTTATAAAGATATTTTTTTATTATTTGGTATATAATATTACATTTATTCAACCCGTACAATACATATGGTTCTTATAGATATAACTTATTTTATTATTAAATATATAAAATTACATTTCTTCAACCCGTGCAATAAAGAAGACTTTTAAAAAGATAATGTTTTATTATTTGGTATATAAAATTCATTTATTCACGGGGTTATAACCTAGTATTTACATATATGAAGATATTCAAACTGATTAGTTTCTTCAAACTAAATGTTTAAATACATTTATGTAAATCTTCAAAACTAAAATTTTAAACTTATCGTCTATTTGAAAGTTTTACATAGGTATAAATATAATATTTACATATATCAAGATATTCAAACTGATTAGTTTCTTCAAACTAAATGTTTAAATACATTTATGTAAATCTTCAAAACTAGAATTTTAAACTTATCGCCTATTTGAAAATTTTAAATTAAATAATTAATTAGAAAGTCTGAGCAAACTTTAGGAAAAAAAATTCACAAGCATGGAAATCTTGAGTGCATTACCATAATGTCAACATGTTTATTCACTCAAAATATAATACAAGGAAAAAATCAACTCCATTTCCCTGTGTACGCAAGTTTTCTGTTTTAAACTTTAAACAGAAATGAGATAAAGGTGTATGTAGATCTAAAGGTGTTTTTGAAATGAGATAAACCAGGTTAAATTAAAAATGTGATAATTTTCTAGGTATAAATTTACTTCAATGCCCCTCATAAATAAAATAATGAAAAAATAACATGAAATAAAATGGGTGGTTGTAAAGAGTTCTGCAGGTTCTGTAAATTTTTTTGGTTGTGAAATGATCTTGATCCTATATATATATATATATATATATATATATATATATAGGAACGGGATCAGGAGAGAACGATTTGAAGTGTGAGAACAGTGAGAACGATTTTCAGCCATAAGATCTTTTTGATTTGTGGCTAAGATGATGCGGTGAGATTTTTGTAAATAATGGAAACCTTATAACTACCAGGAGGGGTAAAATTGGAAGATCCAAACAAGGGTGCACATGCTAATCACATGCCATCCCCCCCCCCCCCAATCATATTTAAACGTTAATAACTTTTTTATACGTGATTATTTTTCTAAAAAAATTACACCATAAAACTCAGCGTTTTTTTATCTTTCCAACGAGTATACTATTGATATACTTTTCGAAAAAAAAAAATGAAATGGGTTTTATGGCTTTTTTGAACTGTGTGTTTTATGGCGTTTTAAACTAGTTATTTTTATGGCGTTTTTCTGAACTATGTGTTTTTATGGCATTTTAACTAGGTATTTTCATGGTTTTTTTTTAACTGAGTGTTTTATGGCGTTTTAAACTGAGTTTTTCATGGCGTTTTTTTTTTTTCTAAACTGAGTGTTTTATGGCTTTTTAACTAAGTATTTTCATGGCGTTTTTCTCAATGTGGTGTTTTTATGGTGTTTTATTTGAACACCCAGTTCATGTGTGTGGGTTTTTTGACAATATTACCCCTTAGTGTAATTTAGCATCAATGACACATGTCAACTCCAAAATCGTTCTCACACTTTTCACCGTTCTCTCTAAATCCTGACCCTATATATATATATATGGTTGAGTTCATTTCAGAACTCTAAATAACTACAGAACTTTCAGAACTCCTAATAAACAATCATTTTATATATAAGTTTTTGTATTTAGGATCTTTTTATCATCTATTATATGTATTTCTTTAATTACATACATGTTAAAAGTAGTTTACAACTGTTTAATTGCGAAAATTATATATATATATATATATATGTATATATATATACAACTGTTTATATATATATATATATATATATATATGTCATAACCAATTACATATATGTAAAAAAACTAGTTTACATATGTGTAATTATAAAATTATATATAGAAAATGATAAAATTACTCTTAACATGTATGTAATCGTAAAAATACACATAATAAATGATAAAATTATCCTAAACATAAAAATATATAAATAAAAAGATTGTTTATTAGAAGTTCTGCGAGTTTTGTAAATATTTATGGTTCTGAAATGGTCCTGGCCCTATATATATATATATATATATATATATATATATATATATATATATATATATATAGGGGAAGGTTCATTTGAGAAGAAATTTAATGTGAGAAGAAAAAGAAGAAATGACATATTAGTAAAATACTATTTCATTTATAACTCATGTCATTAATTTTTAACTCTTTAATTAATTAGTCAAACAAATCATTAATTATCCTACATATAATCTATAAAACCTACACATATCAAATTTTTCCCACATTTACCTACACATTATAGAATTTTATCCTACACAGTCGAAATTTATCCTACACGCCTCGAAATATATCCTACACAACTTGTAATTTATCCTACACAACTATTAATTTATTCTACACTTGAAATTAAGTTGTTGTTTTTTTTAATTTGGAAAAAAATATATATTTTGAAAAGGAGTTACAAATTTAATTTAGTTAGTTATTAAAGTGGAAGAATACAAATTAATGATTTTTGTAAGTTTACCAATATACCCTTATATTAAAATTAAATGCGAATATTAAATGTAGTGAAATGAAGCATTTTTATTGGTTGAAAATTCTTCTTTTCTCTTCTTACAAAAAAATTATTCTCATTTGAACCCTCCACTATATATATATATATATATACAGAGGCGGACCTATAGGTAGTTAAGGGGTGGCGGACGCCACCCCTTGGTCGGAAAAAAATTGGGAAAATTAGTGTAAATTTTGGAAAAAATTGACGTTTTTTCGATTTCGTTACCGCTTATTTATAAAACGTTACCGCTTGGTCGGAATCCTAGATCCGCCACTGTATATATATATATATATATATAGGGGATGGTTTAAATGAGAACGCTAAATATCGCGAGAACCGTGAGAACGAATCAAAAAACCGCGAGAAATTTGTCAAAAACAATTCAAATTCAAAATTTCTTTTTACACTTATCATTATTATTCAAATACAATGTTATAAATTTCATTTATACGTTTAAATTTACATGAATTCGTAAATAAAGAAAATTTACACATGTGTAAAAATTCTAATAAAAGTGATTTTGAGAGGAGAAATGAATTATTTAATGTTGTAAATTCTTTTTTTGATGTTGTATTTTAATTATAACGAGGTTTGTATTAAAAAAATGGTTTTGATTGGTTTTTTTATTCGTTCTCACGGTTCTCGCAATATTTAGCGTTCTCAAGATAACCCTCCCCTATATATATATATATATATATATATATATATATATATAGGGTGGGGTTCTAGAGTGAACACCTGTGTATTTGCGAACTGAGTGAACAGTTCCTGGCCATTGATATATATATATATATATATATATATATATATATATATATATATATATATATATATATATATATATATATATATAGGGGAGGGTTCTAGAGTGAACACCTGTGTATTTGCGAACTGAGTGAACAGTTCCTGGCCATTGATCTACACATGTGTATGGCCAGGATCTCATCATCAAATTGTAAAATACACTAGTGTATTTCAACACCAAATCTTGGCCATTGATCTACACACGTGTATGGCCAGGATTAGTTCACTCAGTTCGCAAGCTACACTAGTGTTCACTCTTGAACCTAATCCTATATATATATATATATATATATATATATATATATATATAGGGGACCGTTAGAATGAGAACCACCTCCAGTTATGAGAACCATGAGAACCACTTTATAGCCTTTAGATCAACTTGATGGATGGATGAGATTAAAAGTAACAAAAACTAATATTAAATAAAATTTGTCTTATTATGTCTTTTATATTTTAATCAAAAAGGGTAGATTAGTAAAATAACTCTTTTTTGTCTTTTTTACTTTATTATTTTTTAATTACTTTTTGTTTTATTATATTAATTTTTGTTTTCTTATATTACTTTTTAGTTTTATTATATTACTTTTTATTTTTTAAAAAGATTTTTTTATTAAAAACATTTTTAAATTCAGATTTTTTTAACAAAAGACAATTTTTTTTTTGCGCGCCGGATTTTGCACGCCGTTTTTTACGTCCCGTTTTATTTTTTTTTAACAAACGACAATTTTTTTTAACGCCGTTTTTTACGTCCCGTTTTAACGCGGCGTTTTTTACGTCCCGTTTTTTTTCGCGGCGTTTTTTAAGTCCCATTTTATTTACGTTTTACGAAAAAAAAATTACGTTTTATGTTTTACGTAAAACTTGTTACGTTTTACGAAAAACTTTTTACCGTTTACGTTTTTACGCGTCGCTTTTTAACGCGTCGTTTTACGTTAAAAAAGTTTACGTTTTACGTTATAAAATTTACGTTTTACGTTAAAAAGTTTACGTTTTACGTTAAAAAGTTTACGTTTTACGTTAAAAAGTTTACGTTTTACGTTAAAAAGTTTACGTTTTATGTTTTTACGTTTTACGTTAAAATATTTACGTTTTACTTTAAAAACTTTACATTTTTACATTAAAAAGTTTACGTTTTACGTTAAAAGTTTACGTTTTACGTTAAAAGTTTACGTTTGACGTTAAAAAATTTATGTTTTACGTATTACGTTAATTTTTTTAATCTTTTTACGTTTTACGTTAAACTTTATTACGTTTTACGTTTTAAACTTTTTACGTACAATTTTTTACGTTTTACGTTTTACGAAAAACTTTTTACGTTTTACGTTTTTACGAAAAACTTTTTACGTTTTACTTTAAAACTTTTTTTTACGTTTTACGTTTAACGTAAAACTTTTTACGTTTTACGTTTTACTTTAAAACTTTTTTACGTTTTATGTTATTTTTTTTAATCTTTTTACGTTTTACGCTAAAATTTTTACATTTTACGTTAAAATTTTTACGTTTTACGTTAAACTTTTTTACGTTTTACGTTTTTTTTCACAAAGGCTTTTTTACACAAAAACTTGTTTACGCAAGACGAACGCACCCATAAATCGCAAAGTCGGTAGGTGTCTCGGATAGATTTTTATCGTCATCGACTAAAGAAAAGAATATAAAAAACCAACAACAACAAAACAAAAGTGTATCTCGAAAAAAAACGGGGTTTGGCTCAGATTTTTTCCGATAATTAAAAGGTTGCAAATGTGGGGTTGCGGGTTCAAAAACCTACCATCCACCATCGTTGCCGCGCCATCGTCATCAAAAATCTAGTTTTTTTTTTTTTGCATCATCGCCACCCATTCCATCATTCAAACATATTCAAACCAGATTCAAACCTGTATCAACTGAGATCAACCCCCCCAAACATCAAAAATCGAATCAACCCAGATCAACCCCGCAAACATCAAAAATCACCAGAA
The DNA here is from genome assembly GCA_030545235.1 of Helianthus tuberosus. NCBI lineage: Eukaryota > Viridiplantae > Streptophyta > Magnoliopsida > Asterales > Asteraceae > Helianthus > Helianthus tuberosus. The sequence goes on from CM060397.1 coordinate 177,387,381, forward strand.
ACATCAAGAACACATAATCATAGTTCACTGATTCAAACAAAAATCACTGATCAAAAATCAAACAAGAACAAACCCACATAGTTCATCAGGCAAAAAATCAAGAACCCCCATCAAACAAGAAACATCAAGAACACATAATCATAGTTCACTGATTCAAACAAAAATCACAGATCGAAAATCAAACAAGAACAACCCCACATAGTTCATCAGGCAAAAAATCACTGATCAAAAATCAAACAAGAACAAACCCACATATCTTACTAGAGAGAGAAACACCCTTCAAAAATCACTTACCAAAAATACAATCGGTATCATCATCATTCATTCAAGAACACATATCAAAAATACCAGCCACTACCCACTGTTAGAACCACCGCCGCCGACCAACCACCACCGTAACCGTATAACCACCGTCGCCGACCAACCACCGCTGACCACCACCCAGCCGTCGAACCGCCACCACCACCACAACATCAAATCGGAGCTTACACCTGGGGGGCGCCGGAAATCGGATGCGGGAAGGGGTGTTTGGCTGGTGGTAGCCGGATAATGTGGATGGGTAGGTGGTTGGTTATCAGTGGTCTGCCGGACATTTTACAGTAGTGGCGATATCGGACCTCAGCTGCAGATGGGTAGGTGGTTGTCGTGATGGAGGTACGGTGGTGGATATGGTGAATCAGAGGTGGAGAAGAAGGTGGGTAGAGAGTGGATTATGATTTTGGGTTTCTTTAGTGCAGTGGATTTGAAGGAGATAGAAAATGGTGAATTATGAGAGAGGAGAGAGTATATAAAAAGTCAGTATCTTTAATTGTGGAGAGATGAAAGATTTGACATTTGGGCTAAATGACTAACATACCCTTTATGTTGGCACAACCTGATTGGTTGAGAGTGGTTCTCATGGTTCTCATAACTGGAGGTGGTTCTCATTCTAGCGGCTCCCTATATATATATATATATATTGATTTAACTAAAAGTAGAACTAAGATGTTTATTTAGAACTAATAACTTCTCTTTGTATTTATCAGGCGAAGGTTCGTAGTGTTTCATTTGATGTGCTCACAAGAGTTAAAATATTATTTGACTAGAAATTTGTAGACTAAAATCAATGAATGGTTCAATGGTTTTCTCTTATTATTTGTCTTTTCCTTGTTATGAAAAACATCCACTCTTATACGCACATGTTAAAGTCTAGGTTGTGTTATGAACATATTGACCCGTTGCCTTGTTAGGTCGTATACCAAGGTATAGAAAAAATCAACTAAACCTTTATTTTGCATGTGTATATATTTATACGGAGCACAACCTTTATATCAAGTTATAACTTTTATGATTACGAAATATAATTTACGTATCCACTTTATGTTCAGTTATCATTAGACCATGTGTAGTGGTTTGGATAAATAAAGCCCTTATCCTTGGGCGTTTTCCGTCATGTGACAGTACAGTCAGCAATGGACATTATTGGCCGTTTTTCTAAAATGAATGTAGTGGGATGTGGGCATTATATTAAAAAAGGATGTTAAACAATTAAATAAAAAATAAACATCCAAAAAATGGTATTAGGCAAGCATAGGAAAGAATGCATGTGATTGGCCAAACAATTGGATGTGTGGCGTGGTTTAAAAAACGCCGGGGGCTTTTTTTGAAAAAAAAGCTAGAAAACGCCCTTGGGGTGAGGGTAGGGTATGACTGGGCGTGTTTGGGGAAAAAACAGGGCAAAAAAGCCCCAGTACACATGATATTATATTTGTTTAGAACATACAAGCTTAATTCAAACTATGTAAAACAAAATATATAAAATAAATAAAGTAAATCGAGACAAAAAAAAAACTACGTGTAAAGTTGATATTTGAGAAAGAAAATCGATACAAGCCTAGTTATGTTCTGTATACATAACGTGTTTAAAATATATAAAATAAATAAAGTAAATCGAGACAAAAAAAAATACAAGCCTAGTTATGTTCTGTATACTTAACGTGTTTAAAATATATAAAATAAATAAAGTAGATCGAGACAAAAAAAAATTACTTTTAACCCCTTAACTTTATACTTTTTACACTTTTAACTCTAATAGTTTTCATCTTTTACATAATCGTCATAATTTTTATCTTTTACACTTTTAATCCGTAGCTTTTCAAAACAGTATTGGAAAACTCTTCCAACTTACTGGCATTCATCCGGATAACATGGTTCCTGGAAACTCTAGTGTACAGTTTTGTCAATACCATTTCATTTGTTGGCTCCACACAATTTACTTTTGCAATTTGGTACCCTTTCTAAACACATTGTTCAATTTGCACCCTTAAAATGCCCTATAAAAGCACCAACTCAAAGGATCCAATCCATCATACCAACGATGGAATTCTTTCATTCATCTCCATCATGACCTTGTAACCCTCTTTGTCTTGTTTTTAGAGAGTTAAGTCAATATTTCTCCTCTTTCACTTCAATCTTCTTCGCTTTTCGCAATATTCGAATTGTATTCAATTATTCATCCCCATCTTCAAGCTCCCTTTAGTGTTCTTTAAGCCGATGAAGAGACCCACCACGGCTTTTCAACCAAGAAGGGGAAATGTCAAAGCTCAAATTTTTGAAGAGGTTGCGAAAACAGTAGTTTACGCAGCCTCGAGAGCATGTGATTTATTCGGTCTCATTAAGAAAGATGATGCTTCTTCCCATGTAACACCACCCAAAACCACGACTTTTGGTGGCCAACTGTGAATATGGAAGGGCTCTTTTGTCTTTTCATAATCTATTTATGAAGGTTTGTGTGCTTTCCATGGGTGATATCCTTGCTTTTTAAAGGTGGTAACCTCATGATGTTTGTAGTAAAAGTATTTGTGTTTTAGTCCCTTCGGTTTTTGAAGAAGAGACTTATGATGATTGTTTCTATAAAAAGTGAAAACAATGTTTGTTTGTTTGTTTGTTTGTTTGTGTGTATTTCTTATTGTGAATCTTTGTTGTTTTTGCCTTTATATAAAATATAATAAATGCTTTTTTATACACGCTTGTCGTTGTTTTTTACTATTTAAAATTGGTTTTGTATTAAGTACGTCGTCTCATCATACTATTATCTATCGGTTCATGTAAAATGTCTTGTATATAAATCCGACAACAAAAGCATCACCTTGACATTATTCTTAAATAATGCAAAAAGTGATATTATCTTATTCCTCTTTATGAAAAAAGAAAAACAAGAAAATGAAATCACCTGTCTTTGGCAATTGCTACGGGTTTAAATTCGAAAGGTGTATTGAGTAGGGCGTTCATCGTGTTTTCAATGATAACTATTTTTTTTTTAAATGTGTGAATTATTCGCGAATGTTGGGAGGTCTAGCATATGTTGTCTTAACCAATTCCGCGCTAGCGTACAAGAGATCCCCAATTTAAACCAATATAAATAGGTGGAACTTAAATACTCGTGACCATCACTAGAGCACTAGTGATGGTTTTTCAATGACGACTATTGATAGAAAACCAACATCAATAGATTCAGGTCTTTTAAATCGGATTGAGTATAAACACGATAGAAAACCAACATAAATAGATTCAAGTCTTTTAAATGGGATTGAGTAAAAACTCGATTATATATCGAGTAGTACATGACTTGGGAGTTAACAAGTACTATAGAACTAGATTTAAGCTCCCCCGCGTTGCGGCGGGGGCGTAGAACTATGCCAAATTGCACTAATGTCACACCAACGTCAGTGACTACCAACACTGAGTCGATCCAGGACCCGCACGCTGCGACGAACTTGTTAAACGAAAAAAATAAATGTAAAACATTGAACCACACATGCATGTTGCGCCGTGTTAACTTGCATAATTTTGAACAAAACAAAAAAACGTTAAACGACACACGCACATCGTGCCGTCTTAACTCGAAAAATTTAGAACGAAAATTTGCGAAAGATGAAAAGTATAGGGACCAAAGTTGAAGGTAAAATAATATTGTGAGGTTAAATTGAAAATAATGAAACTTTTTGAGTTAAAAGTGAAAAAAAAAACAATTTATATGGGTTAAAATTGCAAAACATAAAAAGCTTTTGGGTTAAAGTTAAAAAATCAACTTTTTTTTTTTTGAAAACCACCCAAAACATAAATTACAACTACTTATGCACAAAATTGTTTCTAATTTATGGAATGTAAATGTAAATTTTGAAAAATTGTGTGACAGGGCATGATTGTATCATTATATTTTATTCATTAATTTTTTTATTAATATACAATAATTCGTATATGCCTTTAAATAAACTATGATTTAGTGATACTAAGTTGTCTAAACTTCTTGCCTTGAATAGCAAACTTAAATATTGTGGTGTTACGAAAGGTATGATACTTTTTTTTAATGACCAACGAAAAAGACTTGAGTTAATTGTTATTTTTGTCTCTGTGGTTTGGTGGAAAATGTCAATTCAGTCTAAAAAAAATTTGTGTCACTTCCGTTCTCAACATTTTTGAAACGTGTTACCTCAGTCCAAAAAGATAACGCCTTGCGCCAGTTTTGTCCTCAACGTTTTTAACGGAACGTTATCTTTTTGGACTGAAGTGACACGTTTCAAAAATGTTGGGGAAAGAAGTGATGCAATTTTTTTTTTTTTTTGGACTGGAGTGACATTTCCCACCAAACCACATGGACGAAATTGACAAAAGACTTTTATAAAAAAGAAAAAGCCGTCTTAGCAAGCCACTAACTTCAAATAGTACTTACCAAACAAAACAAGGAGGACCAAAAACATTAAAACTTAGGGAAAATCACGAAAATAGCCAAGTCAACGCCGTTTTTTCAATTTTGGCCAACTGACACCCCTCGCCGAGCCGCTGAAATGGCACAAGATTTCCCTTTAACGGCCAGCCAACCCTTGATAGCCACGTGTCCGACAAAGCCTGTAACGGCTTGAGGTTGCTTCATTAGACGCCACGTGTCCGACATTGTGGAAAGATCTTAGCCAAGCCATTACAGTCGGCTGCCTTTGAAAGATCTTAGCCGAGTTCTTTCCACGAGCCAAGCCGTGTACTTAGGTTCCAGCCGAGCCGTTACCCGTACACACGTGGACCCCACTTCTGCATGCCAAGCCGGTTCAGCTGACTCCGAGCCGGTTCGCTTAACTGTCCAAGCCGTCTCAACTGCTCCGAGCCGGTACACCTGGCTCCGAGCCGGTACAGCTGCTCCGAGCCGTTTCAAGCTGTGCTTCGAGCCGGTACAGCTGTCTAATCCACGCCAAGCTTGACTAGTGGTTATCTCAACTTGGAATCTTTGTCTAAAATCTTTCACTATTTCATTACAACGATATATTCTACCATTGTCTTTTAAAAGTTCTTTTAAATAGTGAGCAACAACCTTTGGGTTTGCCTGACGAAGGTGTGGGTACGTTAGCGTCTTCGAGCATGTGTGTTTATCGTTAAAACTCTTAACAAAAAACACCCCACTATCCCCAAAACTGTATGCACGAAAACGCCAAACGCATCCGTCCACCAAACATGACACTTCGTACCGTGTTTTAGAAGATCTATCTACTTTAAACTCAAAGCGTTCTAACAAACATTTTTTTCCCAACTGAAGTTTCATGTCTTCTTTGTTATTAAATACGCGCCCTTGTTCAAAAGTAATTGATGAAGATGGCAAACAATTTTCAAATGAATTATCAGGAGTTGGCTGGTAGTCGTTTAAAACATCATAATTTTCTTCATCAGTACATAGATTCAAATCAGGAACTGTAAATTTTTTTGTAGGTGAAAAACTAGATGACCCAGCACAAAACCCTTCAACAACATATAATTTATAAATTTCAAAAATATTTTCCATAGCAAAATTATAAAACATTACAACATCATCATCGTTTATTATATCGATTGGATCACTAAAGGAAAACAAACGATACGATAACTTCGTAATGTTTGTAGAACTACACATGTTTGACACTTTACTTAGAAAAGCAGTCTATGAAAGGTTGGGTTCAACTTCTAAACCACGTCTACTTGAATCAGCATCAGCAACATACTCCAACTTTCCGTTAACGATTTCCCACTTTCCGCCGGTGTATACAACCAAACGAATCTTCATAATTCTAAGTTGGTAAGTTCCTTAAAAAAGCTAAATATAAATCAGACAAATATCTCCAAAAATATAAATCAATAAAATAATGCAATGAAACGGCTCGGACACGTTGAACCGGCTCGAAGCACAGCTTGAAACGGCTCGGAGCAGCTGTAGCGGCTCAGAGCCAGGTGTACCGGCTCGGAGCAGTTGAGACGGCTTGGACAGTTAAGCGAACCAGCTCGGAGTCAGCTGAACCGGCTTGGCATGCAGAAGTGGGGTCCACGTGTGTACGGGTAACGGCTCGGCTGGAACCTAAGTACACGGCTTGGCTCGTGGAAAGAACTCGGCTAAGATCTTTCAAAGGCAGCCGACTGTAACGGCTTGGCTAAGATCTTTCCACAATGTCGGACACGTGGCGTCTAATGAAGCAACCTCAAGCCGTTACAGGCTTTGTCGGACACGTGGCTATCAAGGGCTGGCTGGCCGTTAAAGGGAAATCTTGTGCCGTTTCAGCGGCTCGGCGAGGGGTGTCAGTTGGCCAAAATTGAAAAAACAGCGTTGACTTGGCTATTTTCGTGATTTTCCCTAAAACTTATCCGGCTATCTCAAGTCAAATCGCCCTCTTTAACTCTGTGTTTGACCCACACGTAGCTTATAACTTTTGTCTCTTCCACAACTCTAGACAAAAAAGTATCACACTACGAGGCCATGTGGCGTAGGTATTTCAATATTTTAAATAGCGGTATAATCCGGCAAGTTACACTGGTTAAACCGGATACTGGACATGGCCTGGTATGATAAAGGCTGGTAAAATCCGAATACGGTATGTCTTATGTATCGGCGGTAAATCTGGTACTACGGTTCAAACCGCTGAATCGGTTTGCATTATCTTAAAATTTGATTTTTATTTTATTAAAATACAATATTAAGGTAATACTGACATTCCATATATCCGGTAATTAACCTAATGTCTTCTATTCCAATATTCCATAACTGTTGAAATTTCATCTCGTTCAAGGTAATATTATTTATAACTAATACATATGCTCTTAAAATGTTGACTAATTTACAAGAAAATAATTGTTTTTATATGAAACCATGATTAGTTACATAAATCCTCATTGAGATGGATTATTTTTTTTAAATGAATTTGTATTTTAGGAATTAATTGGGTTAACTGGTAGCCCAATTGAATCGTTTGATACAACTTGGTTCAACGGTTGAACAATTTCAGAGACCAACCTAATACGATTGAAAAACTGGTTTTAAAAACATTGAGGTATTTATCTATTATAGCTTACCATATGCTTGATGTGAACACACAAGTGAAAAGTGATTCACATATGAAAAGGTGATACGTGAGTGGTGATTTGTGCAAGACAAGATTTTTTTTAACGGCTAACTAAATCATCGGATAAGGATTCTGGGATGTTCTCAATCGAGCAAATGCATCCTCTCCTCCATAACGGTCAGAGTCGGATGTATACCCGAGCCATCAAGCCACCAGTTCCGGAGAAAACCCGCCCGCCCGAAGGCCAACGGCGGTAAAACCCGATTCAGCTCGGTTTCGAACTGGCGACCTCGAAAGAGGCCTAATTCTAAACTTCATTGCCACCACCAATGTCCTTCAATACTCGGAAAGTATATGTCACGTAAGTATTTAAAAATGATTCGTTTCGTGATTTTCCTAAAAACAAATAATCGCAGTATATAATGCAAGATAAAAATAAATTAATTAAAATAAATTGGTAGAAGACTTTATTGAAAATTGAAAACTGAAAACTTGAAGAAGTTAGAACAGTATAACTTCTGGAAACTGATCACTTACGGGCTTACGGCGAAACATATATACTCTTCGGGTCAACTATAAACATTAAAAATCATAAAAAAAAAAAAACCCATTTAACAACTCATTTGTTAAACGTCAACCATATCGACAAATTGGTTTTCTTTTTATTCGAGTGACTCAATTGGTTGAATAATTATCCAATTAGATTGCCGTTAAAAAAAATCCAATTACACACTTGTTAAAGTTATGAAAGAAATCTATTGAGCTCCAAAAAGAAATTACGTTTTGAGATCGAAAGTTCTATTTCATCATCAAAATCATAGATACAATTTTACCATCCAGGCATCAATTAAGAATTCGACATTATTGTCAAGTGACATGAGATTAGGGGAAGGTTCAAATGAAAACCACTAGTTATCGCGAAAACTAGAAAACTAACTAACTAAAAAAGCCTAAAAAACATATCAATTTTTTTTTCATACCAATTTTCGCTGTTTAAATTATATAAAAAAATATTTTTTCAAAAAAAAAATTTGTAGTGCACATGTGTAATAGTACTACACATGTGAATTATTACACATGTGCATTACAATTTTTTTTTTTGAATTTTTTTTATATATAAAAACTAGCATTTTTTAATAAAAAAATTGTAAACAAAAATTTTGGTGTGTTTTTTTAGGCTTTTTTTAGTTAGTTTTCGAGTTTTCGCAATAAAAGTAGTTTTCATTTGAACTATCCCCTATGAGATTAAGGTTTCCAAAAAATAGGAGAGATTAAGGTTTTAGATCAATAAAGCGATCATCATCAACAACAAATAATAATAGTAATTATTATTATTATTATTATTATTATTATTATTATTATTATTATTGATTCGATCAGGGCCGTCCCTGAGAATTCAAGTGTCTTGTTCGAGCCTGAAATAATGTGCCCTTAGGCCCAGTGACGAAACTTGAAGTTTTAAGTTAGAGGGCCACTATAGAAGTATTTGACATCCGTCGATACACATAAAAATGATCTATTTAAGGTTGAGTTGCAAACAATCTCATCTTCTAATAATATTGACTTATTATTTATAGTCATTTAACACATTTAGTTAGGCCTTAATTCTTGATTTTAGCTTCTTTTTTATGTTCATAATCACCAACTAAGTACTTTTTCATCATATAAAAAACCGATACACCATTGTTGACTTTATTACATAGCAACGAATAATATAACACAACTTAACACTACACTAGCTAGACAATTTGGCCAATTGGTTAAGATTTGAAGATTGTATGTTCTTGGGTTAATCTCGTGTAATATGGGGTCCCTCTAGCACCTTGCCGGTTCGGATCCTGTGTTTTTGTTTTAATAAAAGGCTCAAACTATCTACACACCAAGTGTGTAGATAGCCAACCTAAAAAAATGTTTTTTGTCCTATGTGTATACCCTGCAGTGTCGAGCTGTGGCCAAAGCGCGGCGTTTTGGTCCGATCAACCAGACAAAGACTGACGGGTCTGTTGACCGGACCAAAACGCCGAGCTTTGGCCGCGTTTTGGTCCTGTCAACCAGACCGGGTGTCAGTCTTTTGTCTGGTTGACAGGACCAAAACGCGGCCAAAGCTCGGAGTTTTGGTCCTGTCAACAGACCCATCAGACACCCGTCAGTCTTTGTCTGGTTGACCGGACCAAAACTCCGCGCTTTGATCACAGCTCGACACTGCAGGGTGTGCATATAATACAAAAAACACATTTTTAGTGTGCCAATAGGTAAATAAATGTGCAAATAGGTACACCCTAATAAAATTGTGTTCTCTTAGTGTTTAAAAACACACACACAACTAAATGTTTTAATAAGTTAACTGATAAGTAACATACTAAGAGACGAGAAAGTGCATTCAATATCTACAGGTTTTATCACAGTAGGCCTTCGGGTGATAGGTTTCCTCTGGAATAGTGACTAGCCGGGTAACCAGTGCCGCCTCCTTTTGCCATTGGGTTTACCGATATCAGACTTTTGTTGATTATTAACAAATAAGTATCTAGAAATGATCAAATTTATTTACAAGTCAATGTTAGATGGTATTAGGTCATCATGATTATTAAAAAATAAGTATCTAGAAATGATCAAATCTATATAGAATAACAAAATATTAAAACACAAGGGTAGAAGTGTAATTTAGTAGAGTCAGCGTGAGCTATTTGAGATGAGTTTGTTAATAGGTTGAAAAGAGTCACAATCATTTGAACACAATATTATTTTTATAATTAAAACGATGTGTGTTCAGTAACTTATAACAAAAACCATTAAAACACTTAGACTTGACACCTACATGAACAAGACATTTTATGGGTAAAAATATAAATGTTAAGTATCTGAATTTTTATGATGCACTTCAAAATATAAAACTTTCAAACCCATTTAACCTCATTAGTAAATAATAAATTGCATTAAACATCATTAAAAGCAATGTAACCCGTTTAATTAAATCGTAAATACTCGAAATTTAATATAAACTAGATTTATTTACGTCACGCGTTGCGGCGAAACGGAGCAAATGATAATGTAAAACAAACATCATTTGAAAATGAAGCATGTTGTTTAGAAAACCCAACCATCAGAATCATCTTAATTTATCATCATACCATTTTACAAAACCAAATAAATACTCTATTTTGAATAAAACTCTAATTTTAACAAAACTTATATCAGAATGTAGAGAGAAAAAAAATGAACACGACATACTTAAATTTTTAGAAAAAAAAATAATGAACGTAAGTTATTATAGAAATTTCTAATTACTTGATAAAGAAAATATAATTTAGAGAAAGAAAAATGAATTATTAAAAAATAATAAAGGAAATATGGTTTTAGGAAAGTAAAATAAAAATAAGTTAAAACTTAAAGGTAGATATAATAATAAACTATTAAAAAGCAATATATTATTATAAAGATAAAAAATGAGTGATAAAAGAAATATGGTTTTATGAAAGTAAAATAAAAATAAAAATATGTTAGAACTTAAAAATAAATATAGAAACTATTATAATATTAAATAATAAAATATTAAAAAGCAATATATTATTAAAAAATAAAATCACTATTCATGGTGCTTAGAAAACAATTAACGAACATAAATTACTAGGGAAATATTAAACTAATTGATAAAAGAATATGATTTAAGAAAAAAAAATAAAATAAAAAGGAGTTACAATGGTAAATGAAAAAGAAAATATGGTTTTGAAAAAGTAAAATAAAAATAAAAATAAAAAATATTAAATATAATATATTATTATAATATTAAATACTACAATATTAAAAGGCTATATATTATTTTAAAAATAAAGTCACTATTCATGATCCTTCATTAACTATATATACTAGTGGACTTCCCTCGTGCGATGCGGCGTAAAGTCGGTCGGTATCGGTTCGATTCAATAAGGTATCGGTACCGTAATCAGCACTTTGTATAGTGATCGAAAGATAAACCCCAAAAAAGTCATGATATGCCCAAAAGGATATCGACAGATGTTTAAATTGATAGAAAATTATAAAAATGAATATTGATAAGATTTTAAAAGTACAAATATCGACACTGATGTTCGGCCAAAATCGACAAGGTACCGATGTTGTTTGGACGGTATTAGTTTTGTTCATCACCGACACTCGCTATAGCATATGATATAAAAAGGTACTCAATACCGCTACCAAAGTCGTAAAAAGGTAATCCTTCGAACAAATATCGGCTCAGTTTAACGAAACACAGATGTAATAAACATGTCGCAATAGCACATTTGAAGTTTTATAAAACATTGCACTATATTATTAGAATAAATAAAATTATAAACGATGTTAATATATAAAATATCATATCTTAGCTATAAGAGAAAACAAAATAAATTAATTATAATAAAAAATATTAAAAAAATATATGTTAGAAAACAAAATAAATTGATTATAATAAAAAATATTAAAAAAAATATGTCACTATTATCCAAGTATGATATTATAATAATAAGATATTAAAGATTAAGAAAGCTATAATAATATTTAAAAATTAGGTTATAATAATAAAATATTAAAGATTAGAAAAAGTTATAATAATATTTAAAATTTAGATTACTATTCATGGGCACTTTGTATTAATATATATATATATATATATATATATATATATATATATATATAGTTAGGATCCTGTAAAAAAGACTAAAAGTGTGAGAAGGGTAAGAAATAATCTACACCATTAGATTTTTGATCTAATGGTTGAGATTAATAGGGACCAAATTGTAAAATTTGGTTTATTTTTTTGGACTGAATTGAAAATTCTAGGGGTAATAAAGTCTTTATATCAATTCAAAAATAGAAACTGTAAATCAAAATCCCTACAATATATATATCTCTCTCTCTCCAGATGATCTCCATCTACGATCAAAGATCTCTCTCTCATCATCATCATCATCTAACATCGTTATAATCATTCACACTGGCTCTGCCGACTTCGCCGGCCGGAGTCCGGTCAGGTTTCCTTAAAGTGATAGTACGAGGGTGAGAGAACGAAGGGGTTGTGGTGTCTTTGCTGGAGAAACCGTCGCCGGCAGCCTCCGGAAAAGCAGCGCCAGTGGCCAGAGAATAGAGACAGGGAACCGAGATAGTGGGGGTGAGAGGAGGTGTGCGTGTGACGGAATCCATGTCGAGCGGCGAGTGGCAGTGGTGGTGCGGATCGGCAATGGTGGTGCGGCAGTGGTGGTGCCGGAAGTGGAGAAGATGATACAGAGGTGTTATATTCTTTACTGAAACCATCCATTTAGTTAATCAATGGCTAATATTAAATCAGGGAAATTGAAGGGAAGAAAAGAGTCGCGTGAGTTTGTTTATGGCATTCTAGTCAATCCAAGCCAATAGTTTCTATCTCCTCCAATTCCCCCCCCCCCCCCATTTTTTAAACGTTAATAACTCTTTCATACGACATTATTTTTTTTATAAAAATTACACCAAAAAACGAGCGTTTTTTATCTTTAAAACGAGTATACTATTGCTATATTTTCAAAAAAAAAAATTAAAAACCCAGTTGCGTAAAACGCAATAGAAAAACCCCCAGTTACGTAAAACGCAATGAAAAAAAAACCCTAAAAATGACATTTTTTAAAACGCAATGCACAAAAAACACAAAGAAATGTCTTATTTGTAAAATGCAATGGCCAGAAAACACAAAGAAATGTCTTATTTCTAAAACGCAATAGCCTAAAAACTCAAAAGAAAATGTACTTTCTAAAACGCAATGGACTAAAAACACATAAAAACGTGTTTTTACCTAAAACGCAATGCACCAAAAACACAAACAAATGTCTTATTTCTAAAACGCAATGGCCAGAAAACACTTAAAATGTCTGTTTTCTAAAACGCAATGGACTGAAAACACATAAAAAAGTGTTTTACCTAAAACGCAATGCATAAAAAACACAAAGAAATGTCTTATTTGTAAAACGCAATGGCCAGAAAACACTTAAAAATGACTCATTCTAAAACACAATTGCCTAAAAACAAAAGAAAGTGTTCTCTGTAAAACGCAATGGACTGAAAACACCTAAAAAATGTTTTACCTAAAACGCAATGCACCAAAAACACTTCAAGAATGTGTTTTTCTAAAACGCAATAGCCAGAAAACACATAAAAATGTTTTAGTTCTAAAACGCAATTGCCTAAAAACACCAAAGAAAGTGTTCTCTCTAAAACGCATTGAACCATGACAATAGTTTTGTCAGTGCTGTGAATTGTCTGTGCTGTGAACTGTCTGAACCAATGCAGCTCAACCCCAGCCAGGGGCTCTGCCCCTTGGACCCCGCCACCGCTACCAGGGGCGCTGCCCCCGGACCCCCGCCAAGATCGTAAAACGCAATGACTAAATCAAAAACCTAGATCGTAAAAATGAAATTAAAGAATTTCTTACATGGATCGAAGTGATTTCTTCAACAATTGACGAATTTTGAATGATTGAAACACTTATCAGCGCTCGAATCGAACGGATCGAGTGATTATCTTCAAAATCACCGGAAAAAACGAGATTTTGTATGAAATTAAACTGGGTTTTCTTCAAAAAAGCTGAAGAATACGTTGATCGGGTGTTTGAATCATTGATTGGTGATGAAAATCGCACTATAATGTAGTGATTATTGAGATAGAAAGTGAAGAAATGGTTGAAGATTGTGGGTTTTGAAAATGGTGGGTTTTGAAGTTACTGGGTTTTGAAAATGAAGAAGAAAGGGTTGGATTGACTAGAATACTCTTTTTCTTTATTTTAAATGTTGCCACATGTCCTAATCCTATTGATTCCTACATTTCCTAGTCAAAATAAACTTCCTATTTGATCATATATAATTAACATTGTTACGAGAAAAAGAAAGAAAATAATACAATGAAGCATCCACGTAGACAAGCGAGCAGTATTCTTTAACCATGCATGAAAGTTAACACGCTAACATTATTTACACTCAATAATGGATAACTAGCCAGTTAATAAAACAAATACATATCAATAAACAGTTAAAATATTAAGTTATTATATATATAATTTTTTTTGAAAGGTGTGTTTCAGCGGTGAAGACGATCCTAGACAATCCACGAGTCCCGTCAAATCCCTACCCACACAGGTGTCCTCCTTTTAAACCGTCATGGAGAATTTTTTGTGGAGTGCATGGATCTAACCAGAGACCTAGCCCGGGAGAGAACCACCTTAAGGTGTAAACTCTCCCATCTCCGACCAGCTGTGCTGGCCATCATCTAGAATCTAGATTGAAAAAAAAAACATACTTAAAGAAGAAAACGTGTGTTTATTTATTTAAAGTAAAAATAGGATTAAGATGAGCCAGGACTTGTGAATTATATCCAAGTCAACGAAAGATACCCTGGTAATATAATATTTTTCTAGTTGGATAATATTTTATTCTTATTCCATTTGTAATATATGTATTCTTTTTGCTTTTTTCCAAAAATGTATCTTACGTTTCTTTTAAATAATACTAAAGATAGAAATTGATTTTTTGTACCAACCGAAAATATCCACCCGACCTCTAGACATTCTCGATACTATGAGCATCAATGCATTAATTTAATCGGCATATGCCTACTGAGATTAATTTAATTAACTTTTTTGTTTAATAAAATTTCATAATAAACTCATAATATGAGTTTTCATATGTAGGGGCGGATCTACTGCCAGTCCAGGGGTTCCCAGAAACCCGTTCGGTTTGTAATTTGTAGTGTTAAATTATATAGAAAACTGTGAAGGAACCCTTTAATATTGTTTGGAGGAACCTTATAAATGAATCTATGGATGGTCTACCGGTAAACATGCACGCTTGTTACACAAGAGGTCCGTGTTCGAGTCTGGTTAAAGCCTCTTTTTTCGTTTTTGTAGTTTTTTTTTTAACTCGGCAATGAATTGGGCATTAGGGTTTAGTTGTCGCCCTTTCTGTTTACCCTCAAACTAGGGGTGTGCAATAACCGAACCATTAACCGAAACCGAACCGAAAACCGACAAAACCGAACCGAAATTAACCGAAACCGAATTAACCGAAAGTCGGTTAACGGATATTTTTTTTACCATCGGTTAACCGAAATTAACCGAACCGAACCGAATCGAATCATTTATTTCTTTATACATTTCTATCTTTTATACCTCGATTTCCTGTATTTTATGTTTTATACTTTCATTTCATGTAATAATACCTCTATTTCATTTATTTATGCCTTCATTTCACTTATTTATACCTTCATTTCATTTATTTATACCTCCATTATGTATTTAAACATCTATTCATGTATTTATACCTCCATTTCATTTATTTATACATCCATTTCATGTATTTATACATCTATTTCATGTATTTATACCTCCATTACATGTATTTCTAAGCAAAAAATTTAGCCCTTGTTTGAATTGGTTATTAACCGAAAATTAACCGAACCGAACCGAAAACCGACAAATTAACCGAACCAATTAACCGATGACATCGGTTACGGACTTACGGTTATGGTTATGGATAATACTAATAACCGAACCGAACCGTGCACACCCCTACTGATGCGTGCGAAGTGTCGTATATTTTAGGTGTATATTTTAAGCCCTTTTTAACACTTATTTTAGCCAAGTTTTAAATTTATAAAACACGATATTTCACTAACACTAAACACACATATGGGCAAGTGCACCCATCGTTGAGCGTAGTATAGCGTTGGTAAGATACCGAGGTCGTCCAAGGACACAAGAGCTTTTAATACCGGTTTATCCTCAACGTCTAACCAAAATAAAAGTTTAGAAAAATGTTTTAAACTAAGAAAAATAAAAACTAACTAAAATGCTGAAAATAAAAATAAAATAAAAACAGATAGACAAGATGAATCACTTGGTTCCGACTCGTATCTAGTATAACCTTTGATTACTTCCGCACTTTTGCACATAATTAAGAGATTATCTTAGTTATTGTAGTAGGCCCCTCTTTTGAAGGTGACGTTACCCTCACCCCAGTAGTTTGAGTCAGCAGGGATACAATCCTAAAGGGGTGGATTATTGGAAGATAATGAATTAAGTTATTAATGCAGTATTGTGGTAGGCCCCGCTTTTGGCGGTGACGTTACCCTCGACTAAGTAGTCTGAGTCAGCAGGGATACAGTCCTAAATAGCCGGGTTATAGTATTAATAGTAGTTAACTTATGAGGGGATCAAAGAGTTTGGAGCCCCGCCATCCAATACCGTGAAGTATTGAAGGAGATCCTACTAAATTTGACCCAGGTCCATTGCAGGACCTCTAAACGCTGAACAATGGCAAGACCTTTACCAAACCGTTCCCTTAACCCCCTACCAGGTAGCCAACATACCTCCATATAGACCGTGGAGATATGAATGGTGAAAATCCTTTATTTTATATAGACAGTAAAATAATGCCAAGACACCACGGACAAACGATAAGGAAAGATCACCTTCAACATAAGTAACTAGTTATTAAAGTCATTAATACAAAACCAAATAAAAAGTGCAAAAGATTAGAAATAAAAAGTATTATACTAGACACTTTGTCTTCACCAAGTGATGTAAGAGACTTAGGCAAACATGGCCTTGATTGTCAAGAACTCTTACGATCAATCTTGGATCCCGAGACGACTCACACACTCTATGATGGACAATGGATGATGGTGGTGGATGATGGTGTTGTGATGGTGGTGGGTGGTGGATGAAGTGTGAGAGAGGTGGTGTGCCAAGGGATGGTTTGAGCTTGAGCCAAGCACTCCTATTTATAGCCTGTACAGAAGCCTGGACACGGCCCCGTGTCCGCTGGACACGGCCCCGTGTCCACCCTTTTCTCTTTCTTCATTAATACAGTTTGTCTTTATTAGCTCCACACGCCCCCGTGTCCGCTGGGCACGGCCCCGTGTCCGTCTGACACTCTCTCTCTTCATTAATTGTAATTCGCAATTACAATTAATGCGCCTGCTGTACTTTCGCCACGCCCCCGTGTCCGCTGGGCACGGCCCCGTGGTGGGCAATAGAAGCTTCTACAGGTTTGTCTTTTGTGCCAGGGCTGACCATTCTGGACACGGCCCCGTGCTGAGCTGGACACGCCCCGTGTCGGGCTGGGCACGCCCCGTGTCGGGCTGGGCACACCCCGTGTCGGGCTGGGCACAGCCCCATGCTCAGCTGGGCACAGCCCCATGCTCAGCTTTCTTCTTGTTTTTGCTTTGGGAGTTGTTGTCGAGGGGTCGGGCATGCCACGTTTCTTCATTTTCTTTGTATTTATGTTGGTTTTGGCTGTATATTTGTTCCTTTTGTTCGTTTAAGCTCATTTGATCCTGAAAATACAAAAGGAAGACAAAAGCACACTTTTTCCAACATTAGTACTAAAAAAGGGTTAGTTTTATGCCTTATTTGATGTAATTTATATGTTGCATTTTACACACATCACCTACCTCAAACCCAAACCACACACATAGAACAGAACGTGTTACCAGCAGCCTGCCATCTCGCCGAAGCCACTCCCTCATCCACACTGTTCTTCAATTTAACTGGTAATTACAGTGTACATACTCCAATTCTGCTGAATTCTTTCATGTAAGTTAATTTCATAATTTTTGGTGAATATCTATTTCGAATTGTTTGTGAAACCTAGGGTTTAGTTTGAAAGAATTGATTGCTGAATAGTGAATTCTTTCATGTTTGTTTTTTATTAAAAAAAATGTCTTTTTTGTTCAGTTAATTGATAAATTCATGAGTAGTCTCAGCCTGATACTTTTATATATGGACTGTTTAGAGGGAAATCTTCATACATACTAGTATACTACTGAAACGTCGTTATTATGGGTTTTGGATATGTTTTAGACTTGTTTAGGTTGATTCCAGACTTATTTAGGTTTTCTTTTTATGCCATTTTTGGCTGGAAAATGCTCAGAACTTGCGCCTGAGAGCCTAAACCACGCCTTTCACGGCGCAGCACATATGGTGCACTGGGTCGGGCGGCTTCAGCGCCTAGGTGGTGCCTTTGACAACATAGAGTGAATCATTTGCGTTTTTCATTAACATGAAAACATGAATACATGTTAGATTTTTTTTTATTTTGGACATAGAGGAAATATTTCATGTTGCAAAAATACCTCAGATAGCTCATCAGTTTATGTTATTCATGACTAGATAACACATTAGTTTAAATTTAATTATTGATTACTTGCATCTTTTTTCAACATGTTTCTTTATTGGTGATGATATCTCTGAAGTAAAGTTGTTTTTTTTTGTTGAAGAGATGTCTTATACAAGCCCATTGTTCTAGGTAGAAAATGTTCACAGCAGAAATAACATTTGTCAATGGTGATATTTCTGTAGTTAATTGGGTATTTTGTGGCTGTTTGCAGTTTGTGACCATGTTTCTTGCTTCTTTTTTTGTCAGCATTCGACGCGTATGAGTAGTGAATCTCATTGTCCGCTACAATACTAATGTGAAAAGATAATAAAGTTGTCACTAGTTTTACCGATATATTTTTTTTGTATTCGTAAGACCATCTTATTTTTATTGCGTGTTTTTAAATTAATCATGACAATGTTTTTTTCATTATTGTATTTTATTTTATTATATGATGAACCTTACCCGACTCGAACCGTCGAACCGACCCGATTTTTTTTATGTTCCGACATATGAAATTGGAATATTTAAAAAAGTGAACCCCTTGAAAAAAATTCGTGGATCCGCCACTGTTCATATGAATTTAAACTAGGTGTAACCATATTTATATGTAAAAACGTGATTAAATTAGTAAATTCGCATGTGAATTTGTACTCTGATGTAACATCCAAATTAATGTTGATTCATACATTTTCACTACATTTTTAAAGATCCGCCGAAAGTTAAAGAAAAAAGTCAATAAAAGGTGGGTTTCCTGTAAAATGATTTTTTTAAGAAGTTTGAGAAGACATTTGAATTGATAAGTAGACGTCAGGTTTTAGACTTAGTCATGATGTTTTGGATTGTTTTAACAAGAAAAACACAAAACATTACAATTTAAAACGCATTGCAATGTAATATACGCATGAAATTTAAAACACAACGAAAACACACTGTTTAACACTTAAAACACGCTATTTAACGTTCTTGACATATTGTTTTAAGTTTTAACCCTATAATCCATTGCATTGTGTCTTAAATTATTATGTTTAGTGTTTTACTTGCCAAAACAACTCAAAACGCCATGCCTACGTCCAAAACATGATGTCTAAATGTTAATTCCTATGTTTTCTCACATTTCTCACGAAAAATATCATTTTTACATAAACTTAATCTGTCAATAAAATATATTGACCAGGCATCAAAAAAGATTTCCTCCCTATGATAAATTTTGGTTGATCTAATTACTAAAAAAAAGTTTGTACTTAACAGCCGGGGTTAGGTCATAAGTGTTAAAAACCCATTTATCTAATTTTTATAGAGTGAATTTCAAGTTTTGTCCTTTATCTATATAGCACATATCAGGTGGTGTCATTTGTCTTTAAAATTGAAGTGTTTTGTACTTTATGTTTCAAAATCTTTCATGTTACGTCCTTTAGCACTAACCCAGTTAAATTTTAACGTTAACTTAGGTCATGTACAAGGCACATGAGGACAATTTGGTCATTTAGCTCATTTATTATTTAAAACACCATTTTATTGATTTTAATAACTAATACAAAAATACAAAAATAGATTATATATACCTAATAACACACACACACTCTCTAAAACACACACTATCTCTCTCTAAAAAACATATTCCCTCTCTCCCTCTCTAGCACCATGATACGTGGTTGAAAACCGGTGTTTGTAATCGTGTAACTTGATGTTTTTACATAAGTTTTAATTCCGAATAGCCTACTCTTAATTAAAAATGTGTTTTGCAGGTTTGATGGAGTTTAAGGAGCTTTTTGGGAGCTTTACGAGTCACCGAGTCGAAAACCGGACAACCGGGACGCGTTACGGATCAAACGGGAGTGCGAGACGGAAAAAATGGGAAGTTGGTGTTGAAGAGGCCGTCGCCGACGGGTATGAGGCCGTCCCGGACGGGCTCTAGAAACACCCGTCGGCCAAACAAACCCGTATACAGTCAAATAGGCCATCGGCCAGTTTTCAGCATTCGAGAGGCCGTCGCTGACGGGGTCAGGGACGTCGGCAACGGGTCCTGGTTTGCAGAAACGCGAATTTCGTTGCTTTGGGTGTTGGGAACGATTCTAATTGGTCTTTGAGCATTAAACTCGTAAGTTACGCTATCTTTTGAGTTTGAATCTCAATTTTGGAGCCATTACCACCTACCATTCCATACCAATTCATCTCTAATCACCAATCAACCGAATCGGCAAGAACATCATCATCACTTTCATTCACACAACCCTAACTCCATTCATCATTCACTTCACCATCATCAACCACTCCATAAACCCTAATCATCCACCATTCCTCCATCCTTCAAACTTCAAGATGATCTCAATCAAGTTTCAAGCATCCGGTGATCAAGTTCCTTCCACCATGAGCGGCTAATCACCTTGGTTTCACCCCGGTGTAGGTAGTTGTTTAATTTAGGGTTTTGAATTGTTCTTGCTTCAACTTTGTGACAAATTGTGTTGATTTTTTAAACCATTGACAATAGCTTACATTTGTTTCGTAATCGTAAATTGTCAACGATTATAAAGTTATGACTTTGCGAAATGGTTATGTGTAGTTATGCGTTGTCATGGTTAGGTTTTACTTGTGTTGATTACAAAGTGCATTCTTGTCTGTTTTTCGAAACGTTGATAGTTATTGGCACCTAAGTCACGGTACACTAAATCCGCTAATCGTTATGCAATTGAGTTGAATCTAAAACTTGTAGAAACCCTAGGTTGGCAATTACCGAAACCGGGTGTGAACCCTTCTTCTAATTATTGTTTAGTAATCAATTTTTCTTGCAATCGTTAATTATTAGTTGTTAATCAATTAAACCAATTCCGTTAGTTTAAATTCGCATCTTTCAACTAAACAAAAATACAAAAATATCTAGCAAACTTCATAAATTGTGACAGTTGTTCTAATTCAATCGAATCCACACGCAAACCACATACTCTTCGTGGTTCGACCCCTTGCTACCACTAACTATTTGTTAAGGGTAATTTGGGCATATAAATATTATCTTTAACTGGAGCGCGGCACTCCGATCACACCACCACCACCCTCACACCAGAATCACTGCCATTGTCACACCACGAGGATCCGGGTGGGATTTATTGAAGCTGACGGAGCAAAGTCGTTTAAGGTCCAACAAGAGCCTTTTTTCCGACGTTAGATCTGGTGAGCTTCAAAAGCGGTGAGCTCCGACGAGGAGTAGGGGCGTTTAAGAGCCGTTTTTCGGAAAGAACGTTTAAGGTGGTCCGACCATGGTGCGTTTGATGGTGCGTCTGTATGGTGCCTTTGATGGTGCGTCCCATGGTGCGTCTGATGGTGCGTCTGTATCCGATTCCGGTTCATCTTCTTCGTCGTACAATACGTAAAAGGTTTGTAAGTCTAATGAATCCGATTGACAAGACGAGTTTATTTAAACTTATTATAGATTATTATTTTTGGGCTTGGACACAATTGGGTTAGAACTCTAAAACACCAAAAATGAAACCCGTTAAGAAGTCGGACCAATAGACGGATTGACCCAATTGTAAAATAAGATAGCTTAACAGTTTTAATATTTAAAAGACAAAATTGACCCGTATATCAATTTTATATCTCACAAATTCAATATTCCTATGTCTAAAAAAATAGTTTTAGAATAGCTTATTGAATATATCAAGTCACTCACTTTCTTGTGAAAAAAAAACCACATAGCACTAGGGGCGGATCTAGTGTATTAGAAGGGGTACCACGAGCCAACCCTCAACCCCCTCTCCGTATCGTTTTCGTGGTGTAAAAAAATAATAAAAAAAATTTGGTTTTATACAAAAGATACCGCTGATCCCTCAAAAAAATAAATTGGGATGCCTCTGAATTTTTTTGTTAGCTCCGGCCACTGATAGAAGCACAATAAGCAAAATGAGTTAGACTGGTCACATTGGTTCAAGAAGGGATTGTGTTGAGGCATGTCGTCTCGAGTCGTGGGATCGAGGTGGATAGAGCAAACGTGCAAGTCATATCCACTTTGCCTTATCCCACAAGTGTTAAGGGTATTAGGTCGTTCTTGGGACACGCGGGGTTTTATAGGCGGTTTATAAAAAGCTTTAGTGATATAACAAAACCCCTATGTAATTTATTGTTAAAGGATAAAACTTTTGATTTTGATAAAAATTGCCAAAATGCCTTTAACGTGTTGAAGAAAAAGTTGGTTGAGGCCCCGATCTTGCAATCACCGAATTGGTCATTACCATTCGAAATTATGTGTGATGCAAGTGATTGTGCGGTGGGGGCTGTATTGGGTCAACGGGTGGACAAGAAACCGGTTGCCATTTACTACGCAAGTAAGACTCTCTCGGATGCACAATTAAATTATACAACTACCGAGAAAGAGCTACTTGCGGTGGTATAGGCGTTGGATAAATTTCGTGCTTATATATGGGGTACTAAGGTCATTGTATATTCTGACCATTCTGCAGTTAGGTATCTCATGGACTAGAAGGATGCAAAGCCGAGATTAATCCGATGGGTTATCTTGCTCCAAGAGTTTGATTTGGAGATACGGGACAAAAAGGGTACCGAGAATGTAGTAGCGGACCATTTGTCCCGATTGATGGTTGAGGAGGATCCTAAATCGTTAGAGATCAATGAGTCTTTTCCCGATGAGCATATTATGAAATTAGATAAGTTACCTTGGTATGCTAACATTGTGAATTATCTTGTTACAGGTGATTTACCGCCACATTGGGATAGACGGAGGAGGCAACATTTCATGTCTCAAATCAAGTATTACCAGTTGGAAGCACCACACCTGTGGAAAGAGTGTGCGGACCAAGTGATTAGAAGATGCATAGACGATGAGGAAATTCCAAGCGTGTTGAAGCATCTACATTCGTTTGCATGTGGTGGCCATTTTAGTGGTCACAAAACGGGTCACAAAGTGTTGAATAGTGGTCTTTATTGGCCAACTATCTTTAAAGATGCATTTGAGTTTTCCAAGAACTGTGTAGAGTGCCAAAAGTTAGGGGGTATTTCAAAAAGGGATGAGATGCCCATGCAACCAATCCTCGTAGTCGACATTTTCGATGTCTGGGGTATTGATTTCATGGGCCCATTCCCCAATTCTTATGGTAATTTGTATATCTTGGTGGCCGTTGACTATGTGTCAAAGTGGGTCGAAGCAATTACCACCAAGACGAACGAACATTCCGTAATTTGTAATTTTGTTCAAACCAATATTTTTTCAAGGTTTGGGATTCCTCGTGTCATCATAAGTGATGGAGGATCTCATTTTAAAAACTTTCGGTTTGGAAAACTTTTAAAACGGTTTGGTGTTGACCATAGAATTGCTACCCCTATCACCCGCAAACAAGCGGGCAAGTAGAGGTGTCAAATCGGCAAATCAAAGAGATTTTGCAAAAGACCATGCGGGCGGACCGTAAGGATTGGTCAATCAAGTTGAACGATGCTTTATGGGCCTACCGTATGGCACATAAGACACCCATTGGCACTACACCTTACCGATTGGTTTACGGCAAAAATTGTCATTTACCGGTTGAACTTGTGCATAAATCATTATGGGCTATTAAAGAGGTTAATGTTCAATATGACGATGCAGGTAAGGAACAAAAACTTAAGCTATGCGAGTTGGAGGAGCTAAGGGAAATGGCATATGAATGCGCGTCTAAGTACAAAGATGGGATGAAGAAGGCGCATGATGCCAAGTTGAGAAAGAAAGAGTTCGAGATTGGGCAAAAGGTGTGGCTCTACAACTCGAAGCTCAAGTTTTTCCCCGGAAAGCTACGAAGCAAATGGATGGGACCCTATGTGATCACCCGGGTCGGACAATTGGGTGATGTTACAATCGAGGACCCGAAGGATGGGTCACGGCAAACGGTCAATGGTCATCGGCTAAAACCGTTCCTCGATGGTAACGAAAAGGTGGATGAAAACAAGGAATCGGTAAGCTTTGTGGTAAGCATTCCGGTTTATGAGGTCGACTAAAAAGGACCGGTAACATTTTGTGTAGAGTTTTGTATAATTCTTTAATTGTTTGAGTGCTTTGGATATAATCGTTTTCGTTTCATACTAACCCCATGTGATTGTGTGAAGTCCGGATATTCCGAACGAGTCCTGAAGACGTAAGGTATGTTTTTAGACTTTGTTATGTGCATTGAGGACAATACACGACTTTTTTTTGGGGGGGGGGGGGGGTGGTAGGGCCGTTAACGGTTTTCGCGTTTTTAAATTTTAACTTATAAAAATTTACAAAAAGATTTTTAATATTTTTTAGGAATTTAAAGTGTATATAGTCCCTTTATTAAAAGTTCATTATTTTCTCCCTAGTTTTCAAAAAAAAAAAAAAAAAAATCAAACAAAAAAAAATTGGAAAATCCGTAACCCGTCCGGGACGGGCTCCTGTTAAGGCCGTCTGCCGATGTGTCCCGTATCCAGACGATCAACGCGTCGGCACCAGTCATCATTTTCCATGCCCGTCAGCGACGGGGTGGGTTGTCAATGTTACTCCGCTGCTGGCTCATTTTTTAGGTGCCAAACTCGAACCCAACTACAATTTTCTCCATCTAAACTCAATTTAAACTTTATTTTGAGCCACCAAACTTACCCAAAAACAATTTTTACCCTATCCTAACTCCTTTCAACCTCAAAATTCCAGATTCCTTCTCTATCATCGTTCACACTCCATCTCCTTCTTCATCTTCTACTTCAAAACCCTAACCTTCAAGCTCTCATAACTTCTTCAAATCTCCACCAAATCACCTGATTTTTGAGTCCATTCATTGTAATTTTTTGAGAGGAACAAAACCCCCATCACAGTTTTCATCAATTCTTGCTAATTTGCAAGATTTCTGGGCGTGAAATTTCGGGTTATTTGAAGGGTGTTCATCAAGTTACTTGCTTTACATCTTTTTCTTAGTTCTTCTTGTTTACAACATCAAAGGTATGGATTTTACTTAAATTTTAAGCTTGATTATCATATGTTAGTTGTTTTTATTTCAAAATTTTAAACTTGTTAGTTTAAGAGTAGGTTGTTTAAACAATGTATGTTGTTCTAGCATGAGTTTAAGTATGATTGGTTGTTTTGGATGGAATTTGAACATGTTATAACCATAGTGAAGTGATTACACTCGTTATTTTCATGATTGAGAATGAAGGTGATGTTGAACTTTGTTGAACTTAAGAAATTGCGAGTTCACAAGTAAAATTGATAGGTAGATGATAAAATAAGCGACTCTGGAAGTTTAAAAAGGCGATTTTGCATCTATTTATTAATAAAAAGTTCAACATCATACATTATGTTCAAAGTTTGAAAGTTTATTGAAGGTTGGGTTTATATTGATGCTTGGTTTGTTTTGTGATTGTAGTTATGGCCGGAGGAAGAAAAAAGCAGAAAACTACAGGGCAAGCTTCATCATCTGGAGTGGGATCTTCTTCCGGTTTAATACTGAAGAAGTGGGAGCAACTAAGCTCCGTAGAAGAGGGTGATGCGAGACTTTATAGGCAGGATTGGGCGTGGGAAAAATTCAGGGATAGTAGAAGCGCTCAAGTATGGGATGAAGTGAAAAACAAACCTCTATCGGCTTACCAGGATAGGAAGATGGAAGCCAAACTGTGGAAGTGGAAGATGGTCAATGGTGTGACCACTTCAGTGCCGGAAAGGGTGGTGTGTGAAAGGGTTGTGAATGTGGAAGAGTTTAGACAAATTGGGATCGTGCAAATGTTTGAGCGTCAAGGATGGGAGAGAGTTCTTGATTGGTGTGAAGACAACACCTCTCGGGTGTATTTGGCGGAGGTGTGTGAATGGTTGGCAACATTGAGGTTCATTAACAAGGATGGTCCTCCCGCCCAGTGGAAATTGGTTGGTAAGACAAGCCGGGGGGCGATGACGATGTCCTTCGAAACGATTAATTGCATCGCGCGCTTTGATTCTTTGGGGGTGCAAGCATATAACTATCCAACCACTGAACAATTTTTGGATAATCATATGAACGGTGGTGATCCGGAACAAATGACGGCGGCTATCTTACCGTATAATGACGGGGGAGCGGCCCAAAGAACTCAAATGGCGATCGAGGGAAGGATTCTTCAAGGAATCTCCCTAGAGAATGTTTTGGTGAGATTTGGCGATAGGGGCCGAGTAAGAGCAAGTGATTGTAGGGTTGTTCATTCTTTGTTGTACGGGACACCTACTTTGTCATGGAGGCATATCATCCTGATGAACACATGGTTCACCCGGGAGTCATCTCAAAGGCGTTTTATTCCATATGTACGCCTCATCAGTGCCATGATCCTACAACAAAATTGTCTGCCCCCAGAATCGCTTTGGGCATCCAAGCCTTTGGAAGAAATCAACCTCATAGCAATAAAGAAAAATTGGAAGATAGATGTGAGGCTTTCGGGAAACAAATATGTGGTGATCGATAAATTGGGTCACAGGTATGAGTTTGTTAATCCAGATGCACAGCAAGGAGCTTGGGGAGATGAGGAAATGGTTGATGAAGAATACGAAACTGAGCCTCGTGGTCCACGGGGACCAACGGAGAGGTATATGAGGCCACACAGGGAGTTAAATGCAGATGTGGCGGGTTTTGTGAACATCAGGCGGGTGCCATCATACAAGGAGTTCAATAGGGGTCGTACAACACTTTTAGTGGGCATCGATCATAGGCAGGGGGATACATCCTTTTTATCTCACAAAATATCATCATCGATCAAGCACAACACTGTACCGATCATGTCTTCATCACTATCTCAAGCTTGTGATCGCGTCCATTCAACAATGAGCGGATAGTCTCGTCGGTTTCACCCCGGTGTAGATGTTGTAAGATTTCTAGGGTTTATACATTTGTATTTTAATTTGGTTTTGTGACAAATTGTTTAGTATTTGAAACTTATGATAATTGTCGTGCATTTGAATTGAATTTGTGAATTGTCGAATGATGATAAAGTTATGACTTTGCGAAATGAATTTGTGCACTTATGCCTTATCGTAGGTTAGGATTTACATGTCCGAGGCAACGAAGTGCATTACGGTCAGTTGTCTATGACGTTGATAGCAATTGGCACCTAAGCTTTGTGATAGTAATCCGTTAATCACTATATGCAATTGAATCAAGTTAAAACATGTAGGAACCCTAGGTCTTGCAATTATCGAACCGGGTGTGATCCGTATTCTCAATTCTTGTTTCAACTTTCTAGCTAGTATTGTAGTTGCAATTTTAGTTAATCAAAAGTGTTTTAGATAATACCCATTGTCGGTTCACTCCGATTTATTTTCAAATCAATTGAACAAATAAAATTAGCAAACTTCATAATCACGTTGTACATTGTTTGTAAATAGGCTAACTAATCGAACGGGTCGTGCGATACTGACCACCTGCTCTTCGTGGATACGATACCCGACTTACCCTAGCTACCTAGGTTTAATTGGGTTTTTGACTGATCGGGACGACACGGTCACGGTCAAAATGGCATATAAATTGTGACAATGTCTCTGCCTGTATAGGCGAGGGCATAGAATATAATAAGAGCAGAGAGAATTGGGAGGGAACACATGGATCCCAGATGCAGGAGCAATGGGCCTTTCAGACGGCCTATCGGGAGAGGATGGAGAAGCATATGGAAGAGCAGCAGTTACAACAAGCGCTCCAAAGAAGTCAAATGGAGCGTTTGATAAAGATGCAGGAGGATGAGACAGCCCGAATGTGGGCATGGGAGGCAGACGAGGAAAGGCGTCAAAACGAGCGCAATGAATTGGATCGACGTCGATGGAGCGCTTTATATGTCTCTAACCAAATGGCTATTAATAACGCCAATATCCTCCACGATCAGGAGAGACATCAAAGAGACTATGAAGCCGGCCGTCCTTATGTCGAACACTCGGGGTGGACCGACTACCCCAACCTCCACAATCCACGAGGCCCATCCGATCCATCCCCTCACTGGCCCGAGGCAGTAGGCTACAGCTTCATTCCGATACCTTATCAGCCGCCACCTCAAGGAGAGCAGAGTCCACTTGATAACTACAGGGAGATATTTGAGGCCCTCACTGGTTATCCATACCAGCCAAACCCGCCAGTTAACCCAAAAGAGAGATATCAACGGTGAAGGCAATGTATGTTTTGTGTTGTTGTTGTTGTATACTTTAGTCTTCTTTATTTATTTTTGCCTAGTTAAATGAACGTTGTGGGTGTGTTCCCTATATAACCCTCACGAGACCTCTCGTCCTCCCAAGCTATTGGGGGGGGGGGGTTTTAAAAGGGCTTGTTGCATAAGCTAAATGCAACCGTGATTCCTACGAAAGTGAGTTAGGATTGTTATTGTTGTAAATTATTTTTTTCACAAAAATCAAGGTAATTTAACGCATGATTTGGTAACACTTTCATAAAAATGGTAGAACTAATCACCTAACAAATTTCAATGGTTGTGAGAAGCATGCTTCTACACAAGGGTTAAGATTTGTAGGTACAACATGTTCGCGGGACAACCGTTTTAATGAAGAGAAGAAGAAGATATGGGCATTAAGCGACAAAAATCAGGTGCATGCGTTTCCTTTTTACCTCGATTCTTAGATTAGTAATAAGTGGATTTTAATTGTATAATATTTTCCGGGGTGGAATTTTGGGGAAGTTAGCCGTGTCACATCCCTTGTGCGTTTTAAAACTCTAGTTCTTACACATTGAGAACAATGTTTACCTCAAGTGTGGGGATGGGGGAGTAGTAAAAGTTTTCGATTTTGACCCGTTCATTTAAACACTATACATTGAGGACAATGTTTACCTTAAGTGTGGGGATGGGGAAAATTTCAAAAATTTTTCAAAAATTTCTTGTTCAAAAACGATCTTAAAAGCACAAGTAACTAAGTCAACGAGGGATGGCACAACCCATTTGGTCTTTTGTCATGGTCAAGTTCAAATTAATAGCATGACGGGTATTTAACGGGTGGTTATTTGGGAATAATTCGTCTAAGGAACTAGCATTTTATGCATATCACATACCATACCCTTATACGTGAGGTTTTGAGCCACTTTTATATCATAGATTTACATATACATGTTTCTTTGTTTGAGTGGAGCATTAGTCGCGTATTGTAGAACTTGCAGCTTTTGATACGTTTGAGACCATAGACCGAATACAAGCACGAGAATGATTAAGGCATTAGGTAAACCTTTTCCTTTTACACCATTTTTATATTCTTACCAAAAAATTATCCCCTAGTAGCCAATTTTGAGCCTAATCCTTTCGTTTGACCACCCTTTAGCCCATAACCTTAAAACCTTTTTCTTTTAAACCCGTATGGTGGAAATTCGATTATAGGAGTTAAGTTTGTATATTGTGATTTGTTTGTTTGCATATATATATATAGTTTGAGAAATAAAAGGCGAAAGTTGTTGCCTCATAGTTGATGTTTATATTTAGTTTTGTTTAGTTTAGTGGTTTGTAATAAAAATCAAATTTTCATCACCTTAGCCACTTTATAAATCCTATTTCCTACCCTTAGCCTAGCCCCGTTACAACCCTTACAAAGACCTTATGACTTGTGCTGAGTATTCGTGTTCGGTGGTGGAGAATGATTGAGTTGCAAGCCTATGCGGGTGCGTGTTGTAATCGGTTTGAGTGATCATTTTAAAAGTGCTAATACATCATTATAATTAGCCAATTTGTAAACCGAGTGGAGAGAACATTGTGAGGGATGTGCATGATTTATTAGTTTCAAGGGCGGGTTAATCTTGGATAACCATTTTTACATGATTAATCATTTACCGTTAAATATGTTGAAAACTGTAAAAATGTTTGAACTTTAGCATGACAAGTGACCTTAACCTTTGTCTCGGGAATAGGGAGTGTATTCTTTGTTCGACCCACGTGAAAGTGAAAAACAGATTTGCTTGAGGGCAAGCAAAAGACAAGTGTGGGGATGTGATACACGGTTGAAAACTGGTGTTCGTAATCGTATAACTTGATGTTTTTACATAAGTTTTAACTCCGAATAGCCTACTCTTAATTAAAAATGTGTTTTGAAGGTTTGATGGATTTAAGGAGCTTTTTGGGAGCTTTACGAGTCACCGAGTCGAAAACCGGACAACCAGGACGCGTTACGGATCAAACGGGAGTGCGAGATGGAAAAAATGGGAAGTTGGTGTTGAAGAGGCCGTCGCCAATGGGTATGAGGCCGTCCCGGACGGGCTCTAGAAACACCCGTCGGCCAAACAAACCCGTATATAGTCAAATAGGCCGTCGGCCAGTTTTCAGCATTCGAGAGGCCGTCGCCGACGGGGTCAGGGCCGTCGGCGACGGGTCCTGGTTTGCAGAAACGCGAATTTCGTTGCTTTGGGTGTTGGGAACGATTCTAATTGGTCTTTGAGCATTAAACTCGTAAGTTACACTATCTTTTGAGTTTGAATCTCAATTTTGGAGCCATTACCACCTACCATTCCATACTAATTCATCTCTAATCACCAATCAACCGAATCAGCAAGAACATCATCATCACTTTCATTCACACAACCCTAACTCCATTCATCATTCACTTCACCATCATCAACCACTCCATAAACCCTAATCATCCACCATTCCTCCATCCTTCAAGCTTCAAGATGATCTCAATCAAGTTTCAAGCATCCGGTGATCGAGTTCCTTCCACCATGAGCGGCTAATCACCTTGGTTTCACCCCGGTGTAGGTAGTTGTTTAATTTAGGGTTTTGAATTGTTCTTGCTTCAACTTTGTGACAAATTGTGTTGATTTTTTAAACCATTGACAATAGCTTACATTTGTTTCGTAATCGTAAATTGTCAACGATTATAAAGTTATGACTTTGTGAAATGGTTATGTGTAGTTATGCGTTGTCATGGTTAGGTTTTACTTGTGTTGATTACAAAGTGCATTCTTGTCCGTTTTTCGAAACGTTGATAGTTATTGGCACCTAAGTCACGGTACACTAAATCCGCTAATCGTTATGCAATTGAGTTGAATCTAAAACTTGTAGAAACCCTAGGTTGGCAATTACCGAAACCGGGTGTGAACCCTTCTTCTAATTATTGTTTAGTAATCAATTTTTCTTGCAATCGTTAATTATTAGTTGTTAATCAATTAAACCAATTCCGTTAGTTTAAATTCACATCTTTCAACTAAACAAAAATACAAAAATATCTAGCAAGCTTCATAAATTGTGACAGTTGTTCTAATTCAATCGAATCCACACGCAAACCACATACTCTTCGTGGTTTGACCCCTTGCTACCACTAACTATTTGTTAAGGGTAATTTGGGCATATAAATATTATCTTTAACCGGAGCGCGACACTCCGATCACACCACCACCACCCTCACACCAGAATCACTGCCATTGTCACACCACAAGGATCCGGGTGGGATTTATTGAAGCTGACAGAGCAAAGTCGTTTAAGGTCCAACAAGAGCCTTTTTTCCGACGTTAGATCTGGTGAGCTTCAAAAGCGGTGAGCTCCGACGAGGAGTAGGGGCGTTTAAGAGCCGTTTTTCGGAAAGAACGTTTAAGGTGGTCCGACCATGGTGCGTTTGATGGTGCGTCTGTATGGTGCCTTTGATGGTGCGTCCCATGGTGCGTCTGTATCCGATTCCGGTTCATCTTCTTCGTCGTACAATACGTAAAAGGTTTGTAAGTCTAATGAATCCGATTGACAAGACGAGTTTATTTAAACTTATTATAGATTATTATTTTTGGGCTTGGACACAATTGGGTTAGAACTCTAAAACGCCAAAAATGAAACCCATTAAGAAGTCGGACCAATAGACGGATTGACCCAATTGTAAAATAAGATAGCTTAACAGTTTTAATATTTAAAAGACAAAATTGACCCATATATCAATTTTATATCTCACAAATTCAATATTATTGAATATATCAAGTCACTCACTTTCTTATGAAAAAAAAACCACATAGCACTAGGGGCGGATCTAGTGTATTAGAAGGGGTACCACGAGCCATCCCTCAACCCACTCTCCGTATCATTTTGGTGGTGTAAAAAAAAAATTCGGTTTTATACAAAAGATACACATGATCCCCAAAAAAATAAATTGGGATGCCTCTGAATTTTTGGGTTAGCTCCGGCCACTGATAGAAGCACAATAAGCAAAATGAGTTGGTCTGGTCACATTGGTGTTCCTTTTCGCTTTAACTAGCTTCTCCTAGTGTTGTTAATGCCTGTTTTCCTTGGCTTGTATCTAGTCTCTTGCAAGAGACAGTTTTTCTTGTGTGTGTAGTTTTTCTAGTATATATATCTATGTGACGGGATCATTGTTCATGAACGAGGGACTGTTCACATATAGAGCTTTAGATTGACAAAAATGTGCAGTTCAATATATATTATTATAAGTTTTTAAATTCTAAAATTGTTTTAGAGTTAGATTATCAATTGATGAAAATTAGAATATGTATTTTTAATATTTATTAAGTGTAATAAATATTTTTTTATTTTTTCTATTTGTCCTTTACGCCTTGAGTGCTATTATCAAATTGACTACCATTGATATATATCTTCGCCCATCATTCAAAAAAGAAATATATTTGCTTGTATTTTTTATATATTAGTCTTAAACATTGTACAAACTTCAAATGTTTCTTAACTTGTATGAGTAAACTAATAGGAATAAATGTTGTTGAAGTATTGGACACGGTGAGGGTTTTTTGTTTTTGTTTTGTTTTTTAAGGGGGGGGGGGGGGGGGGGGGGGGGGGGCACTTACATTTTATGCATAGTTGAACGACTGTCCCCTTAAGAGCCCTAGGGATGTTACACCTCGTTTATTATCAAGTTTGATGTGTCGACATAATCTCATCATAAAAACATGACGATATGGATTTAAAAAATCAAATTTTGTGTTACTTTATAATTCTATTATAGTTTTTTTTAAGTCAAACCGACTCTCGTATGTATTTCTTAAAAGCGACATTGATTTAAGAAATAACAAAGCGGAAAGGGAGAATGGGTTAGAATGGAAGGAAGTCTAAACTTGCTTTACTTTCGACTACCCGTCGTCAGACATCAGGTATACAACTTAGTTTTTAAAAAAATAACCGTTGGGATTTTCATGTATATAAACATTTTTTTCTTTCTTTTATAATTACATGTTTTTATATTCTATACAATATATTAAATTATGAGATATAATACATATCATCATCATCATAAAAATATTAAAAAATGTAAATATATTATAATATCAACCTCAAAAAACAATTTTGTTTTTTTAACATATAAATATTAAAAATGTCAAAAAAATATAAATTTAAAAGAAAAAGTTTACCTTTCAAGTAATAATGCTACTAGAATTAAACATTCTATCTATTATCTACCTATTATACTAAAAAATACACTTAATGCCACATGTCCTTTTCTTAAGCAATCATTTATTGATGTGGCATGTCTCTTTGAGCAGAGAATTGGTACATGGGCGGCAATTTGTTTTCCCCTCTTTCTCCTTATTCTCCTTATTACAACACGCGAATTTCAGAACACCCAATCTTCAAATTTCGCCATCTTCTTCGAGCAGATTCTCTTTCGTTGCTAATCATCCACCGCTACAATCCTTTCGATTTGAATCCGGATTTGATTAATCTCATACTGGTAAGTTTTTGAAGTTCATGTTTCATTCATAGATCTGTAGTCCCAGATTAGGGTTTAAAACTAAACGTTGCTCTTTGAATCCGGTTTTGATTTATTGCGTTTATTTACATGTTGGATTTGATGGACTAAAATGAACTGTAACCCTAATCCGGATTTGGTTGATTTGATTTGAAACCGGACTTGAAGGTGGCTCCTTGATATATATTCCAGAATAGGGTTATATTATCAGATACCTTCTTTAATGATAGTTTCGTTGCTAATCATCCACCGCTACAATCCTTTCGGATTATGCATATCTATTCACTGATTTCTATAACTTACACTCTTACATTTTTGTATTTGTTTGTGACATGTGTCAAAAAGTTAAAGATTAAAGAAGTTTGGTTTTTGAATGTTTATGTAAGTTATGAGCATGAATTCTCGGACCCTCTGTGATCCTTTACAGTGGTCAATTGCTATGTTTTAATTTTTTTGCTTTTGGTCAATAAAGATGCTAACATCAGTTAACATTACGCTTTTTGTAGGTAATTTTATTGAGCTATACATATTGGTGGTTGTTTAGGGGACTTAACGGGCTCTCATATTCATCGCTTTTCATGGAGGTAAGTTGATTTCTTAGATCATTTCATATCATTTTTGGTGGGCTGGGTAAAAGATCAAGATGAGCTGAGTCAGGTTGGTGACCCGCTCAACCCAGTTGAGCTGTTATAATATATATTTGCATTAGAGGCATCATGCAAGCTGGTTGGATGATCTTTTTTCAAATCATTTGACCCGTTATAATTAGTTTTCCAGTTGAGGATAACCATAATGTAGTGAATGTAGAAATCATATTGTTATCATTATTAAGCAAAGAAAAGTTTGATTAGGATAAAGGATGTTTAACTGCTATATATGCTTTTAAATTTTGTCGTTGGCGTTGTGGCCTTGCGAGCTCAGACGTTGCGTTGTCGTCTAACTCCTTATTTTGAGGCTTCGTCTCTGTCGCGGTGCCAATTATCTTTTCGGACTTCCATGTTATGTTCTAACCCCAGTTTTACTTTTGTTTTTGAAATAATACCTGGCTGACTCGCGGCCGAATGAAAGGATGGAGGTTATAATGATGTTGGCAACGACACCCTACCTACTGGCATTGTCGGTATATGGAACTGTAACTTATATTTGTTCGTTCCGTCCCGAGTTCGGTTTCCGGATGTGATGACTTTTGTAAAAAAAACTGTGTCCGATGTTGGATAGCAAGGAAGGCTACTGCCCTGTTTGCTACTATTAAGGTATTACGCAGCCATTAGAAATCATTTTTTTTGTATTTAGGGATCCGACGCTAATTATTATGTTAATATTTTCAGTTTAAATATTTATTTGGCCTAATTATTTTACCAATTTTTCATTTGCAGTGCATTTGTGATTGATTTGAAAGCTATATTCGGTCGTTGCGTCCCGAGTTTGATTTCCGGCTGTGATGACTTTGGTAAAAAAAAAAAAACTTGGTTCGATGTTGCATAGCATGGATGGCGAGTGCGCTGTTTTCTTCTTGCAACCTGTTATGCAGCCATGAGAACCACAATACCTATTCTGAGCCCTGTGTTAATTGGTCATAAGGTATTTTTAATAATGATGTTGGCAACGACACCCTACCTACTGGCATTGTCGGTATATGGAACTGTAACTTATATTTGTTCGTTCCGTCCCGAGTTCGGTTTCCGGACTTCAAATATGCAAACTTGAAATTACTGACTATGCATATTATTTTTTTTCATTTCAAATATTTTTAAATGATTTTGGGTGATTTTATAGATATGCAAGGACAAAGACGCGAAGCCACAAGTGTGGGAATATGTCAAACCTTTAAAAGGGTAGGCGGTTGAATCTTTACACCATAGAAGATGATGGACAACCTGTTCTTACATCTTGGATCGCTTAAATTCAATTGCTTATATGCACGTTTCAGAGCGTTTGTGGTAAATCTTGGCGATATGCTTGAACAATGGAGCAATGGTGTTTTCAGGTATAAGTTAATCTTTGGTTTTATAGCTGATGATAGTTCTTTGAATTTCAAAAAAGACGTCTATTGTAGAGAAGGAAAAAACATAAAATTTAAATAGGAATCCATGAAATTTTGACTCTTTAAACTAATATCTTTGACTCAAAAAGTCAAATGGATTTGGTTTTACATGTCAACATTGCATAGAGTATTCTTCGGCAACGGAGTTGGTAATATGCTGGTGATTGCCGCTCCGATGACTTGCTGAGAGTGTGAATTCAGGTTCTAAAAATGATGTTGAATCATCATGAGTTATCAGCAATGGTACGTAGCAAAGTATGTGCAAAAACTTTTGATTTTGAATTATTTTACACGAGTTGATGTTAACTAGCATCATCATGTCTATAGCAGGTCAAGTGGTCAAGTTTCTGATGTTGCAGCCATCAATGTCTGTATCGGTGATGCTTTCCTATCACTGGCCCATTATAATGGAGCAATTTTTACTTATCAGAAAGCTTTAAACGCTTTCAAGGCAACAAAAGGAGACAATCATCCGTCTGTTGCTGCACACAGTTTTGATCCGTTTGGCTAAACTTCATTACAAAATGGTGGAAGTTTCATGAATCAAAATCTTATTGGTTAAACACACTGCGGATCTACGAGAACCCGATGCAAGGAATTTCTAACGATGATATAGCGCGAGTTTATTGAAGTTGCTGGTATATTCCATTTATATATATATATAATTTCAATTTGTTTTATTCCAGTATTTCAAAGTCTATGACAAACGTTTCTTTAATCCAGGAATCGAACCATATGTGAAGGTGGCATTTTAGATGTTTCTAAACATAGATATTACGCACGTCAGATGAGAAACATAAAGAAACGGTTGTCATAAATACTATTATTGATTTCAATTCTTTTTAAAATCTCACATATGGAAACAAGTGACAACATAAGGAAATGCAATACTCCTAGGACATTGTCTCAGGTATTAACGACTGTAATTTCTTTACATTAGAGGTGGTAATTTGACATGTTCACTCCAGAAACGGGTCAAATGAATTGTCACATATAAAATATACCTAAAACGACAAGGTTAACTAGGGTGAGTAGTTTGAGACTCACCTAAAGTTGACACTAATTATTTGCAAAAAAAATTCAAAATTCAAAATTCAAGGAAGAAGTGTTTTGACCCGTTTGTCCTTTGACCCGTATCATTTACAAAAATTTCAATATTCTGGGAAAAATTATTTCGGCTAGCCCAACTGAACTTGGCCCGTTTGGCCTCTGACCCATTACTGAACGCACCTGCCCTTGCCATTACCCTTATTTGTTTGAATGTTTAGGCTGCAAAGTCAAGAGTACCCTTGGCTTCAACCAGGTGTGAAGTGGCCTTTGGGTTGGAGGCTAACCTGGTCCTCAGGTACTATTCATCAACTTATTTTCTTTTTTTAACACTTGAATCTTGACTAAAACTACTATTGGAAACAGCCAAAGCCTGGAAATTTCAACAGATGGTCCGATTCCCTTTATGTTCTATCTCTAATGGGTCAGACGGGTAAACAAAAAGTTAATGAAAAAAGAAACCTGTCAAATGGGGCAGGGATTGAAAGTCCCCCAAACTATAAGAATATACTTTTGTTAATAAAATTTGCAGCAAAAAGCCTCCTAAATATTTCAATAAAAATTTGAGATTATTACTAATATAATATAATGTTGTTAATCAAATTCAACACACTAATTATATATAAAAAGTTAATATATTGAATAGTGTACTAATCCAACCAAATTTGTTATCTATTACTGTAACTTTACTCTTTCAACTTTGTTATAAATTTATGATTAGGATCTAATGCACTTTTGGGATTTTATATCATATTTCAATTTGATTCATGTTTATTAAATGCTTAAGAATGCCAAACATTGAACCAACTATTGCATTATTGACTTATTGTATTTAGTTGCTCTGTACTTAATTTATTGATCTCTGTTATCTATTAGTGTAACTTTACTCTTTCAACTTTGTTATAAACTTATGATTAGGATGTAATGCACTTTTTGGATTTTATATCATATTTTAATTTGGTTCATGTTTATTAAATGCTTAAGAATGCCAAACATTGAACCAACTATTGCATTCTAAGATACAGAATGCCAAAGAGTGTAGCCAAAAACTCTATAATAATATATTTCAGGTCTTCTTGAAGTTTATATAAACCTAAAAAAGTCATCCCGTAAATTTACATGTGTTTTCAATAGCCACACTATACACTAAAATTTTCTAAGGATTCTATTTGATTGTGAAAAGACCTGTACATTTTCAGGATCTCAAGTTTGATTATGAAGTGAAAACTGCTCAGTTGGAAGTACTGCTGCAAGGGTTTCTTCCATTTGCGAGGCGTTTAACTGAAACAAGAAGTTATATGTTAAAGATTGTGACCTGTTGATGGATAACGTGAAAAGGTGGATTGGGGATTGGAAGAATAAATTTCTTTCTTAAGCGGGATGGTTGCAATTGATTGTTTCGGTCCTTCAAGCTTTTCAGGTATATCGGTCTTCTGTGTTTATTCTGTAGGTGTTGTTACAAACGAGATTGAAAAGCTATTTCGTGATTTTCTATGGTTTCATTGTGTTTATAGAAAGGGCAGACCCTTGGTAAACTGGAAGGACGTGTGTTTTCTGAAAAGCCAAGGGGGTTTAGGATTTAGTCTTTGCATACCTGGAACATAGTCCTTATTGCTAAACATTTGTCGAATATTGTGACGAATAAGACTATTTGGGTACATGAAACTGTTGGAACACTTTTAATCAATTTTTTTGATTTATTGGGAGTGTTTGCAGTCAACGAATTTCTATGAGCTTTTATGTCAATCGAGCTTGAGTGTATTGCATTCAAATGAACATTGTGGTGAATGAACCAATTTAGATCACCTATCGACTAATGGGTCAAATAGAACGAAATCAAATGGTAATATAAATCAAACTTTAGACATGAGTTATTTAAAAAAATTAGTACATTTAATTAAATTGAGTTTCTACGTTGCTTTAAAGAATCAAATTGAGTTTCACACAGTCAACTATATGTCTATATCTCTATTATTGTAGCCTAACACTATACTGTTGCGATTACAAATAAATTAAATTCTTAATCAATTCCATAAGAAACCTAAAAAAGATAACAACCAACAACATATTCGTTTGTGTTTTAACGTGTATAAAATCATAATATTTAGATTATTGGTGATAAATTTAAATTATAAGATAATTTAAAGAGTTTTGAGACAAGTTGTTATCAGTATTAGGTGGATATATATATAGTATCTACATCTATGTATAATTTATTAAATCAATAGATTTATAAGAAATATTTTCTTTATGCAACCCGTGTAATACACGGGATCTTAAACTAGTATATAATAAACAAAAAAAATATGGGACACATGTCACTTGATTAGGGCCTCTTAGGTTGTTTTTGGCGGGAAAACACCGGGTTTTTTTTTCACCGGTGAAGCCCCATTTCACTACCCAAGTCCGACCATCTAATACGGATCCATATATAAATCGAAAAAACACGCTTTGCCCTTTTCAATTCCTGCTCTCAAACCCTAGACCCATCTTCTCCTTCACGCTTCCATCACGGTAGGATATGCTTTCATATCAACCAGTTTTCTTTCGCGATTCATCTCAACCAGGTTTCCTCTCCTTCATGCTTACATCTTCATCATTCCATCCTTTCATCACTCTACTAGAGAACCTTTTTTCTCCTACAGAGGTACTAAATCTTTTATGGGTTATCTTTTATTGGAGTAATGTTTAATCTATTTTATTTTCTTTAGTTCTTATTGATTCAATTACCAGAGACACCATTGAAAGCTACTCATCCTTCGATTTGGCAGATCATCCTATTTCTAGGTTAGTTTTTAATCAATCGTTTTTTTTTCATTTAATTGGATATCTTTCAGTCGATTTGTTATTTCAATGTCTGTTTCGATCTCTATTATCTTTTTTGTTCTTAGCAAGAGGTTTAAATTTGTGAAACTTAATTGAATTGATGGAATGATTTTGTTTGTGAGTTTTTGTATTTTGGTACTTAGAATACGTATGCACGCCAGGTGTTTGTTAAAATGCTTCTTTTATTTTTTGCTTGGGATATTATATGAAATTTGATCTTATTTTGTGGTCTGAATTTGGTGGAGCTTGGTGCTAATCAATTTGTTATATATGCTTATAACTTACTAGGTAGACTTAGTCACTTTTACATGTCAAATTAGAAAGAAATGAGGTATATGCTTTCATAGTGTCCTGTTTGTTATCACACCATCTTTTATATTCAAGGTGGTGAAGTCATTGTTCTCGGTGCATTTCTCACTTCTTCCCCTTCTCAAGGTCCTCATTTATCTAATTCATTTCCAATTTATTATCGATTACAATTGATTTCACGTGAATTTGGATGATATATTGAAGTTGAAGTGGTGAATTTGCAGAATTGAAAGTGATTGCGTTGGGGACAAGAACTAAGTGCATTACGCGTTTGCGTTTAAGTGGTTGTGGTGATGTTTTGAACGATTCTCGTGCTGAGATTGTTGCTAGAAGAGCTTTGTTAAGATCTCGAGTGAAATGTAGGTCCCCATCAATACTTATCTATATGTTAATATTTGTATGATTTGTTGTGAAACTGGAACTTTACATGATTGATGATCTTTTGTGTGTATATATTGGGTGGAGTCTGTTAACAAGGTTATTAGTTTCATGAGGTATGTTCATCGCTCATATCAAATACCGATATTCGGTTATTTTACACTAAAAGAAGTTATCATTAAGTGACACCGGTAATCGTCATATAAAGTGAAAAATAAATGGAGTGTTAGTGTTATAAGTTATAACTAGCGTAGTGCCATAATGTGTAGGGAGTAGGTTTTGATCTTTTGTGACAGTCTGTTTAACTAGAACTAATAAAGTGCCTTTTTGTTTCCCATTGCAAAAATACCTTAAGACTTCTTGCAGTTAGTACGCTTGGCGCTTGCCATTGGTTCGTTACCGTGGGTTCCCCAACCGGCGAATTGCGGCCCTTAAAACTAAGAAATATGAAAGAAGACGAATAAGGCCAGCAAGCTTGCAATGCATTTCAGCCATGATAACTACGTTTACTTCTAATTATGTTAATAAAAACATGCGCTGCTCATGTTTTTGATTGCTATAATTAGACTGTTAAAAGTTTTGTAAAGATTTCAGTATGCTTGGCACGTATCAAAGATTCTTATGGCAACATAATATGCATAGTTTAACATTGTAAAGTTAGTTGCTTTGATTTGAGTGGAGTTCTTTAATATATATGTTTGTTTTGCTTTGATTTTTGGGAATACTATTTGTTTGTGAAGGCAATATTAAATATCTTATATATAGTCAACTCAATAAGGCTGATACAAAAGAGTTGTGTATGTGAGAACTGAGAAAGGTGTTCTCAGCAGTTTTGTTCTTTGATTAAAAGCTAATGTCATGCTAGCATACAAGAATTACAGGTTAATACATCAACGTCAAT
Source organism: Helianthus tuberosus (assembly GCA_030545235.1). NCBI lineage: Eukaryota > Viridiplantae > Streptophyta > Magnoliopsida > Asterales > Asteraceae > Helianthus > Helianthus tuberosus. The sequence goes on from CM060397.1 coordinate 177,428,983, forward strand.
TTTTTGCATGGTTTTAGTTATATATTAAAAGACTATCCTCATACCTTTGGTGGTTCTTTTTGTAGAAGGGACTCGATTTACTCAAGGAAAGGTTTTGGCAACTCCTCAGACGTAAGGAGAAAAACACAACTCCTCAGGTTTGTGCTTTGATTTTTTTTTCAATGTTTACTAAAAGTTGGAGTTCCGGTAATGCTTCTAAGAAATATCGATCAACAAATTGGCTTATGTAACGAAACGAACTAGACTTCAGATTACTTTTCTTGGTAAACGAGTGATTGAAGCTGAAGTAATATCCGTCGAAAATATTGGATCAAGAGTTTTTATTCCGAGGATTAACATGATACCTTCAGACAAAAAAAATCCCTTTTCAATTTCAACGCAGACAATTTCCGTTATCCGTATGCTTTGCCATGACCATTAACAAAAGTCAAGGACAGTCATTATCTAGAGTAGGTTTATATCTAAAAGATCATGTTTTCACGCACAATCATCTGTATGTTGCGTTATCAAGAGTTAAGACGAGAGATGGTGTGAAGATTTTAATATTCGATGATGAAGGAAAACCAACAAATCAAACTGCCAACGTCGTTTACAAAGAGATTTTTGGCAACTTATGATATATAATTTTTTCTTTCTTTCCATTGACTTTTAACTTTTGTTCTGCTCTATTGATGTTACCTGTTGGTTTATTTTGTATTTGTTCAACAAGTTCTTATATTCTTGTGCTTTTTATGTTATTGATAATGACAATTGGGCCTTTAATGTTATAAAAGTGTTGGGCCGTATATGACTTTAATTAGTAAAAGATTATTTGATGATTAGTTTAAGTATTAAAAGTTTTGGCACCTAAAAAATTGTAATTACCAATATTAATGTTCACAATTGGTAGTTATTTGTTTGGTTTAAGTATTTCAACATTTTTGTGATAAAATTTAATGAAATAATATGTTACATTTTAATAAAAATACAAGTTTTTTAACTAATAAAATTAAACTACCCGGGAAGCAGTCTCGGGTGATAACCTAGTTCTATATATATACAGTTACCAAATGCTAAACAATTGTGCCTTTCTATCTTCTTCGGCCTTTGTAAAAATTAGATATTTAGATACCTTATTAATTAAGTAATATATCCATATCAATTTCTAAATAGAAGTGAAGTAAAACCACGATTATTGCTTTTCACCAACTTGATCGAAAAAATACACTATTTTACTCTTAAACTCTATCGTAATGGAACCGATAAAAACATTCAAATACCGTTGTGACTTTTCAGTTAATAAAAAACCGACTCGTCTCCTCCAACCATTGTTTCCTCATCGTTTGCCATTGTTTCATACATTACTAGTAGGGTGCCCGCGCGATGCGGCGGGGACGACATTTTACGTTGCGACACTCGTTTCTGGTAGTTTTCTTATTCGTATAATATTTATGGTAGCATTATTGTGGTGGATATATGTCATAGTATTACACATGTCTAGTAATTATTAAATTTAGAATTTAAATTATCAAGTACTTCAGGAAACCATTGATGTAATACAATAACACATGAATAAGAAAAAATAAGTCTTAAACATAAATAAAAGTTATATAAAGTAGCACACGAATAAACAAATATAAGTCTTAAATATAAAATTTGAAAACTAAAAGCACAAGTATCAAGTAATTTGCATCATGATGAGATCAATTTAGTAATCATACGGCTTAAACATCTCAATGATGTCATCTATTTTTGTCACACCACCATTTGTCATCATCGAGATTAACGTCCTCCGGAATTTCTTGTATCTCTTCCAGTTTTATTTTTACATCCTTTGGATGATGTGTTTCTTCTTTGTTCTCTTCTACATCAGTAATAGTTGGAATAGCTGGAGTAGTTTGGAGAACTAGAAAAAAATGATAAGTATTTTAGTTACATATTTTTATCATGTTACCATTATATATAATATAGGATAAAAAACAACGTTCACTGTTAAACATAGTATAAAAACAAAAAAAGCAAATAATATATCATGTTTTAGAAACATTCATACATGTGTAAAGATCTGAAATGATGAATATTGAAGTACATGTGAACCAAGAATTCTAAAGAACACGAAATTCTTAACGTGAAAAACTAATGAATTATACTATATATAGAACCTATAAACCAACGAATTAAATAACTTGTAGTTTTTTTTTCAACCAACTAATATTATCTATAAGAGTATTTTTGAACTTATAATCCTAAAAAATGCAACACAATCTGGTATTCAATTTTTGAAGATGTATTATGTTTAGATTATGGAGTTTTTTCCTAAAAGTTTGTTGGTGGAAAACTTATTTATCAAACTTTTAAAAAAAAGTTTTTATAAAAAAGGTTTTATGAAAACGAAAATGCTTCTAAAACGTTTTTATATTTTTTTATGAAAACTAAAATTCCATTTTGTTGAATATGGCATTATATAAAGTTTTTTAATATAACCAATTAGATAAAACAAGTGAACTTGCTTGATGTCAATTTACTACCTGTTAATCCATTTAAGTGTGTGTACCCAACCAAGTAAATACATAAACATATAGCATACGAACAAAACTCATATAAAACCCGTATGTGCAAGGTTTCGAGTCACCGGAATAAATTGGTGAACAATCTTAATCAAACAAAAATCAGAGTGAAAAGGGTTGGAATATTATTAAATTGATAATAATGACAACAACGTAGAGAGTCTTGAGCATTTGAAATGTGATAGTAAACATTGCTTTAATCACTTGTATGCTAATGCATCATCTACTTGTATATTTTAATTCACACAACGATACTGATTAAGACAATTATCGAAACGTCGACAAAAATGAGTAGGTCATCATGGTGCCTTTGGATTTTTTAAAACATTATAGTTTATAAGATATGACAAGAATACGTAAAATAATTATAAGTTTATTGTGAAAATGGATAAGTGTAACTAACTAGCCATAATTTTGTTAAAATAAAGGGATTTAAGTGTAAAAATATGAGGGACTAAAATATAATTAGTTTTTAAAAGACCAAATTACCCTCATTTTAGGGGTGTTTTTACAAATAAAGAGGGAAGAAGTTCTTATTTTTTGGGTATCTTAAAATACCCCTCCCTCATGCATTATAATATAGTATAGATATAGATATAGCCCACACCGCCACCAAAGGTCTCCGTTCATGTTATCACCCATCTGAACATTTTCAAGCTTATTTCTCGGTTACCCAATAAGTTAGATGAATTTCTCGAAAAGGCGCCAAGGAAGGACAAGAACAAGATGATCGACGATGCTGAATGCTCGCTTGCCACAAACAAGAGGAAGAGGAGTGGAAATTTGAATGATGCTAGGCGGTCACATTTAAAAAAACCCATCACACAATTTTCAACCAATAACAGCCTTCGGCTGCAACACAACTTGCTGCCAAACATCATCGGTTGGCATTGATCTTGAACTGTCTTCTCTATCATCGGTTCAACAAGAAGAGATGGCTAATGATAGTTTTTTTCAATTGGATAATTACTCAACAAAACTTCATTATCAACTACCGTATTTCACTCTGCGCAACTAACATGGAAGTCGGCGTCAAAATCAATCGGAAATCTGGAAAGGAAAGTTTCTGACTATATATTTATGTAGGAGGGGGTGGGAGTGAGTATCTCACAATTCTTTGACGTCAACTAGTTACTAAACAATAGTTAAAGGAAAATAAAAATAATAATAAAAGGAGTTAAATGCCATTTTAGTCCCTTTGATTTGGATCATTTTGTCAGTTTAATCCAAATGTTTAATTTTTTGCCTGTGGGTCCAAAAAGGTTTCACCATTGCCATTTTAGTCCACTGGGTTAACTTCATCCATTATTTATGTTAACGAGAAGGACAATTCGGTTATATTATATGCAATTCTGCTAACTAGAAGGGCAATTCGACCATATAAAATGACCGAATTGTCCTTCTCGTTAACAAAACTAATGGATGAAGGTAATCCAATGGACTAAAATGGCAACAGTGAAACCTTTCTGGACCCACAAGCGAAAAATGTAACATTTGGACTAAACTGGCAAAATAGCCCAAACCACGGGGACTAAAATGACATTTAACTCATAATAAAGAGAAAAATGCTCGGACATTCCCTGTGGTTTGCCCATTTTTCACCTGTAGTCCCTAACTTTATAAAATTACACCTATAGTCCCCAAGTTTTTGAATTTCTTTCCCGGATAGTCTCTGGCATGGATGGGGGTTAGCTTTTTGTGTAACGTGCGTGTGAAATGACAAAAATACCCTTACTGTCAAATTACACCTATAGTCCCCAAGTTTTTGAATTACCACCCTACCCACTTCATATTCCCCACTCCACACCACCACCACCATCTCCACCTTCAACCATGGCTGCTTTCATCCCCAAGTGACCTCTAGTCTCAATCATCTTCACCGTAGTAAAAAAATGGTGTCGTACCAAGCATGTTCCCAGACATACTTGGAGCCAACATTTTTACGAACATCAGGACCCTAATTCATTGTTTTGATGCTTTCATTTTCTGATAAATTCATCATGTATAAAACCTTAAATCCTGATTTACAAAGCAAATTAAACAAAAATCAAACAACACTTGTTAAATTAACGTTGGATGACATTGTTATCTGTATCACTTTTTTTCAAGAGCTGGTATGCAAAAAGCTGTTGTTTTACCGGACTATTTAAAGCAAGCAAAAACGAATCGGAAGAACATGTAAATATGTGATTCATGAGCAGAAGTGAGAAGCAGATCAAATCTGATAAATACAGGACAGTGAAGATTAATTGGATCTTGTTTAGATTCAAGATTATGAGCAGGGGTGAATATTGATTAAGAAGAGTGTTTATATGTGTGTGAAAGAAACCCAATAAAATCCAAAGTTTGAAAGAGAGGTAGGAGGTAGAAGTCGGCTACCGAAAGTGAGATGAAAGAAGCCATGGTTGAAGGTGGAGATGGTGGTGGTGATGTGGAGTGGGGAAGATGAAGTGGGTAGGGTGGTAATTCAAAAACTTGGGGACTATAGGTGTAATTTGCCAGTATGGGTATTTTGTCATTTCACACACACCTAACACCAAAAACTAACCCCATCCACGCCAGGGACTATCCGGGAACAAAATTCAAAAACTCGAGGACTACAAGTGTAATTTTAGAAAGTTAGGGACTAAAGGTGAAAATGGGCAAAACAAAGGGACTATCCGAGCATTTTTCTCCATAATAAATGTAACAACCCGACTTTTCGGATCGTTACCTATCGCTGTCATTTCTTTCGTAAACGCTTGTACTCTTGGGATTCAATTAAAGCCATGGGTTAAATTATATTTTCAGCGCATTTTAAACGCATTTTTAAACGCATATTACAACGCTTATTCAATCACAACTATCGTATTACAACACTACGTATAACGCTTACTAATTAAACGCATTTTGCCGCAATTTACATCGCTTATCTAAACGCTTGTTACTTGAACGCTATCGCAACGCAAACTCAACGCAGACTCGAAACGCGGATTTAATTATGTTATGTGCGTTATTTGTGTGATTATTTGTTGAATGTTATGTGGTTATCAACGCAACGCAACGCTATACACTCAAACACTCACTCGCAACTCGATTAAACGCAACGCAACGCTTAACAAACGAACCAAAGTTGGAAAACTAACTCACGCAAACACGGCCGTCCGAATGGCCTTCCATCCGAATGGACATCCGCCTGGATGACCATCCGTCCGGATGACCATCCGTCCGGATGACCATCCGTCCGGATGACCATCCGTCCGGATGACCATCCGTCCGGATGACCATCCGTCCGGATGACCATTCGACCGGATGGAGCCATCCGAATGCTGCCACTCGCGCACCGCCTTAAATCTCGCTCTTCCCCTATAAATACTAGCCGTACGCCCTCATTCTAAGACTTTGACACTCTCATTTGCTCCCAAGCTCTCAGACGCGATTCAAGGCCAATTTGTAAGCTTTTTCCCTCAGATCTTTGCTAATCTTCATCTCTAATCACTTCTACTCCATCCTCTTCACCAAAATCACACACACACACACTTTAACTGTTTCTTGAAAATCACTTATTATGTACCTCTTGAAGATGTTTTCCACTCGTTTTCTTGGGCAAACTGTTGTAGGACATTATTCAATCGAGAATGGTTTAAGATCTAAAGGATTTTCACACTTTTCAACTCATTTATGAAAGGTTTCAAAACTTTTTCACATGTTTTCAACTTTTCTTCGGTTATTACACAAATTTCGATGGAATCTGGACTCAATCAGACTCTCGAGTCATTCCTTAGTCGAAAGCCGGCTTGAAAACGGATTTCCACCGGAGAGATGGACCGATTAACGGGTCAAACATGAATCTTGATTAAGAACATCTCGTCTGTCCGAATGGGTGGGGCCCATCTGACCGAATGAACTGGATTTGGTGTAGTCCGTTGTTTGACACGTCGTCACTCCGTCTCCGTAAACTCAAAACTTGTTACTTAGAAAAATTTTACAAAACTTCAACAACAGATCATCCGCTCGAGTGGCCATCCGTCCGGATGATCTGATCCTAACAATCTCCACTGTTTAAACGTTTTCAACTAAACTACGAATTTTAACGATTTAACAAACACCCAGAGACGGCCCAAATGGCCATCCGTCCAAATGGCCATCCGCCCAGATGACCATCCGTCTGGATGGAACCCATCCGTTCGGATAGACTGTTCAACACTTACACCCCACTCGACATTCTGTTTACGACAGCCCTGGGGAAGACTTATACTTTTGTTTCCGTGCACAAGTTGACCCGACACGCTCCCTTCAATCCAATCAGATTGTGTTTACTTGCTAAACACACACTGTGAGTATACTTGAACCCCATTTTCGTTTATCGTACTTTTGGGTGTTACATACGTTCCATATCAAAACATAACACACAACGCAAACACTTTATAAACGCTAACCGCTCCCGCATGCTATACGTCATTTGTTGAATGCTTGTTACTACACTATACAGTGTTACACTAGACCGACTCTAGCAACGATAGTACTATAGTTTGGACTCAGCACCTGTCGTGGACAGGGGTTGCTAGGGATCACATTACTTTACTTCACGTGTTCGCTTCGGTGAACATGTGTCGCTCATACTCTATAATGCAGTCTCGTGGTTAGGTTGTATCATTGTTGAGAGTTACACGCTTCGCCCGTTACGTGTTACATGCTAGTTACGCGTAAACGCTTTTCATACTATTATTATGCAAACTTGTGTACTCGCATTTACTTGATGTATTGACTTTATTTTAACGTATGTGACAGGTTGATTTGGATGTTATGCTTGAATAAAGTTAGGAAGTCTAGAAACCCACTAAATAAAATCTGAGTTGTCAGAATGGAACTTGTTTTCGTGAATGAATATTTGTAATGACTGTTATGCTTTATTTGTTTAATAGTATGAGATATTAAACCTTAAAAATATTGTTCTCATGAACAATCTGTTTCGCTCAGTGCCACGCCCCGATAATTCCGCTATCGGTTGGGGTGTGACAGATTGGTATCAGATCCATAACTATAGGAAATTAGGTCGAGTCATGTAGAATTGACCTAGTCTATAGTCTAAGTACCAACATATCAGCTTCGTGCGAACCCAGTAGGGGTTTCATACAAACCTACTTTCGATACTCTCGTTGGAACTCGCGAAAACTACATCTTCGTGCGAACCCGCATACTACAGCTTCGTACGAAGGAGCCTTTCCTAAGGTTGAAAACTATATTGCCTTTCCAAAGGCTGACATAATACACACGTTTTCGAAAACGCTCGCATAACACAACCGAGTGATTGGGTCGAACTTTCCTTTTATAGGATTGATCGAACTCTCCTTTTATAGGGCTGATCGAACGTTCTCTCGCGCCCCGCAAGAGTTATAAGAACGGCCTTCACGGCCCGTGAGACCATTAGAGTAGGCTCTAGCTTTGGTGAATCAACGGTGTAGATCTTACATGCATAGGACACGTGGCGCCATGTGGTGCCGCCTGGTGCCACCTTGTCGCACCCCGCGACAGACCCAGAGGAATGGGTCGCGCCCCGCGAGTGGCCTTAAATATTTGTTTTATTTGATTTTTGCAAATATAAAGGTATTCCAGGCCCGTTTTTCGTATACGGGGTGTACTTTAGGACTTATAGGAGCATTTTTAAGGGTTTTAGGAGGGATGTTATATCCTCCCCACCTTGTTTTAGATCTTGTCCTCAAGGTCTACTGGAACAGGTGTGGATATTTCTTTCGCATCTCTGATTCGAACTCCCAAGTGTACTCTGGTCCTCTTTTGGAATCCCATTTCACTTTAACCAGAACTAATCTTTTGTGTTTGAGATTCTTGATCTCTCTATCTTCAATCTGCAACGGTTTCTCTACGAACTTAAGTTTCTCATTTACCAGAGGAACTCAGCGACGTACATCTGACCTTCCACCTCTCGAACCTCAAAAAGTGAAAATTTTCACGTACCTCTTGAAGATTTGCAAATAAACGAGACCCTACACTTTGTGGAAAAGCCAGTAGAAATCATGGATCGAGAGACCAAGAAACTTCGACGCTATCTCATTCCCATAGTGAAGGTTCGTTGGGAAGGCAAGCGCGACACTGAGTTCACTTGGGAACTCGAAATTGATATGAAAGCTAAATATCCACAACACTTGTATCTTGAACTATCGCAACGCAAACTCAATGCAGACTCGAAATGCGGATTTAATTATGTTATGTGCGTTATTTGTGTGATTATTTGTTGAATGTTATGTGGTTATAAACGCAACGCTATACGCTCAAAGGCTCACTTGCAACTCTATTAAACGCAAGGCAACGCTTAACAAACGAACCAAAGTTGGAAAACTAACTCGCGCAAACACGGCCATCTGAATGGCCTTCTATCCGAATGGACATCCGCCCGGATGACCATTCGTCCGGATGACCATCCGTCCGGATGACCATTTGACCGTATGGAGCCATCCGAACGCTGCCACTCACGCACCGCCTTAAATCTCGCTCTTCCCCTATAAATACTAGCCGTACGCCCTCATTCTAAGACTTTGACACTCTCATTCGCTCCCAAGCTCTCAGACGCGATTCAAGGCCATTTTGTAAGCTTTTCTCCTCAGATCTTTGCTAATCTTCATCTCTAATCACTTCTACTCCATCCACTTCACCAAAATCACACACAAACTTTAAATGTTTCTCGAAAATCACTGATTATGGACCTCTTGAAGGTGTTTTCCACTCGTTTGCTTAGGCAAACAGTTGTAGGACATTATTTAATCGAGAATGGTTCATGATCTAAAGGATTTTCACACTTTTCAACTCATTTATGAAAGGTTTCAACACACCATTCAGCCATGAGGAAGACTTATGCTTCTGTTTCCATGCACAGGTTGACCCGACGCACTCCCTTCAATCCAATCCAGATTGTGTTTTCTTGCTAAACACACACTGTGAGTATACTCGAACCCCATTTTTGTTTATCGCACTCTTGGGTGTTACATACGTTCCATATCAAAACACAACACACAATGTAAAAACTTTATAAATGCTAACCGCTCTCGCATGCTATACGTGATTTGTTGAATGCTTGTTACTACGCTATACAGTGTTACACTAGACCGCCTCTAGCAACGATAGTACAACAGTTTGGACTCAGCACCTGTCGTGGACAGGGGTTGCTAGGGATCACATTACTTTACTTCACGTGTTCGCTTTGGTGAACATGTGTCACACATACTCTACAACGCAGTCTCGTGGTTAGGTTGTATCATTGTTGAGAGTTATATGCTTCGCCCGTTACTTGTTACATGCTGGTTATGCGTAAACGCTTTTCATACTATTATTATGCAAACTTGTGTACTCACCTTTACTTTATGTATTGACTTTATTTTAACATATGTGACAGGTTGATTTGGATGTTATGCTGGAATCAAGTTAGGAAGTCTAGAAACCCACTAAATAAAATCTGAGTTGTCGGAATGGAACTTGTTTTTGAGACTGAATATTTGTAATGACTGTTATGCTTTATTTGTTTAATAGTATGTGATACTGAACCTTAAAAATATTGTCATTAATAGTTGTTATGGATTCTCATGAACAATCTGTTTCGCTCAGTGCCACGCCCCGTTGATTCCGCCATCGGTTGGGGTGTGACAGATTGGTATCAGAGCCATAACTATAGGGAATTAGGTCGAGTCGTGTAGAATTGACCAAGTCTATAGTCTAAGTGTAACACCCCAACCCGGATGGGTTGACGTGTCACTATAATAGTGGATCAGAACAGAAGTCATAATTCCATTAATTAAAGGTAGGCTTACATTTCAAAATTTGATTCATAGCCCTAAGGCCCAAAATACATATTTATTTTATAAAAGTGACAATCATCTTCGGTTAGCATCCTAGGGTTTATTCTTCACTCTTCACCCCACCCAAAGTAACCAGTGAACCTGTAGTGAAATGAAATATACGGAATGAGCTAAATGCCCAGTACGGAATAACAAGCACAAATAGCAAACAAATAAACGACTGAAATGATATCACTGGCAAGAAGCACAACACAGCAAAACATAACATATAACTGAACTGAATCATATCATATGGATATACCCAAAAGCTAAACAGAGGTAACAGCCACAAAGTCTGTCACATGAGACAGAGCTGGTTGGCCTACCCGACATCCTTCTCCAGAAACATACCTAGGATATATACATACGCCACCTAGTCGCTATGTACCACATTGTACCTAGGGACGCCGTGAATTGATAACTCCGTCACGGGAGGAGCCGGAGAGCTTAGGGTAGCAGATCTCAGATAATCAGAAATAAATATAACACTAACATCAACAGATATATAGGTATCGGAACATGAGATAATGAGCACAATATAATCATAAACTTATCGCATGTTGTCAAGTTGAATAATAATTTTTAATCGGAGTAAGAAATGAACGGACAGTCAATTGAATCGAGGTTCAAAGACATCGGAGTTTTCAAGATATATATATATATATTATAAATAAGGGTTTATAGCAAACGGACCGGATAACAAAGGGAGAGGGTTAAGGATCCGTACCTTGTTTCTTGATTGTTGTCTTAAAAATATATAAACTTGTCAAAGCGTGTTCGGATAAACATACATCGTGTCCTTACATTTTATAAGGTTGTGCCGGTACATAAAAAGTATATATGTAATTTGTTTGTTTAATTCATGTCTAGTTTAAAACCTCAAGTTTGTCTTAAGTAATCATGAATTAGTTTTGCTTAGATTAAAGAATACGTATGTGTATTCATTTTAATGAAAATAATGTTGTTTTTAGTTGTAAAATAATTTAATATATGTTTAAATAAAATATAAGTTAATTAAAAATTAATGTTAGTTGCAAGATTTGAACTTGTGACTTAAAGGTTGTAAGAAAAAGGTTTTAACCAGTGAGCCACTTAATCCTTTATATTTGTCTTGTAAATATGATTATTTAAATAAGAAATCTGATGTTAATGATTATAAAATCTTATAAAAAAGATTGTCATCAACATTGTTTGAATTCCAGACCTCTAGTTTCAATGTCCTAAGGCTTAACCAGTTGGATTAGACCACTTTCTGATGGATATTTTGAAATCTGATTTATTTAACAAGAATTCTGGTGTCTTTAAATATGATTCTGATGTAATAAAAAAATGTCTCTTGCAAGATTTGAACTCAAGACCTCTAGGTTATAAGTTAGATCCTTAACCAGTGGACCACTTAGTTGTTTATCCTTGATTTACGATTTCTGATGTTTTATATAAGAATTCTGGTGCATTTAATTGAAATTTTTTATAAAATTTTGATGTTTCATCAGAAATTCTGATGTTTCATCAGAAAATCTGATATTGCATCAGATCTCATTAGAAAATCTGATATTGCATCAGATCTGGTGCATTATATTAGAATCTGGTAAAAATATATGTCTCCAGCAGGATTCAAACTTGATGCCTCTGGGTTGTAAACCAGCTGCTGAACCAACTAGGCTACAAGAGCCCTTGTGAACAAACACCTTCATTATTTATTTATTTACTCAGTTAACTGGTTTATCTTCTTCTTCATCATCTTTTATAGAAAACTAACGTTTACATAATAAATTCTAGATTCCATTTTTATTAGAGATTAATCTTAAAGTATCAAAAATAAAAATTTAGCTTATGGTTACCTTGGTCAAAAACGTGTTTCGGTTATTGGTGTTTCTTCACCGAAATGGTTTCGGGTAGTATGTTTTCCGTGATTAAAGCTTCAAGTGGTTTAGTAGAGATAGTTAAGTGGTGTAGTAGGCATGGTGGTGAATGAAAAGTGGTGTCAGTATGGTGTTCGGTTTCGGTTACGGTTACCGGAACCGGGTTTTCTTTTCTTAGTTAGAGTTGATGGGAAAATGTGTAGTGTTTGAAGGATGTTGGGGATGCTTGGCAAGAGGATCAAACTCTCTATTTATAGAGGGAAATGGAAGTCCTCGTTGATGAAAGTTTCAAATGTCTTCAGAGGAAAATAATTCATGCAAATACTATTTTATTGAAATATAATTCTCATCCAACCAATTAAGCAAGTTGTCTAGCAATTTCCTTTCTGCATATTTTTCCCACTTGCAAATTATTGTTGCTATTTTCTAGTTTAATTTAAATAGAAAAATTATTATTATTATTATTATTATTATTTTCGGTTATTACACTAAGTACCAACAGACCAGCTTCGCGCGAACCCAGGAGGGGTTTCGTACGAACCTACTTTTGATACTCTCGTTCGAACTAGCGACAACTACATCTTCGTGCGAACCTGTCGCAACCCCCGAACCCTTGCCCGGAGGGGGAGGGCGGCCGCGAGCAGCACAGAGCCGGTGGTATCGGTGTTTATTAATTTGGCAGCGGAAATTTACTTCAGGATCGTAGTTAGGAAATAGTTTATCAGAGTAAAACACCTCACTTTTATAAATAATAAACAGATGGGAAAAACACAAGTTTCTATTATAATATGTTTATAGGGATAAAACCCAAATTTATTGATATAAAACTTCTTTCTTATTTAGATAACTTTTATAGCCACTTTTCCAAGCCTTCAGTGCTCTCCAGCTGGCTTCTATTTGGCTTTCATATTTTGTTACCTGAAACGCGTTTTAAAAACATTTTATCAGCAAGAAATACTGGCGAGTGCATCCCAATTTAATCAAAACAAGCTTTATCTTTTTACACTATTGAGGGCGATTACAATCTTTATATCTACCCAATTACCACTGATGTGTGTAAAATGCAACATATAAATTACATCAAATAAGGCATAAAACTAACCCTTTTTTAGTACTAATGTTGGAAAAAGTGTGCTTTTGTCTTCCTTTTGTATTTTCAGGATCAAATGAGCTTAAACGAACAAAAGGAACAAATATACAGCCAAAACCAACATAAATACAAAGAAAATGAAGAAACGTGGCATGCCCGACCCCTCGACAACAACTCCCAAAGCAAAAACAAGAAGAAAGCTGAGCATGGGGCTGTGCCCAGCTGAGCATGGGGCTGTGCCCAGCCCGACACGGGGCGTGTCCAGCTCAGCACGGGGCCGTGTCCAGAATGGTCAGCCCTGGCACAAAAGACAAACCTGTAGAAGCTTCTATTGCCCACCACGGGGCCGTGCCCAGCGGACACGGGGGCGTGGCGAAAGTACAGCAGGCGCATTAATTGTAATTGCGAATTACAATTAATGAAGAGAGAGAGTGTCAGACGGACACGGGGCCGTGCCCAGCGGACACGGGGGCGTGTGGAGCTAATAAAGACAAACTGTATTAATGAAGAAAGAGAAAAGGGTGGACACGGGGCCGTGTCCAGCGGACACAGGGCCGTGTCCAGGCTTCTGTACAGGCTATAAATAGGAGTGCTTGGCTCAAGCTCAAACCATCCCTTGGCACACCACCTCTCTCACACTTCATCCACCACCCACCACCATCACAACACCATCATCCACCACCATCATCCATTGTCCATCATAGAGTGTGTGAGTCGTCTCGGGATCCAAGATTGATCGTAAGAGTTCTTGACAATCAAGGCCATGTTTGCCTAAGTCTCTTACATCACTTGGTGAAGACAAAGTGTCTAGTATAATACTTTTTATTTCTAATCTTTTGCACTTTTTATTTGGTTTTGTATTAATGACTTTAATAACTAGTTACTTATGTTGAAGGTGATCTTTCCTTATCGTTTGTCCGTGGTGTCTTGGCATTATTTTACTGTCTATATAAAATAAAGGATTTTCACCATTCATATCTCCACGGTCTATATGGAGGTATGTTGGCTACCTGGTAGGGGGTTAAGGGAACAGTTTGGTAAAGGTCTTGCTGTTCAGCGTTTAGAGGTCCTGCAATGGACCTGGGTCAAATTTAGTAGGACCTCCTTCAATACTTCACGGTATTGGATGGCGGGGGTCCAAACTCTTTGATCCCCTCATAAGTTAACTACTATTAATACTATAACCCGGCTATTTAGGACTGTATCCCTGCTGACTCAGACTACTTAGTCGAGGGTAACGTCACCGCCAAAAGCGGGGCCTACCACAATACTGCATTAATAACTTAATTCATTATCTTCCAATAATCCACCCCTTTAGGATTGTATCCCTGCTGACTCAAACTACTGGGGTGAGGGTAACGTCACCTTCAAAAGAGGGGCCTACTACAATAACTAAGATAATCTCTTAATTATGTGCAAAAGTGCGGAAGTAATCAAAGGTTATACTAGATACGAGTCGGAACCAAGTGATTCATCTTGTCTATCTGTTTTTATTTTATTTTTATTTTCAGCATTTTAGTTAGTTTTTATTTTTCTTAGTTTAAAACATTTTTCTAAACTTTTATTTTGGTTAGACGTTGAGGATAAACCGGTATTAAAAGCTCTTGTGTCCTTGGACGACCTCGGTATCTTACCAACGCTATACTACGCTCAACGATGGGTGCACTTGCCCATATGTGTGTTTAGTGTTAGTGAAATATCGTGTTTTATAAATTTAAAACCTGGCTAAAATAAGTGTTAAAAAGGGCTTAAAATATACACCTAAAATATACGACACTTTACCGCACATCAACCACCCACAGTACTGTCAATCCTGACTTGTGGTCATGCTACTATTCACAATATAGTAACAAGTAATGTATACAAAACCCCAAACATGCCGACAGTAATTGTAGAATACATAGACCCAATCACTGTTATCATAATTTAAAATAATTGAGGTTTGTATAAAAAAGTTTACAAAAATAGATGTACTCACTTTGCTGATTTAGGTAATACTACTGCTTTCTGGTGACTTCCTGGTTATAATCTATTAAAAATTAAACAATGCACACTTGTTAGTAAGATAACCTAATTTACATTAGCCATACCCCCGAGACAGAACTCCAACGACTGAGTCAGGCAGAGCCTTGACATGCGTTACGGATCTCTAGATCAATTGGGTAGAGTAACTAATACGTAACCAAGGGTTATAATACTTACAACGAGGCAGAGCTTCGCTTTTTAAGGGTATTATACCCGAGAGTTTTAGCTTTATAATATTAGAGAGAGAAAGAAAGTTTTAAACGAGAATTTCTGAAGCCGAACTCTCCTTTTTATAGGGCTGATCGAAGGTTCTCTCGCGCCCCGCGAGAGTTATAAGAACGGCCTTTGCGGCCCGCAAGACCACTAGAGTAGGCTCTAGCCTTGGTGAATCGACGATGCAGATCTTACACGCATTGGACACGTGGCGCCCTGTGGTGCCGTCTGGTGCCACCTTGTCGCGCCCCGCGACAGACCTAGAGGAATGGGTCGCGCCCCGCGAGCGACCTTAAATATTTGTTTTATTTGATTTTTTCAAATATAAAGGTATTTCAGGCCCGTTTTTCGTATACGAGGTGTACTTTAGGACTTATAGGAGTATTTTTAAGGGGTTTAGGAGGGCTGTTATATCCTCTCCACCTTGTTTTAGATCTTATCCTCAAGGTCTACTGGAACAGGTGTGGATATTTCTTTCGCATCTCTGATTCGAACTCCCAAGTGTACTCTGGTCCTCTTTTGGAATCCCATTTCACTTTAACCAGAACTAATCTTTTGTGTTTGAGATTCTTGATCTCTCTATCTTCAATCTGCAACGGTTTCTTTACGAACTTAAGTTTCTCATTTACCTTTATGTCCTTAAGAGGTACCATTAATGATTCATCTGCTAAGCACTTCTTGAGAATACATACATGAAATACATCATGTATTCCTGCCATTTCCTATGGTATTTGTAGCTGGTAAGCTACTGGCCCTATTCTTTTAATGATCTTAAAAGGTCCAACATACCTGGGGCTTAGCTTTCCCCACTTAATGAATCTGACCACTCCTTTCCATGGAGACACTTTTAATAATACCTTATCTGCTACTTGAAATTCCAACGGTTTTCGTCTGTTATCAGCATAACTCTTTTGACGATCCCATGCTGCTTTGAGTCTTTCCTTGAATTGAATAATCTTGTCCGTTGTTTCTTATACAATCTCTGGTCCAGATAGTTGCTTTTCTCCAATTCCTGCCCAACAGACTGGAGCTCGGCACTTTTATCCATAAAGTGCTTCGAATGGTGCAGCATTGATACTGGTATGATAGCTGTTATTGTAGGAAAATTCTATTAGTGGTAAATTATCGTCCTAATTTCCTCCAAAATCAATCACACAAACTCTAAGCATATCCTCCATTGTCTGAATTGTCCTTTCGCTTTGTCCGTCTGTTTGAGGATGATAAGCTGTGCTTAGTTTTAACTTGGTTCCCATTGCTTTCTGGAAACTAGTCCAAAAATGAGAAGTAAAATGGCTATCTCTATTAGAAACAATAGATAAAGGAATTCCATGTAATGAAACTATTTTATTTACATATAACTTGGCTAATTGTTCTATACTGAAAGTTTCCTTCATAGGTAAGAAATGAGCAGATTTGGTTAGTCTGTCTACAATTACCCAGATTGCATCATTACCTTTTCGTGTCTTGGGTAATTTAGTAACAAAGTCCATTGTTATCAATTCCTATTTCCATATTGGCATTTCTAATTGCTGCAATAAACCTGAGGGTTTCTGATGTTCAGCTTTAACCTGTGAACAGGTTAGACACTTGGCAACATAGGTTGCTATATCCTTTTTCGTTCCTATCCACCCGGAATTCTGTTAGTGCAATATGTCTGTTGACTTTGTCTTGTATCGAGTAGTGTAACTAGATAGGATAAACCCCTGCTCAAGATGCTAGAAACTGAGTTTCGTGTGAGTTATAGATATTTCGCACGAAATAGCCAAAGGCTATTTCGCACGAAATTACCAGTGGTAATTTCGCACGAAATTACCCTTGGCTATTCCGTGCGAAATTACAATGCCTATATATAGTGGAGCCTAGGTTGTTATTTGTAACTTTTCTGATTCGGTAACGAAGTGCTGCCGAACTGTCTCCAGGTTGTAAATCAGTGTTAAATCAATAATAGAGACATTTAAATTGAATCAAGCTGTATACAAGTCCGTTTCTCTGAATTCCGCCTTAGATTCGGATATAAGCTCTTATGAACGACTCATTCAGGTCACACAACGATCCTACAAGTGGTATCAGAGCTCAGGAGGAAGAGTTCAGCTTGATTTCATCAGTTTTCTGACTTCTACACCTTGTTTTTCACAATTGAACAAGATTTTACGGACAAAATGGATTGAATTTCATACATTACATGCGAAACATAGTTTTAATGAATCCTTGAAAGTTTCAGATCATAATTCGACCTATTACTGGATCAATTGGACAAAAATTTGGACCGATATGCTGATGTCATCATAATTTCACGTGGAATAGCATTTTAATTTCGCACGAAATAACATTTTGTGTTTAATTCCGTTTGAAATTGCTGGTAATTTCATACGAAATCAGATTTCGTTTGGGAGTTTCACACGAAATTAGCTATTTCGCACCAGACAGGAATTTCGTTTGGGTATTTCACACGAAATTACCTATTTTGTTTGAAAGTTTCTATTTCGTTTGAAGAGGGTATTCCGCACCATAGTGATTTCGTTCGAGATCTTATTTCGTTTGAAGATCATTATTTCGTTTGAAAGTGGATTTTTCACATCAAGATCATTTCGTATCAACCGAGTATCAGTTTGTTTCAAGTTTGCTTGATATTGTTTAAACTGATTTTGTTTGTTTGATTGTGTTTGTCTCCAGGAAATTCAAGAAATTCTCATCATGGCTGAAGAGTTCTACAATACGTTCTACAATGCACTCACGTCCGAATCATCCGAAACTACAACTGTTACACCAAAAACCATAACAAAAGCAATCAATGAAAACATTAAACATGATAATTTTTACGTAACACATTCAAAACCACCAACGCTCGAAAGTATTGAAGACTATACATGGTGGAAAGAACGTTTCATTAACTGGGCAAAAGCCTATGCACACGAGAGCTGGTTCTATATGGAATTTGGTTATAAAAGGCCGACCGATGATAAAGGAGAAGATCTTCCTCTAAAAGGTTTATCCAAAGAAGGCAAATCAGAATTTTCAGCTGAACAGAGAATGATTGCCTTAATTCAATCGTCAATCAGAAATGATATGTTTGCGTTACTACAACATGACGGAACATCAAAATCTGTGTGGGAAGCCTTACGGGTTAAAGCTGAGGGGGGTAAACAAATCAAAAAGAATAAAATTGCTTTGTTAAAGAAAGAATTCGATTTGTTTGATAGTCTTAACGGTGAATCAGTTCGACAAATGATTGAACGTTTTTGTCATCTAAAAATCGAACTTGAAAGATTTAAGATTGAGAAAACGAGAGGAGAAATAATTGACAAAATCATAGAAGAGTTACCACGAGCTGATCAGTGGCAAATGTTTGTGTTTATATTGAAAAATGATGCTTTATATGAAACAATTTCTCTCGATGTGTTAATTGAAAAGATTGAAACTCATGAGCTTGAATTGCAGAAACAAAACAAGATGAGCAGTTCTTCACATCAACAGAATGTTGGTCTCTATTACAAAGGTAATTTACCTTCGGCGAAAGTTGGAGAATCACCAAAGACAACATTCAGTGGTGAGAGGACAAAAGAACCCCAAAAAGCTCATCAAGTTACGATCCGGGTTATCATTCATTTTCTTCAAAAGCTAATTCTGAAGAATCAGAGGAGATACTGTGCAACATTGCTCTCAAGTTGAAAAATTCTCCAGCTATGAGCATTAATGCTGCTAAACAACAAATGAGCTTCCTTGCATCTGTTCTGGAATCGTATGAAGGTCTAGTAGCTGGCAAAATTGGAAATTCTGAATTGACCAAAGAAGACTACGATCAGATTGATCCGGAAGAAATGGAACTCATTGATATTCGCTGGTGTTTAGAGAGTTGCATTAGAAGAGCTCAGAGATATATGGAGATTACTGGAAAGCAGTGCATCGGTGGACCATCAACAAAACTGGGATTTGACAAGTCCAAAGTGACATGCTTCAAATGTAAGCAAAAAGGTCATTTCAAGAGAGAATGCAACAATTCTGCAGTTGGTGGAAATGAACATCCTTTCAATAATGATTATTACCGAAAGGCAATCTACCACCGTAGCAAAGAAGAACCGAAGATGATTGAAAATAATCCTAGAGAAAAATCAAGAGCATGTTGTTACACCCCGAATTCCACGTGTCACCGGTGGGCCCGGTGGGGGAGTATCGTTACGTGGTTGGCAACATTACAGTCAAACAAAACAATATTTAAATGCACAGCGGAAGCAAATGAAAGATATATTTCAACCGAATATAATTGTAATATCGTGTATCACAAACAGTTGAAAGTTTATCCACAGAAGGATCAAAATAAATAGGAAACAGTAGTTCAATTGCGAGACTTTTTATCGATGCTAAGGAGAAATCCAGCCTATTACGAGTAGTACCTGCATTTAATCTTTTTGGGAAAAATACGTCAGTTTACACTGGTAAATACAATCAACTGACTCATTTTAAAAATGATTAAAAATTGATTTGGATGCACATGGCACAAACATTTTATAACTTGGTATAATTATTTAAATATATAAACTTGTAAAAGAATTACATGTTCCTTATGTGTTCAGTAGCCCGGATCGTGCCGGGTTAAAGATCAATAGACACACCACATAATTTATTTATGCACTGACGAGTGTACGCCTACACTCTGCGCTTAGGTCGTGGCCATTTCGTAAAATGATGCCAAGGATATCCGGGACATGGTCATTAACCCCCAAAGGCTTTAAGTAAACAAAACAATTTAAACGGGTCATCTCGATAATACTTAACCACCAAACGATTAAGGTCGAATGCCCGACCAAGCGGTATTTTATATACCGTACCCCAAGCCCGTATAAGGGAAAATAAGTTAAAAGTATTTACCTTTGCAAGTATAATTCACAAACAGCAAATGCATGTAGCTTTTACTGGTCCTCCTATTCTGGAACGAAGGTTTATAATAACCTATTAGAATCCTAACGGTCTTTAGTTAAGCTTAAGCTTAGACCGGTTAGTTTCAAAGATACGGTTCGTACGCACGATTAAGCGAAAACCGGAATACAATGTGATTTAGACCTGAAAAGTTTGGAGACTTTCTTAATATGGGTATTTCATACACATTCTGGATTTTGAGATAAAACCGATAAGGTTTGACCCGTTTCGGCTAATTTATGCAAACTAGTTACATAAACCGAACCGAACGCGCAAGAGGCGTAACAGGTAATCATTAGAGCCATATACATGTTTCCTAAGTTAATATGCCTCAAATATGTTGTGACATCAGTAAGATGTCTTTTATTATGCCCGAAACGAATTTAAACACAAACTATGCCCCGTAGGGGTAGTTTGGTCATTTAAAAGGTTATAAAAGAGTTTAAGTATTAACCTGAGTTACAGGTCTGATATAATCAGAAAAAATACTTAGTTTACTAAGTTATAACAGTATGGTATTGCATATATGTGAAATTTATAAATTATAACCAAACTATGCACCGTAGGGGCACTTTGGTAATTTCACATAAGCCGAAAAGCTCAAAACTGAAGTCTGAGTTAAACAACTTTTGCTTACTGTTAAAATATTATAATTTACCTAAAATATCAGTAGGTATCAACCCTAGTATGTTTAAAATAGTTTTAGTACATACTATGCGTTAAAAAACGCTTAATAAGGCGATTAGAAGCCGTTTCCGGGTTCTATATAGAAAACTGATATTTTTATTATTCCAGAAGGTTTAAAATAATTTATTTATCATATAAAATCAGTAGCAAAAGGTTTGGAGTCAAATAGATATGTAAAACTCATTTTATAGCCCAAAAGGGCAAAACCGACAATTACCGAATCAAGCCTACGACTCTAAGTTATGCTCAGCCTAAAATTAATTAAAAATATTAAAAAATCCCAAAATAATATATCATATCATTGGGTAAAGAGTTTGATATCAAAAAGTAGGTTTAAATAGGCTATACGCTAATTATGCCGTTTAATCGCTAAAGAAGCTTTCTAATTACGCTAATGAGCATAACTCTCAATCTACACCTCAAACTGATGTCAAATTTTGGGTGCAAGTTTATAATTTAGTAACTAAGGTTTCTACACTTTTACATTTTCAAAAATCACGTTTTAAGGTGAAAAGGGCATACTGGTCAACATATGAGCAATTAACGGAAATCATGCATATTAATTGGTTAACTAATGAACCAAGGTGTATAATCATAGAGGGTTATACTAGCATGTAACCTGGTCCTAAGGAAGCTCTATGGCATTTCTAAAACATCTTTAAACGGGTCAGAACTGAAAGTCAAAGCAATAGTCAAATTATGCGACTTTCGGTTCCGAACCGGGTCTTTACTGAAAATTGTCGGGTTGAACATGTTTAGACATGTTCTTACACTAATTACCAAGTTATATTAATGATCAAACAGGTTGTATGGGTTCTACATTGCTAAATATGCATAAAATGGAAAATAAGCATTCTGTTGACTTTTTAATAACAAGTTTGACCCGACATTTGACCTAGTTAGAGTGGGAATCAGAGGGTGCCCTTTTAAGGGTTTATTGCCCACATAATTACCAACTTATAACTACTTTCAATTCGACTAATCACTGAACCATCAATGATTAATCGCTAAGTCAACCGTTAATTACGACAGTTTGACTTTTAAGCTAAAACTAAGCAAAAACTTAACTAAGAAAGGTTAAGCGTACTTACTGAAGTCCTATGCACGATTAGGAAAGACTTGGGTCTGCTCTTAAGCTCCAAGAAGCTCCAGAAATGCAGAAATGAGGTGTGAAGAAATGGTTGCAACCTTGTGGCCTTTTATAGTGTTCAAATCTTCATAGATTGTTGACAAATCATGCTAGCAATGGCCATGGATCATCAACACATGTCCCTAAGGGCCTAGGGGTTGTTTAGGGGTCGCCCATGAAGTGAAACAACTGATTAAAGTCGGTTATAGCGCATATACAGGCTACTGTCTGATGTTTCTGTATCTGGGCGTCTGACGCGGCCCGCGTAAGACCTTAAGATGTCTTACGCGGCCCGCCTGAGCCTCGTAATCAGGTTTTACATTTTCAAGTTTTTGCATATTTGTCTCTTGGCCTTTCGAAGGGTCAACTAACTTATTTCTTGCAATTTGAACCCTCTAAATTGACACATAAGGGCTTCAAGATATATACCCACTTTGTTAAGACCTCGGTTAACTTTATTGTTACCCGAAAAGTCATAACTTTCAACGTTGACGCTTTAACCCCTTGTATACGAATTTGATCATAACTTTCTCATACGATAACAAAACTTTATGAAATTTATATCGTGCATTCTATTGAGCATAATTAACCGTTACAAAGCTTCGGGTTTGTTAAAA
This sequence comes from Helianthus tuberosus, assembly GCA_030545235.1. Lineage (NCBI taxonomy): Eukaryota > Viridiplantae > Streptophyta > Magnoliopsida > Asterales > Asteraceae > Helianthus > Helianthus tuberosus. Next base: position 177,451,892 of record CM060397.1, read on the forward strand.
GGTCACTCAGAGGTATAACTTAAACATGTTGACACATTTAATCCCTGTAGTTTGTAATCTCTCACTTTCTTTCATTTTTAGTTCCGTATGATCCATGATTTCTTCGTTTAAAGGTATTAGCATCATGTAGGGTTATTGTAAAGTATATTTATTCACTGTTGACATTTTGAACCCGTATATTCACATACCTTCCATGTTTGTCAACTTTAGTCCTTCTAGAACATGCTTTCACACGTTCAAACCTATGACACGTGTCAATACATTATAAGACGTGAATTTTCGAGGTGTTACACATGTGCTGTAATTCATGATGACGAAGGATATGATTGGAGTCAGATTCTTCCTGAAGAAGATCGTGTCGATAATTGAGTTACAACTCATGGCAGAAGTTCATCAAAGAGCAACCATTATGTTTTTGTTGCTGAGGTCAAAGAGGAAAACAAAGAAGAAAATGTTATAGCTGAAATCAAAGAGAAAACCAGAGAAGAGATTCTGAAAGAGAAAACATACAAAGAAAGAAACATTGCTTGGAGCAGAATTGACAATATGCAAGAAGAATATGAAGATGCTGTCAGCAATAAGAGATGGGACAAGAAACGAGAATGCTATGTCAACAGAAATGGAGAATCTGTTGTTCCCAAAAAGGACATAATTTTTGATAATGTTCTGTTAGTAATCCCTCGATCCGTCGAATACTATACAAATGTTGGAAAAGATAAAACATATGTGAAGAGGTTTGAAAAACTCCTTAGAGATGTTATGACTTCAAGTCTGAAGAAGAGGGATGATGAGAGAATGAAGAAGAATGTTGAGTGTATGGTTGAAGAGTTGAAGAAGGTAGCTGAAGATGTGAAAGTCGAAGCTGTAAAAGTTGAAAAGATGAAGATTGCTGAGGAAGAGAAGGTAGAAGAAGAAGTTGTTATGAAAGAAGCTGGTACCAAAAAACAGCAAGTTGAAGAAGTTGAGAAGAAAGTTGAAAGTTCGATTGAAGTGAAGAATGAGATTTTGAAGGTTGCTGCTGATAATGAGAAAAGGAGTGATGCTGATCAAAAGCAGACGGAAGCAAAAACCGAGGTGCCAATCACTGAGGTAAATTCTGATTCTGAAGTCTTAAATGAAACTGTTGAACAGTGCAGGAAATGCATGAAACCATGCAGTGCTTGTACTGAAAAAGACGAAAAGTTCAGAACAAGAGATCTTGAATTCACAAAAATTGAAGAGATTTTAAAAAATAAATACAAAGAAATGTTAGAAAATGAAAAAGTTTTGAAAGATAATGACGAAAAACTTTTGGAAAAATGTAAAAAATTAGAAAAAGAAAATGAGATTTTGAAAGAAAATGTTTTGAAAATGAAAGAAAAATGTTCTCAAAAAGAAAATGCTTTTCAAGAAATGAAAAAGGAATATGATTCAATAAAATTGGCTTATCACATTACAAAAGAGTCATGTGAAAAGGTGAAAAGTGAAATGAAATTTGTTAAATCCAGATTGGATTACTGTTCTGAAACAACTAATACGTTTAAGTGAAATTATGAAATAAAGAAACAAGTTGTAAATTCTTACATTGAGGATGTTGCTAAGCTAAAACATCAAATTGCTGATTTAGAACAGGATAATAACAAGTTAAAAAGTTATCACGCGTCATCATATGTGCTTGAATGTATTTTCAATATAAAACCGAAAGATGGTGAGTCTGAGCAAAACAAGAAAGGCATTGGCTCAGAGTTTCATCAAGTTCCACCACCGGAAAAGTTTGTATTTTATGATGATGAAAAGGTTGAAAAAGCTTTCAACATGGTTGATCAATTTCCAGATAACATTGATGTAACCTATTCCAAATCTGATGATTCTAGTGATTCAGAGGTGGTAGGTAAGGTCGTTGAAAGTGTGTTGAAAGACGAGTCGGTTGAAAAAGGTAAATCTGAATCACAGGATGAAAATGAAGGTAATTTTCATGATGGATATATGAAAAACTCAAAATCTGAGAAAAATTTGAATGATGATTCAAAAGGATTGGTTTATACCATGATTGGATCGGACAAATTATTTTTAGATGTTGTATTCCCAATTCAGAATGTGATTTCAGAAAAGATTGACAAAGTTTTCAAGATGGTTGAAATTGAAAAGTCTGAAATTTCAAAGTTTGCTGGAAAGTGTCACAAAATTTCTTCTAACAAACCTGATTTCAAGAAGAAAAACATGAAGGCTGGGTTGGGTTATAAGAAGAAACAAAGATGGAATAGAAATGAAATACATAATTTTCAGGAAAAAATGAATTTTGTTCATGGAACAAGTTCCGAAGAAGAGAAAGAACTCCAATTTAGGCGTCAGTCTAATGAAGAGTTCTACGCTCAAAAGAAAAAGCAACAACCACAGGTCAAAGATGTTTCAAAGAGAACATGTTTTAAATGTGATCAAATTGGACATCTTGCTCGCAAGTGTCAAAATCTGAAACCTGTTGATGTTGAGTCGAAAAAGAAGTCTGAAAATGTTGAGAAACATATATCTGAGGATGTGAAACAAAGGTCAACCAGATTTGATTCAAAACAAACTTGGAGGTACAACACAAACAAGTTTGCTTCGAACCAAACTTGGAAATCAAACCTGAATAGGTTTGAGTCTAGACAAACATGGAATTCTCACACACCCAGATTAAGAACAACACAAAGTTGGAAAACAACTGTTGACACAACAAAACCAAACGAGTTTTGGAAACCAAAAATTGTTGTTCAAAATCAAAATGTTCAAAAAGATTCAAATTTTTACAAACGAGGAACTCCTAAAGGTCAGACTTGGAGTGTTAAGAAACAAATTGTTCTAATAAATGATGGAAAAATTGAAGCAGAATTTGACAAAGCTTTTGTTCAGAATGATAAAGATTTTCCGAAGTTGAATGATGCATATTGTGTTGAAATTCCTAAGGTTCAACAGACATGGGCTAACTTGTTCAAGTAATTGAATTAGTTGAATGTGCAGGTGCTCAAGAAAGTTGAAGATTGTGAAAATGGAACACAGAGCAGCCTGGCACAACAAGAAGAAGAGGCTGCTGAACCCTGTGTTGGTTGAAACAGGGAGTTTGTTTGATTTCTGTACATAAATAAACAATATTTCAAAAACCCTAAAAATTGAAAAATTTGAAAAATTTGAAAAACCAAAAATATGTTACTTGAATATGCCGAAACCCACATGGCTGAACAAACATGATTACTTTCACAAGATTGAAAAACGGTTTTCAAACTGTCGAAAATAAATGGGTTGTAAATCATGGGGGTATGTTAGATTTTCTGCAAATCAGTACATGAGAAGTAGAAAATGGATGGCGAGACAAAGTTATCAGTATCGGTTTGTCAAATTTTCTTTAAATGATTTTGCATTTTAGGGGGAATAATATTGTCAGAAAATACAAAAACATTAGAAAATTTGAAAAAGCCAAAAATTTGATAAAATTCAAAAATGAGTTTTTGTGTAAAAAGAGGAAATGATAGTACATCAGTAGACAGTTACAGTATGCTAAAGAAATGTAATGTTTAAATAGCGTTAAACAATCTCACTGATGATATGTCGATAGGTTTTTATACATTTAGTAAAATTTTTCGGGATATAAACTTAAATTCAAACTTGCTTGTTTTGTGGGGAACACTACTTGGATATATAGGTAACCCCTGAAATCTTGTTTGAAAGGTCCCTCTTTCTGAGATATTAGGTCTTTATGCTTAGTGGTATCTGGGGTATTATTCCGGGACTTCTGATAATGCGGAAGCAATGGCCTAGTCCCCGTATAATACTTTCTGCATGCTTGAAATAATAGCAACACCCTCAGCATAAAAAATGATGAAACATTGCGGAAGCAATAGCCTGAGCTCTCACGGTCTCGCATTTAACCCTTTACAGATACCATCTAGGTATACTCACCTGTAAGACTGTATATTGGGATCTGGATACAGGAGTATATTCAAGAGGTGGGACACATGAATGAGTTTAAGTTCTTAATACACCTAATTCGTATCCTGAATCAGTTGAAATTTGTGTGAAAATTTAAGTGGATCAGTATATCGACAATCTAAGTGAATTGTTTAATTCTTAATGTGTAACTAAGCTCAACGGTACTTGTGACTTGTCAAAAACTGATATGATCCTCTGACACGAACTCAAATAAAAATATTGTCTGTAAATATGTTTGTAAATATTTCTTTATTGCTTTATATTTCAGAAAAATACAAAAATATTTTGATTCTACTTTATTTTCGACAACTGATGTCTGGGATGCTGAGTTTCAAAATCTAAGTATGCTGATTGTGTTTCTGAAAATAAACAAGTTCATTAATTTGAAACTTGAAGTTTTAAAATAAAAAATTCAAAAACAGTTTGTGATATCTCCAAGGTCATTAAATTGGACTTGGATGATTAACTGTGAGGGAGTTGGATTCTTATATTGTTAAACTTTGCTAAAGAGTCAGGATATTTGATCTTTGAAATTCAAAATATTGTTACTTATAAATGTTTGAGAAAATGCAGATGGGATTCCAGACTACGATCCCGACAGCTGAGTCTAAGGGGGAGTCTGAAGACAAGCTAAATGTATGGGGAAGTTTGTAACCAGAAAGCAAGGTGTCGATCCCTAAAGCACGGAAGCTTGACGAAAGGGGGAGCCTGGGAAAAAGTGTTTGTAAGAGCCAGAGTCAGATACTGGTATAACATTCAAAGATAGAAGTTGATCGAAGAAGATAAAGATTGATGGATGCTTACAATGTTAGACAATTCGGTAAGAGTTTGAAGACTGATCAAGACTGAAGAGATGTCATGTTGAAGATTAGACGCTAAAGACTTCGTCAACATCCAAGGGGGAGTTTGTTGACTTTGTCTTGTATCGAGTAGTGTAACTAGATAGGATAAACCAGTGCTCAAGATGCCAGAAACTGAGTTTCGTGTGAGTTATAGATATTTCGGACGAAATAGCCAAAGGCTATTTCGCACGAAATTACCAGTGGTAATTTCGCACGAAATTACCCTTGGCTATTCCGTGCGAAATTACAATGCCTATATATAGTGGAGCCTAGGTTGTCATTTGTAACTTTTCTGATTCGGTAACGAAGTGCTACCGAACTGTCTCTAGGTTGTAAATCAGTGTTAAATCAATAATAGAGACATTTAAATTGAATCAAGCTGTATACAAGTCCGTTTCTCTGAATTCCGCCTTAGATTCGGATATAAGCTCTTCTGAACGACTTATTCAGGTCGCACAAAGATCCTACAAATTCTTTCTTAAGTCTTGATACGTTTTATCACTACCAGGATGTATCGTATATTTAGACTTATGGGCTTCTTCTAAAATCCGGTGGCGTAGGTTTCCTTGTTTGGGTATCTAGATTCTTTTCTCATGGAATCTCTAAATTCCATCTGTTCTGTAAGGACTCTCAAAAATGTATTAAACTGACCCACAAGTGAAAACCCGTACCCCTGAAACCATACTGTGCACTAAAAACCAAGAAAACAAGATTTATGGTGTTCAGGCGGGCCGTAAAAGACAAGCATTGTGTTACATGGGCCGCGTCAAGACCTGTTTGACCGGATAAGTGTTCCGGATCCACGTGGTGTCCACCTGGCTAGCCTACTCGTGACCAATCAACCCTACTCGTAGACTAAGCGGCCAGGCGGGCCGCGTAAAGATGTTCTAAGGTTTACGCGGGCCGCGTGAACCTCCAATTTCAGCTATAAATAGTTTGTCTCAGGGGCTTTCATCTGGTGTCAAAATCACTTTACGAAAACGAAGTTAGACTGCTTCAAAGTCGAATTTACTTTCAATTTTAGTGGGGTACTGCTACGATACCAGGTATTAACTCGGTCGCTGCTACGATTCAATGTCCGATCGATTAAAACTATCCAATGGATGTTTAAGTGCTGCCCACATTAGGGTTATGCTTTGTCATTCATCGTGAATTCGATGGATGTTTAAGTATTGCACTTTGTCATTCGTTGTGAGGGTTTAATCTCGTGAGTTATCGTAAATGTTGTATTAGTTACTGACCTAGTTCGTGTGCATGTTATTAATTTAGGTAACAAGGTTAATCAGTAGACTAGACTCTGCCCGTGTTAAATCTGCAATGTGAGTCATTCTCTTTTTATCAAAGTGCTTTATAAATTCTTAAATATTTTCAAAGTTATAATTACAGGGATTAAGTCTTTGTAATCACCAAATTACAGCCGGTATTTGGGGTTTTGTATACATTACTTGATAATCTTCACCATTGGACAACGGGGTAGCCAATGAGTGATATGACCATAGTCACATAAATGAGTTGAGTGACAAATACCGTGGGTAGTTGGTTGATATCTGGAAACATTGTAATCGCTCTTAATACTGTAAATTTTAACAAACACGTCGTTTTAATAAATAGAATGATTCACCAGTATTTCCCGTTGACAAAACCTTTTTCAAACATGTTTCAGGTGATCTGTTGTTATCCAAGAAAAGTGTCGCGAAGCACTACAAGCTTAAGGAAGTGGCTCAATATAAAATAAAGAAACATGTTTTGTAAAATCAAAGATTTCTCAGTGAAATCATATGATTGTAAAATACCGGCGTTTATCCCGAATTGTGAAATGAAATAATCGGGAAATTTCAGCTTTTAAAAGATCATGTGAAAATCTTCCGCTGTTAACTTAATTAAATAAATACCACGGGATTTTCTGTCCCGCGGCTCCTGAAACGGGTCGAACCGGGTCGGGGGCCGTGACAGAAAAGGTGGTATCAGAGCCACCGAGTTAAGCTAATTAAGTATTTAGAAATACTTAATTTTCCTGATTGCCATTTATGTGATTTTTTTTTGTTTTATTAACTGACTATTTGTTAGTTACAGTATGGGTAAGCAAAAGCTTTCAAACATCTATCTTAAATTAGATAGTTTGCCAAAAGAGAAGGGAAGTTCATCCCAATCCTCAAGATACTCAGTAGATACTGAGGAGGGAATATTTGTTCGTAAAGCCCATTATGAGGAACCACTTTCTCCTAATAAAAGAAGTTGGATTATTAGGAAAAGTCAGGAGAAAATAAAGAAATCTCAATCAAAAGAAATGAAAGTTAATCAGGAAATCCAGAAACTAGGCAATAACCCACCATGGGAAGACAAGTTAGATGAAAAATGGGCAGATCTTTATATGCTAGCCACTGTAGCAGTAAATGCAAATCTTTAAAATACCATGACCCAGTATTAGCACCCTTATCACTTACAAGCCAGAAAATTTACCCAGTAAATAAATAAAATTACAATAAAACCTAGTATGTTTAATTGTCAATTATCCTTTGTATTAAATTAAAGTCACACGATATGCAATAATATTTGAAGGTTATCTGTGAAATTGTATTAAAAAATTTTAACTTATTATTTTACATATATGCTAAATAGCATGAATGAGTTATCTGGAGCCCTAGAAAATCTCAACCTCTACCCTGTAAACATAGAAGTTTCCAAAGATTTTACTGGTTATATACCCGATATAGAAGAACCTATGGAATTCAACACTCCACCTCTGGAGAAACCCAAGCCTAAGAAAAGGAGAAGATTGGTAGGATGGAGGCGTGTACGCAGGAGGAAACCCGCAACTAGGAGAGTTCCCAAAATAGAAAATCCCATAGATAAAGGAAAAGGGATAGAGATTGAGGAAGATTCAAGCCAAGCAGGGATGGAAATTTGGGAAACTACTAAGAAAGAAATTGGAGAAAGCTCCAAGTAAACCCAGGAAATGACATTGCAGGAGGAGCTAGATTTTATATTGGCAAGTTGTGATACTATTAAGCCTGTCAATGAAAATGTTTTTACTCATCATATTGAAACCCAACTTCCAATGAACTTGGAACCAGCAATCCCAGAACCTATATTCCACACCCAACCTCTAGGAATGGACGAGTGGTGGACCAATGATTGGCAGTTTCAAAACCTACTTAATAACCCTTATATGTTTTTCCCTTAGTTTGACCCAGAACCTATACCAAATCCACCGATGAGTAATGAGAATATGGCTGAACTTCGCCATTTTGGCGAAGAGCTAATGGATGCTGGGAATAGGATCCGAGAGATAGGAAGACAAATCTCATGGAAATATGATGAGAGGGAACGTCGCTTTTAAAATGCAAGTTGACGAGGGAGAAGTGGGTGTGAATCTGTGTTTGTATAATAATAATAATAGAAAAAAATCAGTATGTGTAAAATAAACAATAAAACGGTTGTAAGATAAAAGTGTGTACAGAAGCATATTATAATATATAAACAAATGAAAATTTAGAAATTGATAATTTTGGTTATATAATTGTTTACGTGATTATGTGCGATTAATTGTTATAATTGGTTGTTTCTTATACTAATTATTTATATATATAAATTAATTATCAGATGGAAAATGCTAATAATGAACCAGTTAACGAGGTAAACCAATCTGAGCAACATCAGGAGGATCACTTTATGACTAGACAAGATATAGAAAATATTGTTTCTCAAGGGATGGCCAATGCTATTCCAGCAATACTTGCTGCTGCCCAAAAACCTGTTGAACCTCAACAAATCATTCCTAGCAAACGTATTTCTGAAGATAACTTCAGTAATAGCGTAAACGAAGGC